>VXBL01008926.1:27178-52587 GCA_013400195.1 Aramus guarauna | reverse complement strand
CTATTCCAGCTGAAATCAGGACATATGCCTGTATTGTTTATGTGGTAAGGTTTTGGTACTAGGGAGGTAGGTTGCACAGGTGGTTTCTTTGAGGACCTATTCCCATATCAGACAGAGCCAGTTTCAACTGTCTCCTAGATGAACATGACTCTGGTCAAAGCTGAGACAACCAGTGATGCTGTTGGTGTCTCTGTGATAACATACTTAAGAAAGCGTAAAAACTTCTGAGCAGCAGCTGAGAGAGAAGGGTGAGAAAATGTCAGAGAAACAGCCCTGCAGACACCAAGGCCAGTGAAGAAGGAGGGGGAGGAGGTGCTCCAGGTGCCAGAGTGGAGATTCCCATGCGGCCCATGGTGAAGATCATGATCTTCCCCCCATACAACCCATGGAGAACCACAACAGAGCACATATCCACACTGCAGCTGTGGCGGACCCCACATTGGAGCAGGCGGATGTGCCCTGAAGGAAGCTGCAGCCCATGAAGGGCCCATACTGGAGCAGACTCCTGGCAGGACCTGCAGCCTGTGGGGAGAAGCTTATGCTGAAGCAGGTTTTCTGGCAGAAAATGTGGCTTGCAGGGGACCCACACTGGAGCAGTCCATTCCTGAAGGACAGCAGGCTGCTTTAATAATGTTTAAATTTGCTTCATTAGCAAATAAAATAATCATAGATAGGAAAACTAGGAAAATATTTTAAAGTTTCATACTTCCACCCATATTGCATAATCTCTCTTTACTCAGTGTGTCACAGGTTGAACTGTACTCAAAAGCACTGCTCAGGTAAATGAAATCTTGACTGCATTTGCACATCTTTAACTCAGTAGATTATTCCAGTTGGTGCCAGGAAAATAAAGGACAGATAATTGCTGTGGGGAAAGCTTACCAAAAGCTCCATAGTACCTCTGACCTCTTTTAACAATTTAGGTATGTATGGGAAAGAAAAAAGAAGCACAGATGAACTGTTGAAAACTTTACATCACTGTAACACATTTGGATTGGGAAATCAGAAAGTGAGAGTAGCCTAGATAGCAACAGATATGACGAAAGTGAAACAGGTTGGCCTGGGCGTTCATGACTAACAAGGCCAGCCAAGTTAGAAAACAATAAGCAGTGAAGACAATAGTTCCTTGATGGGAAAACACATAGGGATGTCCCAGCACTGTGAAGAAAGGTGAACCCGCAGAGGAACTGCTATGCATGGAAGTTAGGCTTCTAGCCAAGGACTTGAGGACAGTGATTGGTCAGAAGTGAGTGCCTGGATTCCCTGGGTCTACAGGCTGGTTTAAATTGAACCAGAGGTCCCAGGGCCCAAATTGTGAGTGTGAAGAGTGTGTGTGTCATAGAAAGGAAGCCTTATAGTAGAAATCATTGTCCACCCACTATACCAGCCCCACTTAAGAAACAAATTCTAAATTTTATCTCACCAAGTGGTGTGTTCCTGTTCAGGGTGCTCTCACATCCTGATTTCGTCCATGACACAGTACTCTTTAATTTTCTTTGTATTTAGATTAGTCTGCACATGCCTTCATAACCACAAAGTGTTTCTCAATGGTTCTTCCTTCCTTTTATGCAATACCTATCTTTGTCAGAACCTTTCAGTAAGGGTGACCTGACTGTGTGTGGACACCTATGGTGCAATGGAGTTAGTTCCCTGTGCTCCTCTTGTAATCACTGGAATCACTAGGTCATAGTTTGTTTCATTCTGAAGTATACATAAGCCAGAGAAATAAAAAGAATATTTTTTTGATATGACAGTTACAGTCATATTGGGGGAGTGGGGCTGATTGTTTTTTTGTTTGTTTTTAATTGCATTATGTGGAAAATCTGAACAAAAAAAAAGTAAGAAAATGCAAATAAAAATTGTAATTTTGGGGCTGAGTGAATCCATTTTATTTTTAAATTTTGATTTTTAAAATGGCCATGTGATTTCTTGTTCTGTTGCACTCCCTAAACATCATAAAAATACATTTTTTAACATCTAATATTATTTCTGTATTTCTATAGCTATAAATCAGGTCAGAAAACAGCAACATCAAAACCTTAAATCCTGTGCTGCACTTTATCAGAAAACCTTTTTTCCAAGTAACCTTTGGATTGTTCATGCATCTGTAACCATGTCAGGAGGAATGAAATAGACATGACTTCTAACTTATTTTAGGAATGACAAATTGCAACTTTATTTGATATCTTCATATCAAAGTCCAATATAGAGTCACTTAATGTATATTGCAGCTCCAAGTACATTGAAACACCCCATCTCAATACCATATAATGCACTGAATCTACCAAATTATGAATTTTATATGTAGATTTCTTTGGACAGTGAAATTTTTCACTGAAGACGTGACTCAAAACACACTGAAGGAAATGGGAAGTCTGGTCATTTGTTAAAACAGGTTTTAGATCATTCCCTCAGTCTGAAGAATAAAATAATCAATCCCAAAACCAAGTAATATTTCTGAAACAGGATGATATTTTTTGTTTTATAATATCAACTGACTGCTGCCATCTACTCAGGGATGATAAACTGTTGTGCTTATCCAGTGAAACTAACTCTCCAACTTCTATTTAAGACTGTGATAGAAAGGAGGAAATTTATTCAGATAGATCTTTCTCAGCTACTATTCAAAAATTCATTTAAGGATATTACTTCTACCCTTTGCAAAGTTATTCTTGGAATTCTACAGTAATTTAGGGACAAATGTTGATGCTGAGTTTTATAGTAACAGAGACAACTATAGTGTAACTATAGTGTGGGGAACATGACCATGAGTAGCAAGTTCTTGGAAAGAATGCAAAAATTTCTGCACAGATTTTGTGACTGCTGAATAGTTGCCATAGTTCAAGGCAGTGAATGAACTATGATTGTGAGTAGGAAGATCATTAGCCAGAGTTCAAGTTTCTGTTTCTCCTGCCATTGACTTGCTCCTTTAAGGACGCTTCTTAAAGCAGGGCTACCTTAAATTCTGGGAGACCTGCAACACTGAACATGAATTGCAAAGATTATAGACTATATAAAATCAGTGCAATCTGTTTTTCATTAATTGTCTGTACAGTTACTGTGTGTATAAACTACTGGAAAGTAACTATGTAGGCAATCCACAGTATTAAACCTCTTAGGTCCTCCTTAACCAACATAGTGTCTCCTGTTAAAAAGGTCTCTGTCTTCCTGTCATCAAAAATAAAAAGGAAGAAATATGGCCCTGTGCTTCCTTGTATGCCAATAGCTCATTAAATGGGCATAAACCTTTGAACTGAATAGCCTATTTAAAGACATTGTCTTACATGTTTCACAAAACAAACTGAAAAGGCTGAACAAGTAGATAAATCCTTCCCACTGAGATTCTGTGGACTGGCCAGTTACAGCACCATCAGGGAAGGAAAACAGATTACTTACAATTTTTCAAAGGCTTTACTGACAGCCTGTGTTTTAAAGAGGAAGTATAGATCTGGTTCACATTTAGAATCTGTGTATCATCTCATACCTTGCCTTTTAGAGTACCATCAAGATTTCTAATTCACCAAACTTTAGGATGTCAGTGGCATGTCAGTAAGATACGTTTATGTAGATAAATTCAATGAAGTAGTATCAGTTCTGTCTATACAGTGTGATAGCAGGAAAGGATGAGAAGGGTTTCACTGTTCTTCCACTCAGTTATCTCTCTCATTTGCATTCCTGAATTCTGGGGTTTTTCTATTTTTTAGAAAAAGTGGTATCAACTAATAAACTAGTTATCTTGGTACTTTGAAGAACAGTGAATTTTCATACATATATATGACTGCTATGTATAGACATATGTGTGTGAATAAAGGTAAAAAAGAAAAAAAATAGATATAGGGTAACAATATTCAAGGGAGAGGAAATACTGGTCTTAAAATTCCTGAGAAACTTTTGAGTTGATAGTGTATATACATTTTGATACAAAATTTAAATATATATGCAATTATTTTCACAAAAAGTATTTCCCTGTCTGCTGATCCTTTTGTCGTCTTCAACCACTATCTCCACAAATACTTTTCCTCTCCGTCCATGCTCTTAATCATAGACCTCTCAAACCTTCCAGTCTTTATCAGACTTCATTAGTTGGACTTGCCCTTCTTCTAATTTTTTTGTCCAAATCTTCCCTCAGTCTCTTGGTTTACATAGTTGATATATCTATAGTAATGTATTTTCTTTCAGAATAGATGACAGAAACTTTTTTTTTAAGATTTCCTTTAATTTCTCACTGAATTTTACCAGTCTCTAGACAGATAAACATATATTTCAAATTCCATTTCAGCTCAGTGTACAGTTTCTCCAGCTTTGCATTCACATCTTTGATTCTGCATGGTTAGAATTATTCTTTTGTTCCAACTCACGATCTATACACAAATTTGTATCTGTCCATCCAAACAATTTTTCCTTTTTCACTTTGAAAATCTTGAAAAACAAACATACCCTTTTTCATATACAGCTGAAACTAAATCCTTGTAACAATTCTCATAGCTATCATTATATATTTTTTTCTCTTCTGACGAAATATCTGTTGTGTAGGTATCCCATCCATTCTCCATCAATTTTTTCAAGCTGTATCCCCTTCCCTTACCTCACCTTATATGAAAAATCCTAGACATAGAGAGATGCTTGGAGACTGAAAAAAAAGACATACAGAGCACATAATTCAGAAAGAAGGAGGACTCAGGATGCTATAAGCTATGCAAGCTCTCCTTAGACCCTGGAAAGAATATTCTTTCAAATATGGAAAGAAAAAGATGGTCATCAGGAGCAATCAGCAGGAATTTACCAAAGCAAAATCACACCTGACCAAGCACAATGCCTTTGACGATAAACTGATTGCCTCTATGGATGAGCTGAGAGGAGCAGGTGTAATAGTTAAATCCAGTTACCAGCCACAAGAGATGTTCCCCAGGGCTCAGTGTGCCTATGTACAAGAATACAAACATACATACATAAATAAATGTAACCATATTTCCACTTCTATCTTGATACAGAAATGTCTACGTAGCCACAATAACAATTAAGATAGCATTTATCTGTTTTATTTTCCTGTGTTCTCAGAGCAGAATGAAGCCCCCAGAACCCAAGGGCAAATGGTTGCCGACCTGCTACACCACTTAGACACACACAAGTCTATGGGGCCAGATGGCATCCACCCAAGGGTACTGAGGGAGCTGGCAGAAGTGTTCACAAAGCCACTTTCCATCATTTATCAGCAGTCCTGGCTAACCAGGGAGGTCCCAGTTGACTGCAAGTTAGCCAATGTGATGCCCATCTACAAGAAGGGCCGGAAGGATAACCTGGGGAACTACAGGCCTGTCAGTCTGACCTCAGTGCTGGGGAAGGTTATGGAGCAGATCTTGAGTGCGATACGCAGCATATACAGGACAACCAGGAGATCAGGCCCAGTCAGCATGGGTTTATGAAAGACAGGTCCTCCTTAATTAACCTGATCTCCTATGACAAGGTGACCCACTTAGTGGATCTGGGAAAGGCTGTGGATGTGTCTACCTGGACTTTAGTAAAGCCTCTGACATCGTTTCTCACAGAATTCTGCTGGACACACTGGCTGCTCATGGCTTGGATGGGCATACTATTTCCTGAGTAAAAAACTGTCTGGACAGCTGTGCCCAAAGAGTTGTGGTGAATAGTGTTAAATCCAGTTGGTGGCCGGTCGCAAGTGGTGTTCCCCAAGGCTCAGTAGTGGGGTCATTTTTCTTTAGTATCTTGATTAACTATCTGGTTGTGGGGATGNGGAACAGCTGAGGGAACTGGGGTTGTTTAGCCTGGCAAGAAGGAGGCTGAGGGGAGACCTTATTGCTCTCTACAACTGCCTGAAAGGAGGTTGTAGCCAGGTGGGTGTTGGTCTCTTCTCCCAAGGAACAAGTGATAGGACAAGAGGAAATGGCCTCAAGTTGTGCCAGGGGATGTTTAGATTGGATATTAGGAAAAATTTCTTCATTGAAAGGGTTCTAAGTCATTGGAACAGACTACCTAGGGAAATGATTGAGTCACCATCCCTGGAGGTATTTAAAAGGCATGTAGATGTGGTGCTTAGGGGCATGGTTTAGTGGTGGATTTTGCAGTGTTAGGTTTATGGTTGGACTCAATGTTCTTAAAGGTCTTTTCCAATCTAAATGGTTCTATGATTCTACATTTCTATGATTCTAATATATACTTTGACTTTACCAAAGCTTTTAAGAGGGACTCTCAGTGTAGTGTCGTGAAGCTGAGGAACATGGCCTAGGAGAACAAAAGGCAGCTGAATTGGCTTATGTAAAGGACAGCAATTACTAGCAAATCACCTGGGCTGAACTTTGCTTTGTCAAAAAAAGTTTTGGTTAAATAATTTTTCATGGTTTAGTGCAGTTACACAACTAAACCAGCAGATAAACTCCTTCAGACAGCAAATGCTTTGTTTCTACTGATGGGTTCATACTTATAATGTCAGATGTTCTTTACTAAACAAGGTCTAAATAATGTTAGCAACCAGTCCTGGTATACTCATATTTCAGGAGCAGAAAGTCACTTTTCTAAACAGGTACAAGCTTTGAATATTTTGGTTTTGCTTTACAAATAACTGCTTCAGGAATCCATCTGGTAAAACTAATGATGATTTGCCACTTGAAATTTTTTAACTTTAGTAGAGAATTGTTGAATAAGGACAATACTTGAAATGGACATATGTTGGGTTGTGTGTGCTAAAAACTTCCTCAGGCCTTTTCAACCTCTGGATAGAAGATAATCAGGCAAGATAATTCATCTCTTCAACAACCATACCTAATGCATACCACTATTTATGACAGAATTCTGTTAATTGAGCTCACTCCTTTGGAAATCAAAATTCTTCTAAATAACCAGGAGTTGTTTCCAAATTTCCCAGTATGGCAAGTCACAGAAAGAGCTCAAAGGAGAGCTTTTTTCTTTCTTTTTTTTTTTTTTCTTCATGCTGTAATAATGCCTAAATCAGGGCACTACATTTATATGGGAAATGGATAGATAACATTTGCCTCTGTCATTTGCATCATCTACTTTCCTATTTAGTTTCTTAATGGTGATAGGGAAGATGAATTCCATGCTATAAAAAGAATACTTTTGCGAATAATGATAGAAGCTAGTGACCCGGCTTTAATCTTAACAGAATCCCACGGTAAATAATTCTGTCAGAATTCATTCCAGATCATAGAGAAATAAAAACTAGTTGATGAAAGCTTGGGTTTGCATTTTTTTTTTTCTCCCAATGCAAACTATTTCAAATATGTAAGATTTTATACAGTAAAAACAGAGTAAATCCTGACAGTCAACTCTTGGAGCTTTTTCATGACTGAAGACATAATAAAGAAAGAAACTGTCAAGCTATTTTATGAATAAGTTATTTAATGAAGTAAGCTGTTTTTATGATAGTAGATTATTTGTGAACTAGTACAGGTTTCTACAAATGTATAATTTCGCTGTGAATGGTTCCCATGAAAAAATTAAATGAAATGCAGTCTGTAAGTGTTCTTAGACTTCTGTGGTTATTCTCTATTGCCATTTTTCATTTCAGTGTAGGACTGCTCACCTGGGTGACACATAATCTTTTTTAGTATTACATAACTGAAACTCTTAAAATGACAAAATAAGCAAATGAATGATGAATAACAAATGAACACAGAATGTAGCTGTACACAAGAAAAATGAATATTTTTTGATGAGAATACGAATTCCTTAAATATTTGTGAGAACAGCCTAGTTGTATATAATTATTCAGAAAATAAACAATTACATGTACAAAAATGTCTAAGTGGAATTTGACTGCATATGTCTAAAGGTGACTTCTGTATTAGTCAGACAGTTCTAATCCTTAATGTTTAGACTTCATTGCACATGTTATGTTTTTGTTTTGCATTTGATTTTGAGCAGTAGGTAGGAGAGGAGAGTTCTCCTCTTTATGAACTAGAATACAGTGAGAATACTTATTTCACAGTGACAAATAATGCAGTTAGTTGTGACATAAATAGCTGCTAGCTTTTTTTTTTTTTTTTTGAAAGCACTGTTTTGTTAGATAGCTATGAAGGAACCACTACAAACAAACTGTTATGCTTTTACAAAGTTGCCAGCTACACTTTTTATGAGCCCAGATTGCTCTTTACAAGTATAATAAAAGCAGACTGGCATTCATGTGTGTCTTTGATCGTGTGCAGTGCAGGCAGTGTAATACAGGAAACATAATGAGGTCTGCAAGAGTTGCCTTTGTACAGCTGAGTGGCTGTGCTCTTTTTAATCGTTATTTTTTCTCATTATAACTTTAAATAAACAAAAATAAATAAAAAACCCATAGAAATACTAAGTATATTAATTTTTGATATTTTATTAATTTTAAGCAAGGTCACACCAACGACCTCAGAAATTATTGACTAACTGGGGGCTTTTGTTGTTGATGTTTTAACCTCACCACTTGAAATGTATTGCATACTGCTATCATACAAAATATTTCTCAGGAAAAGTTGTCAGTGAACCCATTTTATTTTATGAGGTCTTTTTTTCTCCCCCATTATCTCAGTCAAGAAAAGGAAAACCAAGCTTGTACATCTTGAATTGTTTTACCTATAAACATTTGTACTTCATATTTGGTCCTAAAGCAAGCACTAATATGTGAGGCCTCACAAGATGATTGCCAAGTAAGCTCAGTTGGGTTCATTTTTTGTGTCTTCGAACCCCAAATTCTCCCTTAGGCATCCTAGAAGAGGGAAGACATACTGCAATATTAATACCAGACTAAATAAATTCATATTGCTTCTAAATTCATATTGCTTCTAATTACAGGAGTGATTTACAATGTAAAATAATACATAACACAGGCCTTCACAACAAGGCCATAACTATGCCTGATTTCCACTAATACTATTTTTCTAATCATGTGTGAAGTGAATCTAATTATTGACTGCAAATGTCACTTTAAGGAAAATGTGTCCACCTGAGAGTAAATACCTTGCAGAGATAGCCCACACCTGTATTCTGGATCTCCACTGACTGCAGAAGGCATATAAGGCAGTCAGCCTCCTAGTTTTAGTGATTCTGTTAGGTGACCTAAATTAAGTTAAATGAATGCCCCACTAATGGGTCACAAGCTACCAAGTCATCATGAATCTGAATTACTTTGTATTATAAGTAAAAAAAATTAATTTGCAGCAGATTTATACTACTGATACAGACTAAAAATTATACCTGTGTAATTTTATTTTTACTTTTTTCACTAGTGAGTAAATATATTGGTAATTAAAATGCTACGTAGAATGAAGTTGTGAATCATATTTGTTTTGGAGATAATAGCATCTTAGCTTGAAAGTCCTATAAAATAAAGAGCATTTAAATACATATGTGAAAAAAATGTATTTTCTTATTACAAAATTTATACTGATTTATTTCAATATACAGTGATCTGTTATACTTCTGGAACATTAAGTCTTTATGAAAATGGTATATTTGAAAGCATTATTTTTCTTCTCAACTTGCTAATTTATGAGAATAATACTCTTCTGCCAATTAAGTTTATTTTTTTAAATGATTGTGCACTTAATATTGGTATTTGAATGTCCATGTTGTTATTGAGAGATAAAAGGAAAAAATAACCTGCATAAGGCCATAGAGTTCCCAAAGGATACTCTCATTAGGTGATATACAAGTGTCTGGACTATGTTCAAAAAAGCTAAACCAAACTAACAAAACAGCCAAACCAACCAACCAACCAAACCAAACAACAACAAAACCCCACCTCCCAGAACACTGATAAAAAACTTAAAAGTTCTTGTATTAAAACAGCAAAAAAATGACATAGAAAATAATTTCTAAATTGGCTGTTAAAATGTAATAGTTACAAAATGTGTATTTCTTAAGGCTGCTCTTTCATTATTCACTTCTCAGAGACATGATCTGCAAACTTAACTCTTGCAAAATTAACTGAACTCCCTATGTAGCCCTCTCCCACTCACCCATAGCCACAGTAACACACACACCTACTTCACTATTGAGAGAAATCTTTAATAAAAACCCCTCCCTTTTTTCGCACATATTTCTGCATATTTTTCCTCAGTTTCCACATTAGAGGCATATACCACAGACTGCTTCAACAGTGATTTTTAATATACTATATTTATACTAATTAATTTTACGTGCTATCTCTACTGCTTATTGAATGCACATTCTTTCTAAGATACATTGGTAAAATATTTTATCTTAGAGTTGTATTTTCAATTGTTTCTAATTTTGAATGTTCATAAGTATATTTGCAATATTTCCACTAACTTTTAAAGTAATAATTTTAGTTGGTTTAATAATGTCCTTCACTGTAAGGGGCTGAATCATTTATCATTTCCATGAAAGTCTCTATATTCAAATTACTAAACAAGCCTTGTAAGCCTGCTGGTGGCAAAGATACCTGATGACATGAAAAGCATTTATTAGAGCCTTTCATATTGTATCTGTACTAATATTAAATTGGTTTAGAGTGATTTGTAGCAGAAGCGGCCTGTTGGTTTGCCAGCAGAGAGGAACAACAGGCAAATGTTGAGTCTGCAGTTGTCAAACACACAGGCTATCTTTTCAATCTATATGTAGAACTAATACTAATTAAAAGAATTTAAATTTCTTATTATTATTATTTCTTGAATATTCATAAATCACAGTCTCATCTCTTTGGTTATATGATATGTTTTGAAAAAATATCTTAATGCTATGAATTCAACTACTTTAATTTGCTTTTGTTTCTTAGGGTTGGGGTTTTTTTTAATTACTTATAACTGCTGTTAGTGAAATTTGCACATTATAAAGTCATTTATTTATCCTATGTTCTACATATTTGACAATTTCCCAGTCATGCCATGCAGCAAAACACATAAACTAGTTTAGTAATCTCTCAGTTGAAAAAGGAACTTGCCCATTTGCAAATTTTCCTCCAAAGAGGTATCATCCTTGTGCCTTTGAAGCAATGGTAGGGCAGCTGTTTCCCTCCTACTTTGTTATAGTTGTACAGTTATGTCATTTTTCAAAATTTAAGATAAGTAGCTTTAAGGCCAATAAGAAAATAGAAAGGTAGCTGTTGGCTTTTCCATGTATACTGACAACAGCCATTAGAAAATCTAGTTTTCCTAAAGCATTCACTGATGCAGTTAAAATCAGAACAAATACTAATGCTAATTATTGCACTGATTTTTAACTGTTTCATATAGAACAGAAAACTGGAGTCCTATCTAGAGTCAGAAAGAGCCTGTAAGATTATGTTCATTTGAAAGAACTTAGAGATTCAACACACTTAAATAGAGTGTGAACTTCGGGGCTCAGTTCAGTTGCTTAAACATGGCCATCTGGCACCATTTGAGATGCCACAAAATATTAAAAAAACTGCAGGGCACAGGTAAGTAAGAAAGAATGTATGGGAAACCTGCCCTTTTGGAGAGGCAGCTGGAGGCCAGGCAGGATGATCTAAGGAGTCCAAAATGATACTAAAAACCACCTACATCTTGAAAAATATACTGTGTCCCCTACTGTCTACAACAGAAGCTTGGATATCTTGCTCGTTTGCAGACTCCTACAGTAGAAGCCTAATCTGAGATGTCTTAATCTTGAGGTGAATACCTCCTAAAGCTCATAGTACTATTTAACTCCTATTAACTGCTATTTAATTCCTCAGCTTTGTCATGTCTGCCAACATTTCTTCTCTCCTGTAAGGATAGTTACATGTCATCTTGTTAGCCATATTCGTAAATCTTGGAGGAAGATTAAAATATGCTGCAATACTCCTGAGGAATAAAAAAGAATTATTCTAGACAGTAACTAGTACAGCTATCATGCCTAACCATAAGAAATTACTTAAAACTGGCTGTATCCTGCAGAGCACCTACATCTTACATTAAAAAAATTAGAATGGATATTTTTGTGTTGTCCTTTCCAGGACTCCTGTGTGCAAAATATTTAATCTGCAGATGAGGGGACAGGGTTTGAGGGAAACCTAGCAAATTAAATAATACATTCAGTCTTCAAACCGGATTCTTGTTCCAGGGGCAGATTCAGTTCACTAAATGTAGATATATGTATCAGGTCCAAAACCCCTGTTTAGTTAACAGAGGAAGCAGGCAGGCTTAGAGAGACACTCCAAAAAAAAGATATGATATGATAAGATATGATTGATATGATACGATATGATTGATATGATATGATGTGTGAACAACCTCTCTGTTATTTTGTCTCTGTTGTCAATGAAGAAGACAAGTAATTATCTGTCTCAGATGTGGAAATCATAGAATCATAGAATCACAGAATTATTTAGGTTGGGGAAGACCCATAAGATCATAGAGCTGAATCATTAACTTAACACTGCCAAGTCCAACCACTAAGCCACGTCCCTAAGCATCTTTTAAATACCTCCAGGGATGGTTACTCAATCATTTCCCTGGGTAGTCTGTTCCAATGACTGAGAACCCTTTCAATGAAGAAATTTTTCCTAATATCTAATCTAAACGTCCCGTGGCACAACTTGAGGCTGTTTCCTCTTGTCCTATCACTTGTTATTTGGGAGAAGACTACTACTGAGCCCTGGTGAGGCTGCACTTGGAATACTGTGTCCAGTTTTGGGTTCCCCTTCTCAGAAGGAATGTGGAGAAACTGGAGAACGCTATCAAGTTGGCCTGGAGCCCACAGGACATAAATACAAACAGAGATTGAGAGACCTGGTTGTCTAGAATCTTGCATAGTGGAGGCTAAGACATGATCTAACAACAGCCCACAGCTACCTGAAGGGCAGTTACCAAGACAGGCATTTGGGTTTAATTATATTAGAATACAAATTACTGAATGATAATTAATGTGTTAACTAGCATAGTAACATTATTTTAATGCATGATAATTGTAATATACAGAAAGAGTCTTTCAATGTTTCAATCTGCTTGCATTAGAGTCAAGGACAATTACATTATTTATAAAAATTTCAGGAAGAATTGTTAAGAGCAATTAGTTTTTCAGAAAGCAGATTCATGCCTTAGTCATACTTATTAATATTTTTCAAACCTTGAAAACAGAATTATATGACAAAAAATGGTAAAAATAAGTACTCTGGAAGATGCCTTAAAAATTCCTATGTTTTCTTCCATCTGATATAACTTATTTTGGTTTATTTGTAAGTAAGATGATTTATAGGTCAGGTTAACAGCTTCCTTGGGTATTATCTCTCATTCTTACCTTTTTGGGATATTAACAACCATTATTTTGGGGGTTTATGATAAAAATCACAATCTCTATTATGATAAAAATAATTTATACTTATTTTACAGTGATTGTGAATGACAGAGCTTCCAGGTATTTATGGCTTTAATAACCATTTAGTAGAAATTCTTTCATTTAACATTGCATTTTTAATATAGTTTGAATTTAACTAGGTATTGAGTCTTTCACCTTAGGTGATTGCTTCTCCTATAAATAATTGCTTGGCCAGGTACTTATTCTTTATATTCAGCTTAAATGTTATTTTTATAACTGTCAGGATATTATTTTTCATTATGTTCTCTTATTCCATCCTGGATAATATATTTTTGCATGCAGTACTTTTTTCCAGATATTTCTTCAAATAGCTATAGAATACCAGTAGCATTAAAAAGATCTGAATTCTATATTCAGAACTGATTTAGGCTCCAAAGAAAATATATCTATTAAAATGCCTGCCTTTTATTATAATTTCACCTATCATTAGAATCTTAAAAGTTTAGAATGGTATTCTAGGTTGTGTTTCAGGATGGAAAGATAATTACCTTGGGAACCCTGCAGGTTTGTTCTCTCCCTCTTTTCTTCCCCCCCTCTATAACTACAGAGAGAACTTAGATTAACTCAGCTTTGGGATCATACTGACAAAAACATTTCATTGACTGCAGATAAGATAAACACCAGCTGGGATTTACTAAAACTGTTTGGTAAATGAAAACTAGATATTGCATGAGTTAGCAATATTTCTCAATCTGATTCTGTCCCAAATTGTAATGTAAATTAAAGTATGAAATATAAATGACCCCTCCCTACAGTTAGACAACCTTCCAATATTCTGAATTAACCCAAGGTAGAGAACCTACCTTTGGCTCTGTTATACATTATATGCATTCTAAATAAAGTAACATAGATTCATCTTTAATTACATGGAAGGAAGGAAGAAAGGGAAGAAGGGTGGGAGGAAATGATTGAGTAAAAGAGGAAGAAAGGGATGCAAGCATGTAGGCCAGCATGTTTGCTCACTCTATGGTAATGGAGATATAGCGAAAAAATATTAACTAAAAAAAAACAACAATCTGCAAGTACTCCTAATTGGTTAATGTGTTGTTTTCAAGTTTAGTTTCCTCTAAACACATGAAAGGGATATACGACCTTAAAATGCCAAAGTGAAACTTTCCAAATTACATGCTGGTTAATGACAGACTCATGATGTACTTAAAACCTGTGAAAAACATAAAAGAATGGGTAATAAAAAAATACTAAACATCTGAAAAGTTGCTTATGGAATATACTTAAACAAGGGTGATAGCGATAGACTAAAAGTTTTGTAGATACTGACTATAGAAAATTAATATTTCCTTTGCCTTTATTCCCTGACATGTATTCCTTAGTAGAAAAAAAATACTTACATGAAACATGGAGACTTTCTTTACTGTTAGAAAATAAACTTCCTTCTACAAAATGCATGAGTGAGCCTAATGGTCACAGTGAAATTTATTACTCAAAACTAATACGTTGATAAGAATATGCAAGCTTACCGATTACCATCACAGGCTAAAAAGACTCAACTTGGGGGAAATTAAATTATTAACAATTAAAATAAACTCAGGTAGCGAGAAACAGAAAGACAAGCATTAAAACAACACCTTTCCTCCACTGTTTTCCAGACTCAATTTTGCTCCTTCATTCCAAAGTTCTCTACCTCCCTCCCAAATAGTACAAGAAGGCTGGTGGGGGGAATGGGTATGGTCAGTGCATATAAGTTCCTCTCTGCTGCTCCTTTCTTCTAAGATCTTTCCTCTGTTCCAGTGTGTGCTTTCTACAGGCTGTGTTTCCTTCAGGAATACCCAGCTGCTCCAGCATGTGGTCCTCCACGAACTGCAGTGTAGGTATCTACTACAACCTGGTCTCTTCCATGGTCTGCATGAGGAATCCCTGCTGTGGCATCACAGACCACCCCTTCCTCCTCTGAACTTGGTGTTCCCTCTGCTGTTTTCACTCTTCCCCCACCTCCCCATCTGTTGCTTTCTGGCCTTTCCTAAATACGCTTCCCTAGAGGTGCCGNCTCTGCTGCTCCTTTCTTCTAAGATCTTTCCTCTGTTCCAGTGTGTGCTTTCTACAGGCTGTGTTTCCTTCAGGAATACCCAGCTGCTCCAGCATGTGGTCCTCCACGAACTGCAGTGTAGGTATCTACTACAACCTGGTCTCTTCCATGGTCTGCATGAGGAATCCCTGCTGTGGCATCACAGACCACCCCTTCCTCCTCTGAACTTGGTGTTCCCTCTGCTGTTTTCACTCTTCCCCCACCTCCCCATCTGTTGCTTTCTGGCCTTTCCTAAATACGCTTCCCTAGAGGTGCCGCCATCTTGGCTGAGGGGCTCAGCCGTGCCCTGCAGTGGGTTCATTTTGGAGCTGGCTGTGTCTGGCACAGGGCAGCCCCTGCCCTCCTCTCACAAAGGCCACCCCTGCAACCCCATGCTATCAAAACTCTGACACCTACACCCAATAAAATGGAACAAACTTTGGAAAAAAAGGGGGGGGGGGGGGAAAGAAAAAAAAAAAACAACTCAAACTTTTACAATGGGTATAATAGAAGATATGATTATATAAAACAAAAGTTTAATGTAGCCAATGCTTATCTATAATCAATGTTTATCTTAATAACTAAAGCAAGAAAAACCACCACTCTGGGGAAATCTACATGAGACGTGCAGCATATGAAACATATTTTCTTTATATAACTGAATAGATGGAGACTATGTATAAAAGATTTATCTCTTTATCCAAACTTAGTAATATTTCATTCCATGGATAGTTGGAAGATTTATGGAAACGCTTGTGGTTTTTAGAACTATGCTGCAATTAAAAAGAATATTTGAATATGGACCAAAATGTATAAAGGATTCACAGTGATTGGTTGTTACTGAAGGCACCCAGTTGAAGAAAAAAGGACACCTGTAACCTTTTTAACTTTCTTCTTTATAAAAATTCTATGTTTAATGAAAAATATTTCAAGTCCTGGGCTTTGGGAAGAATGCCATTATGTACCAGTTTGACTACCTATCTGTAGCAAGGCTAGGTTGTCCTGATGTAGAAGGTGAAACACAGACACTGAAGAAAAGATTACATTATTGGCTAGCTCATTAGTGCAGCTGCAGAAATAAAGTCCTCCTGTTTAACCCAAAGCAGAAATATAAAGTAAGAATAGCAGATATATTTATTGCAGCAAAAAACAGAAGTTGGTGAATGACCAAAACACAGGTAACTTCTGTGTCAGTAAAGTCTTTTAGTAATTTCCCCAAGCATATTGCACTGGGTTTATTACAATGATCAAAATCATAAAGCCATCATCTACATATGCATTCATAGCAATAAACACTTAATGAAATTATTGATTTAATTTACTAACATTAGTAAAACTTTGATGAGTCTGAATGCTCAGAATTTTCCAATAATGAGTTACAAAATTACATTTGGCTTTGTGGTACGCTAACCTATATAATACCGTATCAGGTTCACACATAAAACTAGATTCTTCAAACAAAGCAATAACAGTGAAGAAGGTTTCCTGCACCAGATTATGGAATCTGCTGTATGACTTCAGCTGTACAAAAGCAGCAGAAAAGCCAACAGATGTTCTCTACAGAAATTTCTGCTCAGAAATTCTGAGTTCATGAACAGTCAAAACAAATTTTTCAAAACTGATCTTGGAACATTCCTACAGGACAATTCAGTTGCTCTTAGATATCTATCCTGAATTGTGTGTGCCTGACAACCTGCAAAAACACAGTAGTTTTTTCAAGTGAAAGCTCATCTATTATCTCAAACTGTATTTTTTGGTCCAATAAAATATTTTATGTCTATAAACAGACAGTGCATAATTGAGACAAGATATCATGGTTTTAAGCAGTTAAGGTGATAAATCCCAACAGAATTCAAAGCATATACACATTTAGGTAGACTTTTAATCTCTGGTTGCCCAAACAGCCCCTTGGCATCAGGAATCACTGGTATAAGTTGGTCCTAACATTATTTTATAAAATTTATAGCTATACTTTAGCTGATGCAAAAAGCTTTTACCCTTTCATTAGCCCTTCATTTGTTCTCAAAACTACCAAGAAAATATATAATTTAGCACTAAAATATCATAACTATTTTAAATAACTCTTCATTTGAAAATGCAGTGAATGAATACAGGCACTGAACTACCATCATCTTTTACTTCCACTAAAATTAAACTTTAATATAATAGAACATTTTACTGCTTTATATGAAAAAGTGTGCATTTCAATCTATTCTCTACAGTCAGGAATTTTAACAGAGCTTTTTACTGTTCATGTAGATATAAGAAATGAGGAACATTACATGACCTCAGTCAAGACATGTTTTAACTGCTGTAAGTTGATGTGGTACAATTTGAACTTAAACTCACAGAATTTTGACTTAGTAGACACGTCTTCCACTCATGTAGTTTTTTTTCAACAGCTAAAACATGTCTTAACTTTCTAAATGGTTTATATTTATTTGGGCCTGTAAAAACAGATATAAATATTTGAAATGCCTAAGCAGAGACACCTACAGAATTAGCTATTCAAATTATCACACAGAATACTGCATTCTCAGAAATAAAATCCTCTACCAAAAAAAACCCGAAACCAAACCCAAAAAACCCAAACAAACAAAAAAAATCAACCCAAAAACCAGAACAAAAACCACAGCAAGCCAAAAAAACCCCTCAAAACAAAACAACAAAACCCCAAACACTTAATGAAGTCATTACATTTTAAAAAATTCTTTTTGATACTGATAATTAATTCTTTATGTTATTACTACTGTTCCTAAGCCTTTACCTTCAACTTACCCTCTGTATTGGGTTTACATGGCAAGGTTTTGGTAGCAGGGGGTCTACAGGGGCAGCTTCTGTGAGAAGAGACCAGGACCTGCCCCCATGTTGGACAGAGCCAGTTCCAGTGGCTCCAAGATGGAGCTGGCCTAATCTGAGCCCGTTGATGATGTTGGTAGCACCTCTGTGATAACATGTTTAAGAAAGGGTAAAAAAACACTGCCTGGGAACTGTGAGAGAGGAGTGAGAAAATGTGAGAGAACATATATGCAGACACCCAGGTCAGTGAATAAGGAGGAGGGGGTGCTCCATGTGCTGGAGCAGAGAGTACCCTGCAGCTTATGGTAAAGACCATGGTGAAACAGGTTTTCCCCCTGAAGCGCATGGAGGACCATCTTGTGGTGCGTAACATAAGGTACCTAAATCAGGAACTCATGTTAAGAACTTAATTAAATTTTAGGTATGTTTTTTGTCACTTCATATAGTCTAGAGAGAGGGAAGGAAAGGCTGATGCAAAGGGTGATGAAAAGCAGAATACCTTACGATATTAATTTATATAGTTCATAGACTTTAACATCTGACATAATTAAAACGATATAGTTCCTATTTTAGATTCATCAGTCTGCCAGATAAATGAATGAGAAACTTCCTATAGCCAGTTAAAAGAAACTCCAGAGTGTTTTCCTCATTTGAGTAACAGTAATTCCCAATTCATTATGTAGTCTTACACTACACTATTCACACTCTTCAATAGCACCAATTAATTCTAGAAGTCTCTGATATTAATATTCTCAAAATCCTGTCAAAATTATGTCTACTTCACATGTACGTGTAAAAATTGTATGAATGGGAAAATCTTAAGTATGAACACTGGGATAAAAGTTCTTTGTATGCACATCAAGCCTAAGTATCATGGCTGAACATGGTTGTTGTCCTGTTTAATTTGCCAGTGTAGAAGTAATCTGTTTATAAAGTCCATAAGATTTTCATTATATGAATAAGCAGATAGTTATTTCCTAGTAGTTTCTACGTTTGTTTGGTTTTGGGTTTTTTTCAGAAAAAATTCTTTCCTTTATATAAAGTCCATTGCTTTAAAACTTTGTATTTTCCTAGATTTTCTTACATCATGATAGGCTAGATTTTATTTGTTTTGGTTTTTTTTTTTTTTTTTGATTGGTTGGTTGGTTGGTTGTTTTTTATTTGTATGCCATTCAGAAAGGCTTTTTATGCATTCATTTTCCTTGGTATGGTTTGTCTGCTGAGTGAATCGTCAGTTTTAATGTCCAAAGTAAATGCGGAATATTTTTTACCACACTGAGGAAAATACAATTAGATGAAGAATGAGATATACTTCACAGGAAAGTGAGTATCACAGTTACCATCAACTATGGAATCTTAAACTGAGTAAAGTTAACAGAAAACATGTGTTTCCTGATAAGGGAATGAGTTAAACAAGTTATAGATGTCAAAAACATTCTGAAAAATTAAAGTTCCCTGTAAATTCTCTTATATATTTATGGTATGATGTACATGAAGATGCAGACAGTATTTGACATAGAACAATACATTTTATCACATAAAGCATGTATGTCATTTTACCATATTTGGATCTTTAGATTCCAGTGGTGCTTGCAGAGTCATGGCACACCTCTCAGAACATCCCTTTCTTGTGCTCAGTCTCCTTCAAACTGTCCTGGCAATATTCATACTAATTTTATCTCCTGAATTAAGATTTAATCTCATCTAAGAAATTAATCTTTAAAAAAAAAAAAAGTCTACTTCAAGCTTCACATACCATACCCTGCTGCCTCCACAGTAGCCAGTGGAAATAAATAAGTACTTTTAATAATAATTCATTTTGCTGATAAAAGCTAATCCAGATGGCAAAAACTGGATGGATGAATTCTGAACTTAGGATTTTTATGGGGAAAATCTTGGGTTTTTACAATTTTTGATCCAGGCTTAAATGAAGACTGGTTCTTTTTTTTTTTTCTCTTTTCTCTCTTTTTTTTTTTCTGTTTCTCGCTTTTTCTCTTTTCCTCTTTTCTCTCCTCTCTCTCTCCCTTTCCCTCCCTCCTCCCTCTTATCACCCTTTTCCATATTATTCTTGTTATACTTTAGTAATCTAATTCATGGAACTTCCTTGTAAAGAAATTCTCTTTATCTTGAAAGTCTTTGTTATTAGACCCTTCCATTGCAATCAATGATAACACATTGCATTTATTCAGTAGAAGCAGGCATCTACCCTTATTTTTCCTTTTGATTTTTTTTTTAATTTTATTTTACAGATATTTTATTTTGTGCATTGGAGTATAAAATTATATAAACCTGAGAACTGATTACTAGAGAGTGAATTTTGAGGTTATCATCTATGCTATTAACTCACGGTCATGGACCCTATACAGTCTGAAATACAAGCTATTAATCTACTAATTTCTATGTACAAATCATGATATATGATTACTGTAGTCTACCAATGTTACAAGAAAACAATTAGCAGTAACAGCCTGCCAGGAAAAGACATGCAAATTAAGGAATAAAGTGGTCATGTAAATTGAAAATCATTAACAAGGACAAAGAGGAAGCACCTCATTCTCCTGCCTCAGCATAAATGTCCTTCTGGCCCAATTCTGGAAAGCAAGAAAGCATGCACTTGTGATGAATCAATAAACAGAAATAGATCAAACCAAACAAGTTGAGAAACAAACTGGTTGCAAGCCTAGGGAGAAACAAAACTAAAGAAAAGTTTTACCTAGGAGAAGCTGCCCTAGATGTACCCACTTGTTCTATGAGAAAACAAAAACAGGAGGGTTACAAGTTCAGGGACTAGCCCGGTGGTGAGATCAATATCAATTACAGAGGGAGATGGCTTGGCTAAGAGGCTCACATCCCATGCTAAGACACCAAGACAGCAAAAAAAAGAATCTGTTAAATACAAATCAATAACTGCATTTTCATTTCTTACTTTTCTTAGTGGCTTTTTACAGTTGAAAATGCCCATGGGCCCAGGACCCTGTCTCAGTCCAGCCCAAGGCTGCCAGTTCCCATCCAGTGACATTGCAGCAATGGTGACCTCCAGCTCCACCACAGCCCTGGAGAGCTCTGACCAGATCAGGGTCTGACCCACAGACTGACAACCCAGCTCATTCCCATCTCCATGGCCCCGTTGTCCTGGAGCTGTGTCTGATCCTGTTTCCCCTCCTCCAGTCTGAACCTGACCCCAGCCATGGGCTGACATCCTGGCCTGGCCTTGGCTTGGCCCCATCCCCTCTTCAGTAGGCACCAAGGGAGATTTAGAAACTGATGGTATTCTCATAGTGTAAAAATTACAAACAAAACAAAGCAAAGAAATAGAAATTAGCAAAATATGAGAAATAATTTACACCACTGCATGACCCCCTCTACCACTTTATAATATTACACTGAACTAACAGTATAGTGTTTCAATTCGCAAAGTGAAAAACAGCAAAGCTAGGAGAACGTCATATGATAAATTTCAAATGGATAATTTTGGAAGCTTTTTACTGTACTGATATGCAAAGATTAAACTTCAGACTTTGTAATATATCTTAAACTCAAATAAAAACACTTCCTTGTATTAATAATGCTCTAATAACAACGATTAAAACTTACGGTTATTTTCCTCTTCAGTAGATTAGTAAAACATACAAGAGAGGACATTAATATATTCTATTAGTGCAATAAATGCTTGCATAATTCAGATTAATTATTTAATAATTACAGTCTAAATTTAGATGAAAGACATGTTATGGTTGCAAAATCAAAAGGCAGAAAATGCCCAGAGTTGATCTACTCAATAGTATTACTTCAGCTCCTTTGTATAAATGCTGTTACAATACAGCCTTTAGTTATCTTTAACATAGCATCTTTATCCCACACCAGTAATTCAATGAGTAAATGTGTATAACCAGGTTGCTAGAAAAGATCAACTATGTTTTAAATCAGTTAGTGTCAGTAGAATAGTTGTAGATATCAGAAGCTGAATAAAAGGAACAGGAGTAAAATAATTTGGTCTTGTGACTGTGGAAGCTGATCTTTGCTGTCGAGGACAGAAGTCTGCTCTCTCCTTTGCCACTGATCTTTTATAGAGAAATATGGAGCAATTCAGTCTTGTGTGTTGGCTATGTTTGTTTATTTTCCTTCTTCTGTTTCTTTCTTATGCCTAGGAATAATATGCAAGAAATAACTACTGCATATCTTCAACGGTTAACTTTTCAGCTTTGTTGAAAGCTGAACACTTAATTTCACATTTATCCCACCTAATTCCAGGCACTAAAATAAGTTGGCTAAGTTTTTAATTTTGTTGACCAAATTTTCCTCAATGGTTAATCAAGACAGTTGGACATCCTCAGCATGGAATCCTTATACCACCATTGACAGGTACTTTGCTGTCACCATTGGATTAGCTCATAAATACATATGTTTTCATGAAGCACTTAAAAAACATTTAGGGTTTTGGTGAGTATTGTTTTCAGATGCAGTGTATATGGGATGGAATCATTTTAAATGGAGGAACCTGAAGAATCCTGAGATCATGAGAGAACAATTTAGTCTGAACCAGCAGTGAAACCTGGTGGAAAAAAGTTTAATGCTCTATTTGTCACATCCTGCCTCTGGTCAGGTAGGATTTTGTAAATGGAACAGCCTACTACTCTCCAACTTGGATTAGAATGTGAATGAGAATGGGAACCATATGTTAGAAGAATATTGTTGAACTTTCTGAGGATTTTGATTGTCAGGAATGTCTCCCTTGGGGTTTTTGATGTTATGCTAATTAATTTTGTCACAATGAATCCAAAGGAATATAAAATTAATAACTACTTCATTAAATCATAGACTCATAGAATGGTTTGGGTTGGAAGGGACTTCAAAGATCATCTAGTTCCAACCCCCCTGCCATGGGCAGGGACACCCTCCACTAGACCAGGTTGCCCAAAGCCCCATCCAACCTGGCCTTGAACACTGCCAGGGAGGGGGCATCCACAGCTTCTCTGGGTGACCTGTTCCAGTGCCTCAATACCCTCACAGGGAAGAATTTCTTTCTAATATCTAATCTAAATCTACCCTCCTTCAGCTTAAACCCATTACCCCTTGTCCTGTCACTACAATCCCTGATAAACAGTCCCTCTCCAGCTTTCCTGTAGGCCCCCTTCAGATACTGGTAGGCTGCTATAAGGTCTCCCCAGAGCCTTCTCTTTTCGAGGCTGAACAATCCCAGCTCTCTCGGACTGTCTCATAGGTGTTGTGGTTTAGCCTCAGCCGGCAGCTGAGCACCATGCAGCTGCTCACTCACCCCTCCCCCAATGGGATGGAGAGGAGAATGGGAAGACAAAGGCAAACCCCGTGGGTTGGGGATAAAGACAGTTTACTGGGACAGTAAGGAAGAGGGAAATAACAACAGCAGTTAGAATATATACAATAACTGATGGGATGTTCAGCCCACACCACGACCATCCTGGAGCTGCGCCAACCTGCCCCTGCCTGATTAGCCTCCTTTTATGGTGAGCATGACATCACATGGTATGGAAGAGCCCTTTGGCCAGCCCGGCTCACCTGTCCTGGCTCCTTGTGAAAATTAACTCTACCCTAGATGAAACCAGGACAATAGGAGAGGTGCTCCAGCCCTCTGATCAGCTTCATAGCCCTCCTCTGGACTCACTCCAACAGCTCCATGTCTTTCTTGCACTGGGGCCCCCAGAGCTGGATGCAGTACTCCAGGTGGGGTCTCACAAGAGCAGAGTGGAGAGGCAGAATCACCCTGCATGACCTAGTGTAATTGCAACATTAGTATTACATATTGGTAATAAATTAAGTTGAGAATTAGTAGTAGGAATTTTATTTTGAAACTGTTAATCTCTAGGGTATGTAACATTTTGAACCTTTTTTTTTTTTTTCCTTTCCTGAGGAGTAAATAGTTTCATTCTGACTTGATACACTGTTTTGACCTTGTCCTGTTCTGTCCATAGGTACTTGTTTGCATTTGCAATAGTTTGACTCAGCTTTAGGTCTTCAGCAGCATTTTAAAAGTATATTAAAAAAAAAAAGACAAAGCACCCTCCCTGTCTTTTTCTCTTCCAACTTTGTGTTAAATGCTCTGCTGTCATTTGCTTAAAAATGTCTTTTGATTATGATGATGAACAACATGACTAAGCTGTTAATTGTGTTCTCAGCTTTTTCAGTCATGACCTCAAAGATGAGAAATATTTCTCCCAGACAAAAACAAACACACAGACAAAATCAACCATACCTAAGACATAGTATTTCTAATGTAAAGAAAAATAGATCTAACTTCTTTATCTTCCTAGAACCAATAACTAAATATATTTCACAGAAATGTGTTCTTCATGTTCACTGTTGCAAGAATAATGATTTAGTGACTTTCTCCTTTCAGGTGAAGGAATTCCAGGAACGATACTAAAAGTTCACAGCCAAGAAGAGGAGGAAAGGAGAGAAGCATAGAATCATAGAATCATTCAGGTTGGAAAAGACATTTAAGATCATCAAGTCCAACCATTAACCTAACACTGCCAAGTCCAACCACTAAACCATGTCCCTAAGCATTACATCTATGTATCTTTAAAGTACCTCCAGGGATGGTGACTTACCCACTTCCCTGAACAGCCTGTTCCAATGATCGACAATCATTTCAGTGAAGAAATTTTTCATAATATCCAATCTAAACATCCCCTGGTACAACTTGAGGCCATTTCCTCTTGTCCTATTGCTTGGTCCTTGGGAGAAGAGACCAACACTCACCTGGCTACAACCTCCTTTCAGGTAGTTGTAGAGAGCAATAAGGTCTCCCCCCAGCCTCCTTTTTGCCAGGCTAAACAACCCCAGTTCCCTCAGCCATTCCTCATAAGACTTGTGCTCTAGACCCTTCACCAGCTTTGTTGCCCTTCTTTGGACAACCTCTAGCACCTCAATGTCCATCTTGCAGTGAGGGGCCCAAAAGTACTTGAACAGTACTCGAGGTGCGGCCTCACCAGTGCTGAGGACAGGGGCACAATCCCTTCCCTAGTCCTGCTGGCCACACTATTGCTGATACAAGCCAGGATGCTGTTGGCCTTCTTGGCCACCTGGGCACACTGCTGCCTCATGTTCAGCTGGCTGTCAGCCAACACCTCCAGGTTCTTTTCCACTGTGCAGCTTTTCAGCCACTCTTCCCCAAGCCTGTAGCAGTGTTGCATGGGGTTGTTGTGACCCAAGTGCAGGACCTGGCACTGAGCCTTGTTCAACCTCATACAATTGGCCTTGGCCCATTGATCCAACCTGTCCAGATCCCTCTGTAGAGCCTTCCTACCCTCAAGCAGATCAG
>VXBL01008926.1:0-26944 GCA_013400195.1 Aramus guarauna | reverse complement strand
GAGAACAACTGGTCTTACTGCTAAAGACTGAGGCAACGAAGGCATTAAGTACCTCAGCCTTTTCCTCATCCTTTGTCGCTCCGTTTGCCCCTACATTCAATAAAGGATGGAGATTCCCCTTTGTCCTTCTTTTGTTATTAATGTATTTATAGAAACATTTTTCTTGTCTTTAGCAGCAGTAGCCAGATTAAGTTCTATTTGGGCTTTGGCCCTTCTAATTTTCTCCCTGCATAACCTAACGACATCTTTGTAGTCCTCCTGAATTGCCTTCCCCTTATTCCAAAGGCACTGAGGCACTTTTTTTTCCTGAATTCCAGTCAAAGCTCTCTGTTCAACCAGGAAAGTCTTCTTCCTTACCAGCCTGTCTCTCAGCACATGGGGATGGCCTGCTCCTTCACCATTAAGATTTTCTTCTTGAAGACTGTCCAGCCTTCCTGGACTCCTTTACCCTTCAGGATTGCCTCCCAAGGGATTCTGCCAACTAGACTCCTAAACAAGCTAAAGTCTGCCCGCTGGAATTCCAAGACAGCAATTCTGCTGACCCCCCTCTCCATACTTCTCCGAGAACTGAAAACTGTCATTTCATGATCACTACAGCCAAGACGGCCTTCAACCATCACATCACACACAAGTCCTTCTCTGTTCACAAACAACAGGTCCAGTGGGGTGTCTTCCCTAGTTAGCTCACTCACCAGCTGTGTTAGGAAGTTACCTTCCATACGCTCCAGGAACTAGACTGTTTTCTTTCTGCCATATTATATTTCCAGAAGACTTCTGGTAAGTCAGAGATCCCCAGGAGAACAAGGGCTAGCAATTGTGAATCTTCTCTCAGCTGCTGAGAAGGAGGGAAGGAAAGGTAGGTGCATTTACCTGAGATCAGAAAAAAATGCTGTTTTCTCTGAATCTTTGCAAAAAACACCAATAAGCAAGTAGAGAATATTCTTCTCTGTTTTGGGAGTGAAACATATGATAGAAAACATGAAGACAGCTGCTTTTAGATATTAAGGAATAAATGGTTTACTTGCTATGCTAATTTATTTGACTATTTTGAAAACAAAATTAAACCAATTAAGAACAACATTAAAAACAGATCTCCAGTGTTCTTTTTTATTCCAAAATTTTAATAATTCCTCACTTATAATGCCTCACTTATTCCTGCAAAAAATAAAATGAGTTAGTTCCATTGGATAAATTATATTCATAATTATTTTTTTTTAACATTAAATAATATCCTGGGCACAGACTATTGTGTTTCATCTTGAAAAACAAGCTGTGTAGTTCCAGAAAACACACCAGTAAGATAATGTGGTTATATTAAGTAAATAATTCCGTTACTGAATATTTGCATAGTATTGTTAAGTTATATTCAGTACTTGGCCCCAACCAGACATAGAACTCTTGGTACAGCTATATTTATTACTAACATCTTGAAAGAAGAAAAAAGAAATGCCATGACTCTCCTTCTTGTAAAAATTGCATATATTTATATCTATATTATACACAACATAGGACAGTTCTAGTGTAGCTATGTATGATTGAATTTTCCCAGATTTCTTCAAAACTTCTTCCAAAAAGAGAACAATCTCTTTTGATTTGCCAACTCTTGTTGTTTTCCTTTTCCTACAGCAAAACATTATCGCAACCGTTTTGTGGAGCAATACTTAGATTATAGATTTGAAATACTGGTAAAAGGGACATTTTTCCAGGTAAGTGAAGGAACTGGTAGTAAAAGGGTGAGATTAGCTCTTCTCAGTGGTCTTATCACTCATGCATGAAACACGAAGAGGAAAGCCGATTGATTTGCCTATGGTTAAGAGCACTAAGGAACAAGGAAAAGCAGCTAGGCATAGACATGAAGACATGGAAGCGTGTTTTTCAACAATCAAGTTTTACTAAATTGCAGAATCACCAAAACAGAAGAAGTTAAGGCAAAATCTGGGGATGGAGATGGTAGAATAGAATAGAAAAAGACTAGAATAAGACTAGAGTAGGGAAAAAAACCAGAACAGAACAAGAACAAGAACAAGAACAAGAACAAGAACAAGAACAAGAACAAGAACAAGAACAAGAACAAGAACAAGAACAGAATAGGAATAGGAATAGGAATAGGAATAGGAATAGGAATAGACAGTTCAGTTGGAAGCGATGAATAATGATCATAGGTCCAACCACAAGCTGGAAGCTAGAAGCTGATGAATGATGTTAGAGATGCTTGGAAGAGCTAGACTGGGAGCAAATCATGTACAATTATTCAAAAACATTGTCTTCCAGAACCTGGAGCTAGATTAAGCAATTTATACTGTATGTTACTCACTTCTCTGCATCTGTTCTACACAAAACTGCAGTCTATGGCTTTTATCACTTAGATGATTAGCTTAAACAGTAGTACAAATCTGTATTGTATTAAAATGTCTAAAATTCTCAGATGATACAACTTGGAAGGCAGGATAATGAAATCTTTGTCTGCTTTTCATTTTGCACTTAACATAACAAAATAGTGGTGAAAAGACCACAATAAAAAGTCTACAGTTTTAGATCATAACCTCAAAGACCATAACATTTCAGAATTAAATTTTGTCTGTCAGAAGTAATTGCCTTATGCCTTGTGTTTAGACATCTCTTGAAAGCAGTATTATCTACAGAATCAGAATGGTTGAGGTTGGAAGGGACTTCTGGAGGTCACAGTCCAATCCCTCCTCCTTAAGGGCAGCACCCCTCTCCCTTTTAAGGCCCCAAAGAGCATGCTGCTCAGGACTATGACACTTGAATATCTCCCATAACAGACACTTTACAACCTCTCTGGGATACCTGTGCCAGTGCTTGGTCACCCTCACAGAAAAAAGTGTTTTCTTACATTCAGATGGAACCTCCTGTGTTCAGTTAGTACCCATTGCCTCTGGTCCTGTCACTGGAAGAACCTGGCTCCATCTTCTGTGAACCCTCCCTTCAGGTATATATATGTATATATATACATTGATGAGATCTCCTTGAGTCTTCATTTCTCTAGAGCAAACAGTCCCAGATCTCTCAGCCTTTCCTCATAGGACAGATGCTCCAGACCCTTAGTCATCTAAGTGGTCCTCTTTTGGACTCTCTTGAGTATGTCTATGTCTCCCTTGTACTGAGGCACCCAGAACTGGACACAGTATTCTGGGTATGGCCTCACCAGTGCTGAGTAGAGGGGGAGGATCACCTCTCTCAACCTGATGACAACACTCCTGCTAAGGCAGCCCAGGACACCATTAGCCTTCTTTGCAGCAAGGGCACATTGTTGACTCATGTTCAGCTTGCTGTTCACCAGGACCTCCAGGTGCTTTTCTGAAAAGCTGCTTTCCAACTGGTTTGGAAAAATTATGGCCCCCAGAATGTACTGATGCATGGGTTGTTCCTTCCCAGGTGCTGGACTTGGCCCTTCCCTTCGTTCAGCTTCATGATGTTCCTGTCAGCCCATTTCTCATGTAATGTGAGCAATTATATGATCACATATTGTTTTCCACATAAACTCCAGATTTTTTTCACAGTGGAAAGGTCTAAGACTTAACATGTTTTAGATCTATGTAAGAAATCAGGCTTCAAATTCCAGAATGCTTATTCTAGAAACTGAAAAGTTTGTACATACATCCTTGTACAGGATTCTCTTTACAGTCAATACAGAGAGATATTTTCTGTTGCAACACTACTGAACACTTACAAGAGCATCTGAACCTTATTTTAGATGTTTTTTGAATAGAAAATATCATCAAAGAATACTAAAGGCCTGTGGTGGGTTGACTTTGGTCAGAACTCACCTTGCTGGTCTCTCATTCCCTCTCAACAGGACACAGAAGAAAATAAGTTGGAAAAAACCTTGTGGCTTGAGATAAAGATGGGAAGATCACTTAACAGTTACCATCACAAGCAAAATAAACTTGACTTGGGGAAAATTAATTTAAATTATTGCTAATTAAAAATAGAGAAGAATGGGGATAAATAAAGAGAAAAAACTAAAACACCCTTCCCCCACCTCCTTTTTCCCATGTTCAACTTCACTCCTTCATTCCCATCTCAAATCTACTCCTTGCCCACCCACCTCAAGTNTGAGATAAAGATGGGAAGATCACTTAACAGTTACCATCACAAGCAAAATAAACTTGACTTGGGGAAAATTAATTTAAATTATTGCTAATTAAAAATAGAGAAGAATGGGGATAAATAAAGAGAAAAAACTAAAACACCCTTCCCCCACCTCCTTTTTCCCATGTTCAACTTCACTCCTTCATTCCCATCTCAAATCTACTCCTTGCCCACCCACCTCAAGTGGCATGGGGGAGTAGGACGTGGGAGTTACTGTCACTCCTGAATGTCTCCTCTCTGCCACTCCTCCTTGTTACATTTTTCCCCTTGACATCCTGCCCCTTGGCCAGCATTGCCATGTAGGCAGGATGCCTCCCACATAATCTGAGATGATGTGTAGGGTACACTAATGCCACATAAGACATGATTCTCTCATGTCACACTACCATTGGTGGAGTGAAGGGGTGGCACAACTCTTACCTGCATTCAGAAGGCATTTCCACATTTGGCTGTTTCAGTCAGATGACCCAGACATCAGGTGTCCCTGATAGTCTGCTGGAGCCATGGCATTGCTTGCAATCTTGTGTTTGCTATTGGTGATTGGGTGAGTCGCTGTGTGGGCACGTTGTTGCTCATCTTTCTTACTGTCTCAATAAAATTTGGTTTATAATCTGATGTGAGATTCCATTATTGTTGAGACCACATCCCTGCTCTGATGAGGGGTCTTCGCATGGACTGCAGTCCTTCAGGAAAAACCCACTCCAGCACGGGTTCTCCACAGGCTGCAGTGTGGATATCTGCTGAGATGTGTCCTCTCCATTGGCTGCAGGGAAATACCTGCTCCACTCTGGTCTGTTCCAAAACTTCCACACGCTGCAGGGGAATGTCTGCTTGAGCACTGTCTCCCCCTCCCTCTTCTCTGACCTGCATGTTTACAAGACTGTTTCTCACACTTCGAGTTTTCTTCCTCTCTCCTCACACACTGCTGTGCAGCATTTTGCCCATTATTAAATATGTTTACATAGAAGCACCATAAGCTTCGCTGATGGGCTCAGCTGTGTCCTGTGGTGGGTCTGTTGCAGAGCTGCTGTGTCTGGCACAGGGCAACCCTTGGCCTCTTATCACAGAGGCCACCCCTGCAGCTTCCCAGCTAACAAAACCTTGTCACCTACATCCAATACAAGGCCCTAAGAATTACAGTCTATGTGTTTTTAAAAAATGCATTCATCCTAGAAGGAGCTACTGCAAACCAAGAGAAGTTCCAGAAAAAAAAAAAAAAAAAAAAAAGGAAAAAAGAAAATCAAAGATAAGTCAACCCAGACTGAAAGGCTTGTAACAAAACGTTGTACGTTAGATGATTCCATGCTGCCTTTATATACTACCAAGCATTACTGATTAGATACTTGGTGAAGTGATATGTTCTCTATAGTGTACTTGGATTTCCAAAAGCCTTTTAACAATGTCACTTATCAAAGACTTTAGAGGAAACTAAGCAGCTTTGGTATGAGAAAAAAAGTTCTTGCCCAGAGAATGAAAAGATAAGAAGTAGATTATAGAAATAAATAAAAAATTCTTATTGTGTGGGGAAGTGACTAGTGAAGTTCCGTGAGGATCTGTGATAAGACCTGTGGTTTTCAACATATTCATAAACAACTTGGAAAAGTGAGAGATTAGTTTTTCAGGACAGTAAAAATAAACCACTATGGGAAATTGAAGAAAGATCTTGTGAGATTGATCAAGTTACAACAAAGAAAATGGATTTCACCACAAGCAAGTGTAAAATTATGTAAATAGGGGAAAAAATCCACCTTTTGCATGTAAAGTTATGGGATCTAAACTGATAATTTTCATTCTGAAAAAGTTTGTGATAGTTATGACAGTTATAAGGAAATAGCAGCTCAGTGTTCAGTAGAGGTTTAAAAGAAAAAAAAAAATTAGGCATTTTTATGAAAAGAAGTATGAAGTGTCTGCCTTGTGAGGTGTGACTAAGTAAGCTGTACCTCTGAAATTTAGAAAATATAAATAAGATTAAGGTCAGAAAAATAATTAGTGGTTTGAAAAGATGAATAGGAATTGATGAATACTAGTCCTTCTAATACAACAATTAAGGTGGTGTCAAATTAATCTGATTAAATTAGGTTTTCATATTGAAGAAATAAGCACCACATTTATGAAAAAGGATGAATAACTCTGATGCGAAATATCTAAATCAACCTACTACTGAATAAAAAGGGTCCAATGTGCTCTGTCTCTGAAGATGCACTCCATTGAAATCTGGTTTTGTCAGAAATTGTCCCCACAGTGCCCAGCATCCACTCCATCAATCTTTTTCCTCCTGGTGATGCAGATAGCAAACTTCCTCGGGGTTCAAAGAAGCTGACAAGTTTGTGTGGTTTTGGACGAAGTGTGAATACAAAGACAGCAGAGAATTGGGTCTTGCAAAGCAGCAGTGGATTGGAGGAAGGGGGAGATTAGACTCCCTGGTATCACAGGAGTGCGAAAGAATGACACTAATGTTAACAACAGGAGGTCACCTAACTCTGGCCCCACCACCCATGTCAGTGTCTAGGTTGTGGAGGGTGATGAAGGGGCAGTGAGGAGGCACTGATTGCCATGCATCCTGCTCTGCAGGTAGTCTCCTTTGTGGGGCAGGTGATGAGGTGTCATGGAGAGCCCAGACCACGCAGGAGCCGCCTCTTGCAATCTACAGTGGTGTTAGGCGTAGTCCTTGGCTTCTGTGGTACGAGAAAGTGAAGAGTTACAGTCTAGAGAGTTCAGGTGATAGATTTGGCAAAAATGTCAGCAGTGATGATGTAGGTTTCAGCAGATGAAGGAAACTGACCGAGACCAGCATTGCTGTTCCTGCCCCTTTCACAGACACTCACCAGGAGAAAATAGAGGTAGAGCTGCAAGGCATGAGAGACCCTGCTTGTGTGACAGTTGAGTGGTTTCTGCTAGCAAAGCCGAAGGAAGTGGGTGGGAATGGTCACCCTCTCATTGCTGCCCATAACGGAGTCTGGCACAGCCCAGAGGGATCCTTGATATGAACCTGTATGGCCACTCTTTATTATTTTTACACTACTTCATAATGAAATTAAGAGCCACGCAAAGGATATATGCTCCCACATAACACCTGCTAGAATGAGTACTGTGCATAGTGACTTTATGAGGTCATTAGACAAGTGTATCTAGAATATTTTGAGCTACAAAACCAGCATAATTATATATTTTTGGTATACACAATGGCGGTAATTATGTAAGTAATTTTTGAGAAATTTAGGAGTTTCCCAGACAAAATGGGAAATAAAATACAAAAAGTATTCTTGTTTAAAAAAAAAAAATAAATCATAAATGGCTTCAAAATAGTTGAGGAATGAAAATCGGAACTATTAGACAATTAATTGCTCTTGGCTAAAGACAATAAGGAGCTTTTATATTTTTCTATTTTGAGACAATGAAGAAAATTTTTTATTAAATCTTAAGGCCTTGAATTTTTTTCTTCAATACAATACTGACTTATTTATGAAAGAAAGGGGGAAAAAAAATCCCCAACCAAACAACACAAAAGCAAAATATCAACAACTCCTGATTAAAACTCATTTTACCTTTTATATCTGGAGAATATGTCTAATTAAGATTCAGAGGAGTTAAGAAACAGATTTTAAACACATAGTTTTATTTTATTCGTTAAGGAAAAAAGTGCTTATGCATCACAAGTGCACATCTCAAGTGAAATATGATTTGCATTTGAAAAAAAGATGTTTACAAAAGATGTTACAATTTCCAGACCACCCTGATATTTCTCCTTGTTTGCTAGATTTCTTCACTCCAAACTTTAAATATGTATTTCAATAGCAGTCAGACTATTAATTGAATTATTTTTGAAATGGAGATTATATCCCCTTGGAAAATTCTGTCAGGAAATACTATATTTAAAAAAGCAAACAAACAAGCAAACAACACCCACCCCACACACACACGCCCCACCCCGCAAACCTACAAACAAAAACACACACACACACAAAAAAGATTGTTGAGTATCTGTAAGGACTAACCTGTTCACCTTCATTTTCTGTCTGTGCAGAGAAGATGCTAGTTAAGTGGGCACAAAATCCCGACCATAGAGATTCCCATGGAAATGACACAGCTCAAGTTTGTGATCATGAACCCAAGAGTGAAAAGGACGTCTTCAATTTCAGTCTGAAAATGGAACTAAACTGCTGTTGCACTGCTCCTAATTTCTTCATTTATTTTCTAATGAGGTAATCATATAACCTACACATCACCTTGTCAACACACTGTGGAAGCAGTGTGTGAGTAGGGCATGGCATACATTCAGGTAAGCAGAGTTTATATTAATGCTAATCACAGAATCACAGGATAATCCAGGTTGGAAGAGACCTCTTTAGGTCCCTAGGCCAACCTCCTGCTAAAGCAACACCAGACACTGAGATTACTCGGGGCCCTGAAAAGTTGAGTTTTGAATATCTACAGGGATGGATCCTCCACAACCTCTCTGGGAACCCTGCACCAGTGTTTGACTACCCACGTGGAAAAACTGTTTCCTTAGAGAGTCAAAATCTCCCATGTTCAAACTTGTGTCATTTGCCTATTGTCCTTTCACTGTGCATCTCTGGAAGAGACTGTATCTCTTTTTGTCTATACCTCACTGTCGCAAATGAGATTTTGTTACAGAGCTTTGGTTTAGCAGAAATTTAGGATTTATTAATATTTTGAGATAGATCACACTATTATGAATAGCACTTAGTCATCAGACAATTTAACAGAGCAATTCAATGGAATTTGTTACAATCAAAATAGCGACTTAGTTAAAGATTCAAGAGTGGCAAGGGTCACCCAAAATAGCAGAGTTGCACGCACAGATGGGGGTTAAATCAAATCATACATATAGACATGCAGACAAACAGTCCTGGATAAAATTACACACACACACATACACATACACACACAGAGGCAAATAGTTCTGAACCATATTGCACACACACACACACACAGAGGCAAATAGTTCTGCACCAATTGCACACATGCACACAGGTTAACCTATGATTAAAATTTCCCTTTTTGTGAGTTTCATGATTTACTCACTTTTATGTGCCAACATTCATCAGTGGACAGTCAGTGGACCTCTGGAAGTCAGGTCTTTGAGTCCTTATGAAATCATTGCCAGACGATCTTGAATCCTTGTGAAACCTACCCTGAGCAGTGTCCTAGCTCATTGGAGATCCTGGGTCACACAGCCTGCTGAGGTCCTGGAAAGCTCGAAGGGTCTCACTTTTGGATTGCTATTTATAGGATCTAGAGATGATTGTCTTTGGTCAGAATTCTTCATTCTGGCCACAGTCTGAGCTGAGTAATTCTGGGAGACAATTCAGGCAGCAGAGGGCCCAGGTGTAGCCAGAGTGCCTGATGCCCAAGTCACTGTGTTTGTATCCAAGATAACAGCACAATGGAGCATATCCTGAGATCTCAGAGTGGCTGGGGGGTCTGGGGGGTTGCACCACCACACTCCTCCAAACACTAATTAGTTGAAGACAGCAAAAAGGTCTCCCTGGACCCTTCTTTTCTACAGGCTGAACAAATCCAGTTCTCTCAGCCTTTCCTTGTATTTCATGTGCTACAGCTCTTGGACCATTTCAGTGGACCTCCACTGGACTCACTCCAATATGTCCTTGTCTTCTCATGTTGAGAAGACCAAAACTGGACACAGCACTCCAGATATTCTAGGTGCTGGGAATGTGGGAATGATCACCTCCCTTGACCTGCTACCATCTTTATCTTACAACCGAGAACACCATTGGCCTCCTTTGCTATAAGGCACATTGCATGCTCATGTACAACATTCTGTCAACCAAGACCCTGGGTCTTTTTCCTCAAAGCTAATTTCTAGCTACTCAGCTCCCATCCAGCACTGTTGCAGGAGTTATTCTGACCTTGGTTTAGTTGTTTGCCTTTGTCCTTGTAGAACTTCAAAGGTTCCTTTGAGGCCATTTCTACAACCTGTCCAGCTCCCTCCTAATAGCAGTCCTACTCCTCCAGCATACGGAATGCTCTCACAAGCTCAGTATCATCTGAAAACTGGCTGAGGGTCCATCCTGTCCCACCATCCAGGTCTGTAATCAAGACAGTAAACAGCCCTAGTATTGATCCCTGAGGGATATTACTAGCAATCAGCCCAGGACTCGGCAGTTCAAGGGAAGCTGTGCAAATGAATGACTGAATATATCCCTACCAGCTGACAAAGTTTTGCATATGATGAAGTCCAGGTGTATAGAACATATTACATTTATCTGAATCAGTACCACATTGGATTTTATTTGTATTTATCTATGTAATGCATGGTCTTGATTGCTCTGCTCTTTAACATTTCAAAACACTTTATGGATGGCATTCATAAAGGTATTAAAAACACCTGAACTAACACATAACCAAAACCCCCTCAAAAACCAAAACAAGGTCAGAGTAACTAAATGACAGCAGTAGATAAATGTCTTATCATACTGGATCAAGAGCCATATAAAAATATGAAACAGACCAGGATATTAAATTAGTCAAAGGTTTGAGGACGGTCATTATCATCTTATGTGTGGCACAAATTAGGTACTGTGGCAATGAACAAACTGATATATTTTTAATGGTGTAAAAGTCATCCCTAATCCTCTGATGTGCATTTTCCATATAGCATCCATATGGGGAAACTGTAGATAATTATCATTATTATTTCTAGTCTCATGAATTACATTCTTAGAAAGATAACAAGAAGCTGAGAGTCCAGTTGGCTTAGAAATCTTCTCCCTAATTGTTTGACTGTATCTTTCAAAGATAATGACATAAAAGCATGATGTAACTTATTTCATTATTATTCTACCACTTCACTGACACAGATTGCCAAATCTCAGGATTTAAGCTACATACAAGCATGCTAAGTGGCCTAGAAGAATGTAGGTTATTTTAAATGCTAATGACAATTTTTTAAATGGTCTACTGTTTCAATATGTAAATAATTTGTAATGCAAACATTAAAGTACTTAAGATGGAATTAAAACATGAAAGCAAAAAATGAATTGATTTATCCATTCGTCCAGTGTATAGATTACACATGAATAAATTTGTATGACTCAAATCCTTAGCCTAGATTTCATCTCACTTTAGCCACTTAAGAGAGCCAACCAAGTCAAGAGTTTATTAGTCAAAGCTCTATTTCAGTCAAAATAAAATGACTGGCATCTCCAGAGGGTGATTAAAGATGAATGGTTTGGCAAACATCAGACTGGCTCAGTGGGAGACAGTACATGTTTTTTCCACTGTTTTTAAAGATATTTGATATTTATTCCATCTACAAACAAGAGTGGTATGGGGTGTTCATTTCTGGGTCAGGAAAGGAAATAAGAATGGATTCTTAGGGACATATCTGGGGCTGCAATGTAGGGATATTTTTGTCTCTTGATACGAGACCTTACTATTTTTTTCCCCATGTATGGTGGCGCAGCCCGCCTGGGCCACTTTGCGATCCCAACATTGTGTTTTTATTTTGTTTACAAGCACAGTGAGTTGGGATGACCTGGCACTTTCTTATCTTGATTACAAGTGCAGTGAGTTGGGATAATCAGGCGCTCCCTAACTGTACCTGAAACTCCTGCTGCCTGGTTTATAGCCCAATCTTGTAGCCCAATCTGGAAGGTACCAGAACTACCTGACAAGAATTAGGGCCTGAATGAAAAAAAAAAAAAAACAAAACCAACAAAACCCAAACAACTGACCAAAGTCAATCATCTCATGATTCTATAAATAGTGATCGTATGTGAGACCCTTTGAGCTCTCCAGGATCACAGTGGGCTGTGATCCAGTATTGCCCCCCTGAGGTGGGATACCTCTCAGGGTAGATTTTACAAGGATTCAAAGATTGTCCGCTGATAGATGCTGACAAAGGGAATGGATTCAAAGATTGTTCGCTGACATATGCCAATGAAGGAAAAAGTCATTCACTACAATTCAAGAAGAGAGAAAAATCATCATAGGTTAACCTCTATATCAGTATTTGCATCTGTATCTGTGCTTGTATATGTGTTTGTGTGTATGTGTATGTGATTTGATTTGATTTAGAAAACTGTGTCCTAAGTCTTGTGTGAACCTTGCCAGTTTTGAATCTTCAAGTTGCAAAATTTTGAATATAAAATTGTGCTATATATTTTTTTTAAACGGATGATAATTGAGTGTCATTAAATAGCATACAATCTAGTCTTGTGATTTACCACAACAGTGTTAATAAAGCTTAAGTTGCTGCTATCTCAAAATTGTGCAAAATCAATTTGCTACACCATGTAATTGAAAGTGTAACATAGCAGGTGAATACAGTGAAAATACTGCATTAAGATAGTAAGTGTGATATGCCTAAAAGTCACTACATCAGATACAAATATAGATACCATAATTTAAGTACCAATTTGCATTACACAAAGACCATGTCATGCTGTAAATCACTTATTGTACTGTCATTTATCTAATCACACTGTAAAAAGAACACCATATACTGGAATACGGACAATCACGATATAAAGATTGTGTACAGGGAAAAGTGTACTTTTTAACGGTCCCAGAATTTCAGCAGCCACATACTTTTGTTCCAAATCTTGTTCTTCTGAATATCGTCTCCACTTTGATTGCCTTTTTTGACTACTTTCCCTTCCAGCAAACAGTGATTTTTCTGGTATCAGTCAGAAGTGTTGCACAGCTCCCAGAGCTCAAAGTGGAAAACAACTTTTGAGCCTGCGAGTGTATTTGAGTTGCATATAATTTGCTGTAATGCACATATTGCTCTATACAAAGTATGTCCAAAAGGAGTATATCACATCCATCTGAAGTGATTCTCTTGGGAGAGAATAGGGAGAATAAGGGAACAAGCAGAAGGTACACACATACTCTCTACTGTAGTTCCATATTCTGGGATGAAGGATGGAAAGCTATGAAGCTAAAACCAAACCAGTTTTGCTTTTTTTTTAAATCAGTTTTAAACTGGGCAGACATTATTTCTGAGAACTCATCATTTCTAGATCCTCACCATGCTCCAAAATCTGCAAGGAAACCTGATAAAAAATAAATGACTGTAAGTGCTTTGGTGAATTCTGAGTTAAGGATTTGAAGACAATAAGGCTATAAAGCTCCATTCAGAGGCTTTAAAAGCAAAGCGTGCTATCACACATTTTATTGATGCAGTTTGCAAGCGGCAACAGCAAGTTGCTCTTTTTATCAGACGGCATTTAAAAATGCATATCCTTTTGAGACTGTGGATAATTATTTTTACTATCCTGTCACACGGAAAAGCTACTCAACTCATGTGATTTAAATGAAATGAGGACTGAATCAGTTTACTGCTTTATTAATGACAATTAATTAATAAATAACTGGCAATCCATGAACTGTATATTCAGAATCAACATCCTTAATACAACAGATAAATCACAATTATAGATAAATTATGAGATGCTAATGAACACCTACAAATTTATAAACACCCTTGTAAAGCTAATCCTGTGAAGGTCCAGCCCAGGCACACATACACACATACCATCACCCCTTCCCCACTTTTGCACACCCCTCTGCCACTCCTGATGTACCTGATGGTGAGGAGGCATCCTGGGAGGTATCCTTACACCCAAGGGGGGTGTGCCTGCATGCTGTTACCACACTGCCAGGCAACTGCTAGGTGCAGGCTGCTCCTGTCACCCAACAGAGGCACTGCACTGCCCAGCCTGGGCAGTGGTCAGGGAGCCTTGGGGACACTGTTAGCAAGGACAGACCCCCTCTGATGGCTGCTGCTCTGGTGGCCCCCTTCAGGTACTGGAAGGCTGCTATAAAGTCTCCCCAGAGTCTTGCCTTCTCCAAACTGAACAAGCCCAACTCTCTCAGCCTGTCCTCATAGGAGAGGTGCTCCAGCCCTCTGATCATCTTTGTGGTCCTCCTCTGGACTCGCTCCAACAGCTCAATGTCCTTCTCATGTTAGGGGCCCCAGAGTTGAACACAGTACTCTAGGTGGGATTTCACAGGAGCAGAGGGACAGAATCACCTCCTTCAACCTGATGGTCATGCTACTTTTGATGCAGACCAGGATACAGTTGGCTTTCTGGGCTGCAAGCTTGCATTGCTGGGTCATGTTGAGCTTCTCATCAGCCAACACACCCCCAAGTCCTTCTCCTCAGGACTGCTCTTAATTTATTCTCCACCCAGCTTGTAGTTGTGCTTGGGATTGTGCTGACTCATGTGAAAGACCTTGCATTTGGCCTTGTTGAACTTTATGTGGTTTGCATGGGCCCACCTCTCAAACCTGTCAAGGTCCCTCTGGATGGCATCCCTTCCCTCCAGTGTGTCGACCGCACCACACAGCTTGGTGTCGTCAGCAAACTTGCTGAGAGTTCCCTTGATCCCGCTGTCCATGTTGCCCACAAAGATGTTAAACACTGCCGGTCCGAATACCAACCCCTGAGGAATGTCATTTGTCACTCATTGACACCCGGACATCAAGCCATTGACTGCAACTCTTTGAGTGCAGCCATCCAGCCAATTCGTCACCCACCAAGTGGTCCATCTGTTGAATCCATGTCTCTCCAATTTAGAAACAAGGATGTCATGTGGGACAGCGTCAAATGCTTTGCACAAGTCCAGGTAGATGATATGAGTTACTCTTCTCTTATCCACCAACACTGTAACCCCATCATAGAAGGCAATCAAATTTGTCAGGCATGATTTGCCCTTAGTGAAGACACGTTGGCTGTCACCCATCACCTCCTTATTTTCCATGTGCCAGAGCATAGGCTCCAGGAGGATCTGCTGCATGATCTTGCCAGGCACAGAGGTGAGACAGACCAGCCTGCACCTTCCTTTTTTGCCTTTTTAAATATGAGTGTGATGTTTCCCCTTTTCCAGTCAGTGGGAACTGCAGTGGACTGCCACGATTTCTCAAATATGATGGAGAGTGGCATAGCCACTTCATCCACCAATTACCTCAGGTCCCAATGACATGTGCACCTTCAGGTTCCTTAGATATTCATGAACCTGACCTTCTTCTACAGTGGGTGATTATTCATTCTCCCAATACTTGCCTTTGCCTTCTGTGACTTGAGCAGTGTTGCTAGTGTAGTTGCCAGTAAAGACTGAGGTAAAAAAGTTGTTGAGTACCTCAGCCTTCTCCATATCCTGGGTAACCATGTCTCCCGTTTCCTTCCAGAGAAGGCCCACATTTTCCCTAGTCTTCCTTTTGTCAGACTTGATTGGCCCTTGCAAACCCTTTCCCTTTGACCAGCAGGATTGATAAAAAAACTACCTATGCTCCAGAGTCCCTTACTGCTGCTACCAGGGCTCTGTAATCCTTCTTGGTACTCCCCAGACTGTTCCTGCCTGTATCACTGGTGCTCACATGAAACAACAGCAGCGGGTAACGGTCAGTGGATGGTACAAGGCTTGGTAGTCTCTTGATGACATCCCTGATCTGAGCCCCCAGTATCAGCACACCTCTCTAGAGAGTGTGTCAGGTTGGCACACGGGTGCCTCTGCACCTCTCAGAAGAGAGTCGCCTACTACTATCTCCCATCGCCCTTTCTTAGTTGCAGCGGTTGTTACACGGGGAGCAGGTCGGGCTGCCTTACTCAGCTCCAGCATCTCTTCTGATGTGGCGGGTCTTTCCTCTTCAGTCTGCAGAGCGGTGAAGCGGTTCTCCAAGGGCACCTCAGGCTTTGAGGGAAGTCTTTTCCTCCTGCTGGTCCTTGCTGTCACAAGTTTCCTTTCTTCTGCATTATTGCTCCCCCTCCCCCGCTTCTGTTGTTTTCAGTGGGGGAGTTTTTGGCTGTTTGGCTGTGGTGTGTGGGTCCACTGCAGACTGCGCTTGGAACCAGCTATCTGACTCCTTCTCAGCCTCCCTGATGTTGCACAGCCTTCTCACCACCTCCTGCAGATCAGCCACCTGCTTCAGGAGGTCCTACACCTGGGCACACCTTGTGCAGGCAGGTCTTTCTCCCATCCCTGCCCCGGGAGAAAGGTCTGGTCACTCCCTGCAGCCTGAGGTCTGCACTGCAGTCTCTCCCTTCAGCAGCTCCGTCTGGGTGGAGGCATCAGCCACCACTGGGGTAGATGATGCAGACCCCACAGCTGGAGCTGCAGCCTTTGCTCTCAGATGAGTGCCTGCCATTCTGCCTCAAGGTTCAGGTAGGATGGCTGCCCTTGGCCTGTCACAGAACAGTGCAGGTTGCTGGTTACGTGTCCTTCAAGTCTCTCCACTCAGCCAGTGGGAATCCCCCTCCTTTGAAGTAACTGCCTTCCTGTGCACTCATGTGCCAACTGCCGCGCCAACTGCCCCGCCATGCCCTGTTTGCCCAGGCGCTCCTGTGACTCACCCTCCCTGGGCTGCCTTGAGTAGGCGTGGGGGTGGCCAACGTTGCTCTGGCGATGCCCAGGCCTCGTGAGCGGCTCCCGCCAGCTTGAGTTGGGTCTCTCTGCTGCTCTGGTATTTCCCTGCCTCAGGTAATCCCCGTGTGCTGAGATCTGCCGCTCCACTGCTCCAGGCCTGCTCCAGAGCAGCTCCCCTCAGCTGCTGACTGCTGGTTTTGCTGTTTAATCCTGCTGGCGGTCGTCTTTCTCTCTAGCATTGTGATTTCAGGCACAAAGCCTCTCCGACAGTTTTCAGTGTCCCATGTGTGCACATCCCCCTGGTTACACTCACATACTTGACAGGTGCTGCTACATGGACCATTCGACAATGGTGTGGTACATGGGTGCCTCCACAACAGCCTTTTTCCTCCTCACAGTGGGGGGAGGTTTGATAGAGGCCAGCAGGACTTAGGTAAAAGTTATACTTAGCTTGAAAATGCTTGTGCACAAAGTAAAAGTAAAACAGCATTTTACAAGAGAAGGAACTAACAAGAATTATCCATCTCCTAAACAGACAGCAGGTAGGTTTTCTTTCATGTATATTCATGTACTGTTTTTCCCTCAACCCTGTTCCCTTGTTTGCTCATCTATGTAAGTGAAAATTGCCCTGAAGGGCCTATTCTCTAGTTTCCTTTGGTTGTTGCCATGACATCTGTGCAATATATTTTTTTCTTTGTAATTATGTCTTTGCTTTCCATTATGTTCAGTCACTGGATGGTATAAGGAGAGATACAAAAGCTACTACTGCAGCCATGTATTCTTTTCAATGGACTTTGTTCATTACAAGGAAGCAACAAAATGACTGACGAGATTTTAGGTGTGTTTATATTGTCAATCTGGTCACTCTCTGTTTCACCCTAGAGCTCTGGTCCCTAGCCCCTTTGCACTGGGATTGCTCTAGTTTGTTCCTGTGCATTAATCTTTAGTAAAACAAAAAGCTTCCTTCAGGAGAAAATCAAAAAGCAATTATGAAAATTGTTTGCTCCCTACAAGCAATATGGACAGTGAAAGAGCTACTTTCACACTTCCCACCCAATCTTAGAAACTATTTTACTTCCAGTGGTATCAGGCCTCACAGGACACTTCCCTTCTTTCATACAACACCCCCATGAACACATCTCACACATTGCATCTGTGAATGTGTCTATAATCATTCTGTAAAAATGCTGTTCTTGAAGGTTGCAGAGCATCCTACTTATTATTCAGCTAACTGGTTAGTTTGTTGGCCTGTTGTTAATATCTATAAAAATGTGATAATGACTGAAAGGCCCAGAGATATGACTAGGACTCTGAGAAAAAAGGAAGGAACAAATCCTCCTGGGAGCTATAGCAACTCAAATGAAGCACGTGACTGGGAGAAGCCAGCATGGATTCACCAAGGCCAAATCATGCTTGACAAACCTGATCATCTTCTATGACAAAGTAACCTGCTTGGTTGATGTGGGATGAGCAGTGGACGTTGTCTACCTGGATTTCTCCAAGGCTTTTGATACAGCTCCCCACAGACTCCTCACAGAGACACTGATGTGTTAAGGTCTAGACAAGTGGTCCATGCAGTGGCTGGAGAACTGGCTGACAGGCTGCACCCATAGAGTGGTGGTAAATAGCTCTTTTTTGAACTGGCAACCTGTCACAAGTGGAGTCCCCCAGGGACCAATAACGACCCAACACTGTTTAATGTCTTCATAAGTGATCTGGATGATAGGATCAAGTGCACCCTGATGAAGTTTGCCAATGATGCCAAACTGAGTGGGGAAGCAGACACTTTTGAAGGGAGACCCACCCTGCAGAAAGACCTGGATAGGCTGGAAGAGTGGGCTAACAAGAACCTTATGAAGTTCAACAAGGACAAGCATAAGGGCTTGCACCTGGGAAAACATAATCCCCAACACTGGATACTTTTAAGATTCAGCCGGACAGGGTACTGGGCCATCTTGTCTAGATGGTGCTTTTGTCTAGACAGAGCTTTTGCTGAGAAAGTTTGGACCAGATGATCTTTATGGTCCCTTCCAACCTGGTATTCTGTGATATGATTCTGTGAAAAGAAAGTGGTTCACTTCTGGCATAACAGCCAGAAGCCAGTGGCAAAAAAAAAAAAAAACAAAAAAAAAAACATAATTAACTGTAAAATATCCCTAAGTGGGGCATATGAAGGCTCACAATGACATGTGTTGTTCTGATGCATCTCAGCATACATTCACATACTTATCTGAGCTGTACTGGCTTCTAGAAATTTCAGCACCTGACTCAACATGTAGACCCTTACTTTGGCAGATATCTTAAACTTGCCTAAATTTGACTGTAATAATCTATGGATAGATCCCACTCAGTTTGTCTCAGTATGTTTTTATCCTTTAGACTAAGTCTTTTAGGGAGAGGAAAGCAATACTGGCCTTTATTTCTGTGTGTGTTTTGTATAAAGAAATACTTATATTTTAAGTAGTATACTTCCTTTTCTCTGTAGGTATTCATGGGACCCTTCACACACTTTTTCATCCCCTGAGGAGAAGTACGAATTGTCTTCTCAAGATAGATGGCTGAAGACTGAAAGCTGCCTGAAGGACTCAAATCTGAAGAAGCAGAAATCTGGAAGTGTAGAAAGACAGTAGATGCAAGAAAACTATAATTTACTTCAAGGAAAGTTGATTCTTAGGCTTAAGAGTAGCCTTCCATTGTACATACCTGACTCTGTGGTAAACCAATTAGAGTCATAAAATTACTGAGGTCAGAAAGGACGTCTGGATATCATCTAGTCCAACTGCCGTGATCAAAGGTTATCTAGGACAGGTTGCTTAGGTTGCTGCACACCCTCCATGTAATTACAGGTTTTAACTGTCTCCAGGGATGGAGATTTCACCACTTCTCTGAGCAATCTGTTCCAGGGTTTGACTAAGCCTGTTGTGATTTTTTTTTTTTCTTTTGCATTTAACCAGAATTTTCTGTAGATCAATTTGTGCCTATTACCTCTTGTCAGGTCACTGGATACCTCTGAGAAGAGCCTGACTTTGTCTTCTTTACTCCACACCATCAGGCATTTATACACATTGATTTGATCCCCTCTGATTCTTCTCTTCTCCAGGATGTACAGTCCCAGTTCTCTCAGTCTCTTCACAAATGATAGATGCTCCAATATTCTTATCATCTTTCTTGTCCTTTGCTAGACTTGTTCCAGCATGTCCATGTCTGTCATGTACTGGGGAGAGCAGAACCGGACACAGTACTCCAAATGTGTCTCATGAGGGCTGAGTAGAGAGGAAGAATCACCTTCTTAGGCCTGCTGGCACTCCTTCTAGTGCAGCCAAGGAAGATAGACTACCGCTGTTTTTTGCTGCAAAGGCCCATTGCTGGCTTATGTTCAATTTGCTGTCCGCTATACCCCTAGGTCCTTTTCTCAAAGCTGCTTTCCAGCCAGTCAGCCCTCCACTTGTACTAGTGCATTGGATTTATTCCTTCCCAGGGGCAGAACTTCACCCTTGCAATTACTGAATTTCCTGAGTTTCCTCTTGGCCCATTTCTCAAGCTTTTTGAGGTCCTTCTGAAGGACAGCACAATCATTTGGTCTATCACGCACTCCTCCTAGTTTTGTATCATCTGCAGACTTGCTGAGGGTTCACTCTATCCCATCGTCCAGATCATTAAAAAAGATTTTGAACAGATGCTTGCTTTCCTGCTCATTGAATGGACAGGTTTTGAGCTTGGAGAAGGTTATCAACCAGCTTTCCTGGACCCCTCTGCTCTCCAGGACCCTCTCCCCTGGGATTCTAAACAGACCAAAGACCCTCTCCACTGGGTCCCTAAACAGACCAAAGTCTACTCCCTTGAAGTCCAGGGTTGCAATTCTGCTATTTGCCTTGTTTCCTCCTCTCAGGATCCTGAACTCCACCATTCCATGGTCACTTCAGCCAAAGCTGTCTCTAATCTTCACTTTCCTGACCAATTCTTTCTTTGTAAGAATCAGGTCCAGCAGAGTGTCTCCCTTTGCCAGATCTTTAATTCCTCATGTCAAGACATTATCAACAATGTGCTCCATGAACACCCTGCTTTGCTTACAGCCTGCTGTGTTGGCCTTCCAGCAGACACTGGGATTGTCATCCATGACCACAAGGACCTGTGAACTTGAGGCTTCTGCCAGTTGTATGAAGAAGGCAATATCTATCTTTTCTTCTTTGTTCTGGATTTGGCTGGGATAGAGTTAATTTTCTTTATAGCAGCCTGTTACGGTGCAATGTTTTGGATATGTCATCAAAACAGTGTTGATAACATACCCATGTTTTAGCTATTACTGAGCAGTCCTTACACAGACTCAAGGCCTTCTCTGCTTCTCATGCTGTCCCACCAGTGAGTAGGCTGAGTGGGGAGAGGATATAACCAGGACAACTGACCCAAAATGACAGAAGGGATATTCTATGCCATATAGAGCAATCTTCAGCTATAAAAAATGGAAGGGGGTGGTGAGGGGGCTTGGCATGTAGCCATTGCTCAGGGACTGGCTGGGTCTACTGGCTGGGTCTACTTGGTCTACTGTGGGAAGTGGTGAGTGATTGCATCATGTGGGGTTTTTTGTTTTCTCCTTTCTTTTGTCTTCCTCTTTCCTCCACTTATTAAACTATTTTTTTCTTGACCCACAAGTTTTGGGATCTTTTGCTCTTCCTATTCTCTCCTCCCATCCTGCTGGGAGCAGGGGGAGTTAGTGAGTGGCTGTGTAGGGCTTAGCCGCCAGCCAGGGTCAAACCACTACATTCCTGAATTAATTGGTGAAGGAAAATACACTCACAAAGGTTAATGGAACTGCAGAAGCAAAGCCAAATGTCTAATTTATATGTATGTGGAGAAAGGATTGAGTGTACTTGCTTTATTGTGTATGAGTATGGGAGGGATTCATTTCTGTTAGCAGAATTTAGAAAGGGCTTGGTTAGTGTTTCTGCTTCATTTATCTGGGGAAGAAGTGTAAAAAGGGGGTTTAGCAACATCTAGATATGGTTCTTGTCATTCAGAGACCTCATTCTCTGACCATGAGGACCCAGATGTTGTGTGTCATGCTCTGTTATTGCTCGACTTGAACTAAATGACTGCTAACACTTAAGCACTTAGCTCCCTCTCTGGAGCTGTTTATCAAAATGGTGGCAGGCTAGGACCTGATGTTTAGGACCTAAACAATACTGCCTTGCTGAAATGGACTTACACAGAAAAGCCTCATCAAGCAGACTGTTCATGTTAACAGTGAAACATGGTGACTGTTACTGTCATCTTAATTTTGGAATTCATCCTGCTCAACAGGCTGACTGAAATTAGCACTCAACTTTAACCTTGCAAAGTTTAGGGTTTATTTGAAAAAAAGAAGTGTAGATACTCATCCACTTAAATGTGTATTTAAGAGAAACATAGAACAGTTCGGAGTACATACAGACACTCTCATCCTGGAGATTCTGGATGCTGATGTCTTGAAGATTCTGACAGAAGAAGAATCTCCCATTTTGCTCCCAGTGTCAGTCTACTCTCAGAACTGAGGAATTCCCAGAACTGAGAATTACCCTCCAGATCCAGTATGCCTCTAGAGGACTTCCTCACACCAATTGATTTTCTACTGCTTAGTAGGAGTCTAAAATTGCCACAAGACTGCCACAGATACTCTTGCTAAAAGAATGGATTCCTAAGACAAGGTAAGCTTACTGAGCTTCCAACAGAGGGCTTCAAATATGAGCCATCATAAGCTAAAAAATCTGGAGGAACATATGGGACAAAGGAGTTCTAGGAGTTTTAGGATTCCATGGCCTGGAATCTCTTTTCAGTGAAACGCATGCAAGCCAGGGTCCTGAACTAGGTGGTTAGGACACTAAGCATGTATTTATAAAACAAAATTTGCTTTCCATGAGTAGTTGCAAGAGCCAGAGTCACTATGACCTTCTAACATTGGATTGATTAAATCCCACAACAAACATCTGATCATGAACACAAATCGGTTGCTTAAACACAGGTGCCTAGGCCACTTTAAACACTCTAAGGCATCCTAGATATCCACATGTCACTGCCAGATGTGACACGTGATTTAAGAGACACTTCTGTTTTTCTTGAGTAGCAGACAGAGGTCAGATATGCATCTAAATTTACACATCTTCAAATGACACCAGATAGATATATTTTGGCAACTACATTGAGTTCCATTATTTCATTCTCCAAAACCAGCACACTTAAGCACAGCTCTAGAAGATAAAACTACTGTTTAGCAAATATTTATAACTATAAACTAAACCATAGTAGTAGACTACTACAATAATGAGAAGACTGTGAGATAAGTATGGAAATGACAGTGGATAATTCTAACAAATATATCATCATGTTGTCATAGAAATGCTAGCAGTCTAGTGCTATGGCTATGATAGGCAATCCCCAAATACCTGAGTTCTCACAACCCTCTACAGATTGCAAGACTCCTCTATCGGTCCTGGTAGTCCACATTCATGGCATAGAACACCCAGGGCATCCCGCCAGGTGTGTCAGGGTGCCATGAAAAGGATGCTTGCAGCAGTTGATTCTTACCCACACTGCTTGATTCTTAGCCACTGGGGTATTCAGTGTTCTACCGTGACTGAATTGTCAGATCAAAATTTGACAGTTCAGAAATAGGTGCAGCAGGCACAGCTTTTTTTGTAAAATAACAAGATATAGCAATTTTCTAGTATTTCAGCACGGCTTTCCAGTAGTAGCTTCAACAATGGTTTGCTCGGTTTCTAAATAAATGTGGTAAATATGCCTGTAAGAACATGATCCCTAAGTCTTACATTGTTATTCTCTGAAGTGACTTTTAAGACATTATGTAGCATATTTTCCTATTTTACACATAATTATATTTATTAATTTCTGTCAAAATATGGCAAGTTTCATATACTTCTTACAAAGAATTATGATTTTGCAGAAGATAGGAGATTTCAGATGTTTCTGGGTGTTAGTAAAGTACAAGATTTTTTCTTTTAGCAATGGATTAAATTTTAATTAAAAATTTATCTGTAGCCTCCAAATGTCATATTTTCTAGTTTATTTTAAGTCAAGTATGTTGGAAAGCATATATAAACCTTTACAAGGCCATACATTTTTATAAACTGCTCTAAATATGACACCTTCCAAAGCACAATCACTTTGAAATGGAACTTGTTGATCTCATGCTGAACACCACCGAGCTTGCTCCAACAAACCAGATGGAATTTTGACCTTGTACATTGTGTTCTCTCTGATTCACCATGTACTTTCACAATTGGAAACAATTGTTCTGTTCTTTTTTTTAATAAGGAACAATTCCCATTATCAAAAAAAAAAAGACATAATAGTGCAAGTTCTAAAGGTCACTGCCTCTTAAAATGCTTTGAAGATACACAAGAACTGTGGGCAGAGTTTCAGTACTTTATACTATCCATCTACTTGGTGAGTAAGAGAAGGTACTGCCACACTGTTGGAAAAACACACATTTTCTATAGCAGCAGGAGAAAATCTTGAATACCATCTGCCTTCTAAGAGGTGTGAAGGGAATTTCACATGACAAAACACAAGTGACTTCCTCTGCAAAGCGAGGAAACAGATTGCCATCTTTTTTTTCACTCAATAAATTATTGTTTAGTCATGGGGCTCACAGGCCCCATGGTAACTTCTATGACATATTAGTTTTATTTATTTACTTACTTATTTTGTCAAAAGAAATTTTCTATCCTTATTGTCCAGAATGTTGTGTTTGTTTGTTTTTTTTTTTTAAATCAAACAAGATCAAAATACCGAAACAATGAAAAATACTTTAAACTTGAGACCCATAAAAAAACTTGCTGCCATACTGTCTTTCTGCTGACTTTCAGTAGAACTGTAAATGGCTATAGGAAACAATATGAATCCTGCACTTGTAATCATCAGAATGAATAAATTCAATGCAGGAGAATTTTTTGTGTAACTCATTAAATAGTACCAAAAATAATGAATGTTATTTCACGAATTTTCCCATCAACTTGTAAAATGTACAGCTAAGAGTTCTGTGCACATTTTCATTAAAACCTTGTAATGTTAAAAAGCTAGAGAGAAAAGGAAAGGAAAAAAAAAAAAAAGACAAAATATTTTTTCATTAGTTTTGGCACTTACTTTGAGCATAAGTATTCCAATTAGGGAATGATGGCAAAAAATAGTTTTATCATTTGATCTTTTCTTTTTTTGGTGTGTTTTGCTGTTGTAATTGTTGGTAATAATAAAAGTTTGAAACGTTCTTCACAAAAGCAAAAGAGCTTAATTCCAACTTGTATCATGATTCACATAGAGCTCCATTTATGGATACTTTAACACTGTGAATCATTAATCACTCTGACAAATTACACCACAACTCTATTAGATTTCCTGTTATGGACTTTAGCAGATGTCTAATTAGAAACTGAAAGTGAATTCAGATTAGACCAGTACTTGGCATATGTATAGTACCAAATAATTATTTATTGAGATAAACACTTTCTTGGGGGCAAGACAAAATATTACCATTTTTCTCCATTTACAAGTAAAGAAAGAACATTTAAATATTGCCCCACAGCCTCAGTTACTATGGAATATTTCAGAGATGCAAATGAAATAATATATAGCATTCCTGTCAAAAGCCTGCTGCCTGGACAATTAAAATTCTTCTGTTTCATAATCTTAAGAGTTTAAAATGTATTTATTAACATTAAAAAATAAGAAAATTGATGAAACAAAACCTCACATCTTTCATTATGTAGGCGCTGGTTGATTTTATATTAATGTATAAAGTTCTACACCTTTGTATGTCACTGAACATGCAAACATAATTTGTCCAACATTTTATTTAATACCTTTTTTTGTCAACAATTGGTATATTTAATTTGTAAATTAAGATATTCTTCTTGCAATTTTATACTACTAAAATACAACAAAGTTTCTAAACACTGTAATTGACTTAATAATCATTTCTGGACCTAGAAAATTTTAAACAGCAGAGTTTAGTACCCAGATACTCTTTTTTCATTATCAGACATAGCAAATTTTTGAGATTGATCTTGTCACATGAAAGCCAAGAGCAGGTTGATCATTGAATGCAGAAATCATGCCTTGAATTTGGCACCTTTGCTACTTGAAGATTTAATTGCTTAAATAGACTAATAAAATAAATTTTACAAAAAGCAGTTCTTAGGGACAGACTCACAAAAGTAATCATGAATTCAAGATCCGTAGCATCATTGGTTCACAACAGCTTTGAACTGAAGTTCAGAAAATAATTTCTCAGAAACACTTGCCTTTGTTGCATAAAGTTATAGTCCAAGCTAAATTGCCTTAGGACACATCTACATTAAAATGTAGTTTGGGAAAAAATGTGTTTTTGAAGAAATTCTCCTGATCATCCCATGCAACTCATGGTTGGGTTTTGAAGCAGTTTTAATGAGGTTTGATGAAGGCAAACTATTATTTTTATCTTCCCCCCCTCAGAAAAATAAAACACCTTCCTATAGAAAAAACTTAATTGGAAATTCTGTTCCAGGTGCTGATCAAATACCTAATGCAGAAATGCTTGATCTTCCATATAGCTTTGAACAATACTCATGTTCGTGATGTTCAGTCCAAGAGATCAACCAAACCTATTCCAAAGCAAAACCAAGCAAACAACCAACACATTGTAGATGCAGAGATCTCATAAAAATGGGTTTGATTTACTGATCAACTCCTGCTGAACAATAGGAATTTCTCTGAAAAATCTCTTGCTATTGTAGCTATAACCTTAATCTTGACAGCAAAAAAGATATTTTCAGGATATTCCTAATCTCAGAGTTTCCTTGTGTTCAATTTGAGCAATTTAGTATGCTGATCCCACTTTTAAATATATTACTCATCCACTACATCACTCAGGTAGAGCTACTATTTAGATAAGTAGATGTCTTTCTCTTAAATTCTTTCTCTTTCAACATTCAGTACCAAAGTACCTGACTCCCATTGCAGAATCCAAAAGGCTTGCAATCACGTTCTGTATATAATGCGTGCCAATGTGTGCTTGCAGCCCAAAAACCCAATCATACCCTGGGCTGCATCTAAAGAAATGTCCCTTTCTGAGGGGTATGGAGGGTCTGATATTCTGGACAGACCCTCCTCTTAGGGAACTTTGCTGCCTCCCTGGGGCCCGTGTTAAGGACATCACCAGGAAACTTCCTAGCCTGGTACAGTCCTCAGATTATTACCCACTACTGATCATCCATGTGGGTGGCGATGAAGCTGCAAAAGCAATCAAAAGAGACTTCAGGGCCTTGGGACAGTTCCTGAGGGAATCTGGTGCACAGGTTATTTTTCCCTCTCTCCTTCCAGTTGTGAGCAGTGACAATGGGAGGAAAAGATGGACCAGCCCATTAATACATGGTTCCCTGGCTGGTGTCATCACCACAATCTTGGGTTTTTGGATAATGGGGTGGCCTACATCGCACCAGGCTTGCTGGCA
>VXBL01008924.1:34701-51529 GCA_013400195.1 Aramus guarauna | reverse complement strand
CTGACAAATTTGTAGCGCAAAACTTTACTAACTAGAACAAAGAAGCAGAAATTTCTTATCTGCCATGAGCTCTGGAGTATGGAGTGACTTTGCAAAAGAACATCTCCCTTGATCTCACATCCAAATTTACTTACACTAATTTATTTCCCTTTATGTGTGCACACATAATTCCCAGATGGCTGTTGTGACCAGAAATCAGAGAAAGCAGATTATCATGCATGCATGCATTGAAACTAGATAGCTTTTTTTCTCTAGAGAGCTGTCTATTCATCTCCAGTGGAAACTAACCGGTACTGAGCATGTGGGGTGAGCTAATCCAGTAATTTCTGTTCACTAGTGAGCAGTCTAAGTATGATTTTAAGAAGTGAAGTAGCTATGCTTAGCTGTGCATAAACAATAAACTCAAGGAGACTTACTGATCTCAGGAACTGAGCAGTTTTGCAGGATCAGGATTTTGGTGAAATGGCTTTTCATAACAGTTTATATGATTCTTACTCTGTACTGTGAAACTATTGGGAATTAATTTTTTTTTGTAATCCCATGGCTCAGGAATTTTCTTCTTCTTACTTACTTTGTACATTAGTGTGACACTACAAAGGACAAAATATCAGAACATAATCAGGAAGCATTTTTGTAGCTATTATATAGGTACTGTCAGTGCAAGTCCATTTATGCTCCCAGTTACTTCTCTTTAAATGTACTCACTTTCTTATACACACATACCTACATCCTATTTGTATGTGACTGTAGGGCTTGGCATATGCATTGGGGACCTATTTACATTTGAAAGATACAATCTGGGAGATTGCTTCAAGATATGAAATCCAAATATTGAAATTCTTTGTGTGCATCTCAAGGATTCTTTTTATTCCTTCATGTTATCCGAAGCAATTTAGAGAACAATTCTATGAAATGTAACGATTAAAAAAGATGACTTTCAAATCGGATGGTAAACTAGAAATCTTCATTTTTAACAATCTGCATTTTCTCTAAACTACATATTTTCAAAAAGTTTGCATTATTACCATTGCCCCATACTACTGTAACAATAGTTTATGTATTTATTCAAGTTTGAATGATTAATCAGACCATACTATTTTATGTTGTGGCAGTTGATACCAGCCACTTGCTGTCCATTTCCTATGCATCACTGTGTTGTAGTAACACTTATAAAACATTTCCACAAACAGGTGCTACCGTCCATAAAAAGAAATAATGTGTAAAGAAATAACAGGCCTGTTTTAGTTTGCAGTGCAAGTTCTATGAAAAAAATCAGTCCTGGACTGTCTGATGCAGACGGCCAGTAACATAGTTGCAAGCAAAACCCACTTCCAAGAAGAATTCTGATAGTGCTTTTGCATAAAATGTAAGCCTAAAAACCTGACAGATAAAAACAAGGAAGCTCACTGAAGTCTGGTAGCATAATGTATGACTTGTACAAAAGTTTGACCTAACAATGAAACTTTTATTGTGATTGCTAGTCAGATATATTTCATGTAAAAGACGTACCTCTGGAATTTAACATATTCTCTTCCTTAATAAATATTTTCTGCTTTTCATATCAAGAATAACAACTGTAATTATATGCTTTTTGAAATTGGAATTATCTGATGTTTGTTAAAAACCAAATTCTTAAAAATTATTATTTTGTGCCTACTTTAGAAGAACATGAGGGGTCTTGACCAGCTTACCAAGTGCTGGTCAGAACTCTGTAATAAACCTTGTAATAAGCAAATACTGTCCTAACTTACATTTCATTTTCAAGTGGCTAGAAAATTTGATGGCAGTGCCCCAATACTGTATGCATATTTCATATACATAAAATGGAACAGGAATAATAATAAATAGAACAAAAAATACTTGCAGTTGTACTTAGGACAACAGGCTTGCTGAACTTAATAAAACTGTCATGTGTGGGATGTTCACAGTTGAAATTATTTTTCATGCAACCAAATCTTCATAGGGGTTATAGGATCATAGAATCCTAGAATGGTTTGAGTTGGAAGGGGTCTCAAAGATCATCTAGTTCTACCCCCCTGCCATGGGCAGGGACACCCTCCACTAGACCAGGTTGCCCAAAGCCCCATCCAACCTGGTGCCCATTAACACTTCCAAGGAGGGGGCATCCACAACCTCTCTGGGCAACCTGTGCCAGTGCCTCATCACCCTCATAGTAAAGAATTTCGTCCTAACATCTAATCTAAATCTACTGTCCTTCCGCTTAAACCCATTACTACTTGTCCTGTCNGGCCCACCTCTCAAGCCTGTCAAGGTCCCTCTGGATAGCATCCCTTCCCTCCAGCATGTTGACCATACCACACAGCTTGGTGTTGCTGGCAAACTTGCTGAAGGTGCACTCGATCCCACTGTCCATGTCGCCGACAAGGACATTAAACAGTGCCAGTCCCAATACCGACCCCTGAGGTCACTGATCTCCCACTTGGACATTGAGGCGTTGACTGCAACTCTTCGAGTACAACCATCCAGCCAATTCCTTATCCCCCAAGTGGTCCAGCCATTGAATCCATGTCTCTCCAATGTAGAGACAGCAGTCTCTAAATATATATATACACAAATGTTCCCATTGTTTTGCTTATTTACTTGCCAGACATATGTTTTACTAGGAAGTTGTGGTTCAGCCCCAGCCAGCAGCTGAGCACCACGTGGCCACTCGCTAACTCCTCCCCCCTGCTGGGATCAGGAGGAGAACCGGAAGAAAAAGGTGAAACTTGTGTCTTGGGATAAGGACGGTTTACTGGGATAGCAAAGGAAGAGGAAAATAACAACAACAGTACTTACAATATGTGAAGTACGTGATACATGATACAATTTGCTCACTGCTCCAAAACACGATGCCTAGCCAGTCCGGGAACAGTGACCCCTCGTCTACTGCCAAACCTCTTTATAGAGCATGATGTCATATGGTATGAAATATCCCTTTGGCTAATTTGAGTCAGCTGTCCTGCTGTGTCCCTGTTGCGAATGAGATTTTGTTACAGGGATTTGGTTTAGCAGCAATTTAGAAATTATGCATATTTTTGAGATAGATCACAATATTAGGTTGTATAATTAGTAACAGCACTTAATCATCATCCAATTTAACAGAGTCATTCAATGGAATTTGTTATAATCAAAATAACGACTTAGTTAAAGATTCAAGAATGGCAAGGTTCACCCAAAACTTACAGCAGGGTTGCACACACAGATGGGGGGTTAAATGAAATCATAGGTACAGACAGGTAGACAAACAGTCTTGGATCAAATTTCACAGAGAGACAGATAGTTCTGAACCAATTGCACTCATACACACAGAGGTTAACCTATGATTAAAATTTCCCTTTTCGTGAATTTCATAAATTACTCACTTTTATGTGCCGACATTCATCAATGGAGAGTCAGTGAACCTCGCAAAATCAGGCCTTTGAATCCTCACAAAATCGTTTTGCTCATGATGGTAATTGGTGAGTGATCTCTTCCTGTCCTTATCTCGAACCACAAGCTTTTCATTATATTTTTTCTCCCCTGTTCAGCTGAGGAGGGGGAGTGATAGAATGGCTTTGGTGGGCACCTGGCATCCAGGTTGTCCAGAGTAGTTGTGGAGTCTCCATCCTTGGAGATACTCTAAAGCCATCTGGACACAGTCCTGTGCCACCAGTTCTAGGTGTCCATGCATGAGCAGGGGGGTTGGAACAAATGACCTCCAGAGGTCCCTTCCAACCTCAACTGTTCTGTGATTCTGTGGTTCTATAATTCTGTGACTTCATGCTGGTGGTTACCAGCCTTGTAGTAGCTGGGAATTTTTTCTGCTTCTTATTCTTTGCCCATTTATCTCTTTCTCTGCTGGCGTGAGTGTTTCTTTTTAAACAGCTTTTCTCCCTCTGTACTTTAGTCTGCTCCCTTGTCACTCTCCACCTTTTATTTGTAGAAAAGTGACATCATTAACACAATACTGTTGCTGTTGTCTTGGTAAGCATGGATCTCTTTCCTAGTTTTCTTTCAAACTAAGTTCTGTGTAATTTCTAATGAGCTTCTTTTTTTCCCACCTGTTCACATTCCACTTCAGCTTTTTTCAAGAATGTCTTTAGAACTCTGAATAGTTCTCAACATGAGATCTTAGCAAGATTTTGGACAGTAATATTCAATAATACCCCCTTTCTGTGAGAATTAACTAATAAATTCTACATTTGCTTATTTTTAGGTACATCATGTTGTTGACTTGTTCATCTGATCAGTTATGACACTAAAGACCTTTTCCAACTATTCATGTTTGTTAAACTCACAGTTTATTATAGTAAGTTTTGTTACAAATTCCTGCGATTGTGTTCTGTATTTTGTAGAACATATTTAATTCTGTCTTATTCCCAGAGCCATCCTCAAGGCAATTCAGTTATTTCTGTGTTTGTATTTCAGTACCACCTTGATCTTCTTCTGTATTGAGGATACTTTGTGTCATCAGAAAATTTAATCAGCATGTGCCTCTTTTACTGAGAGGTTACTAATGAAAGTAAGCAAGGCTGGTTCCAAAGCAGGCCCTGAGGATCTGTGCTAGTGACTCTGCTCCAATCTTCTCACTGCACTTTGCAGTATTAATTATGTGCTCTCTCCTTTTATGCAGACCCCTAGCCACTCTACAGTTCCTTAACTAATGTTTTCTTCAATATGTTTTACTGAAGATATTGAAAATGCAACGTTGGCTGGACTTCTTAAGCATAGGCAGGTGCTGTATATCTAAGACTTAAAGAAAATGAATGTAGTTGGGCTTGTGAGAACATGTCTAAGTAGACAGGATAATAGGTATATCCTAGCCATTTGTTGGAATAAACAGGTACTTAGTCACTGATTTCCTCAAAGAACAGCTCTAATGCCACCTGCAAAGTTATTAGCTTGAGAATAAATTTCTTAGTGGACATAGTGCAGTCTCACACAGTGACCCAGTGGAAACAGTAAAGAAGGGAAAATCAGGCCTTGCTAATTGACCAAAAGAGAAGTTTCAGAGTTTTACAAGCAGAACAAGTGGTAATGTAAATGGTGATAATTGGGAGCTAATTATTCCCAGTAGCACTTTATGTACTCTCTGAGTTGCATGCATGGAAAGAGACTGGAAACAAAAGATATGGTTACTTAATTTTGACCCTTAAGTGCGGGTTTAAGTAAATATATCTCAACTAGAATATAAAACACAGTTGAATGCTCTGTTCCTGAAGGAATAGAATCCAACCTTGGAGTTTTATATAACAAAAGTATAAGGTTGATTTTTACATATTCTCTTTTTCCCTACCTCTGTGCTAAGGAAAAGTTTCTGCAGTCTTTTGAAATCAATTTTTAAATATTGCATTCATGTACCTTTTGATCTTGTGGATGTTGATAAACCAGAAGGATCTAGTGTGTGAATCGTTCATGACTTGTAAATAATTATTTCTTCACTGAAACTAACAGAAACCTGAGGGGTGACAGAGGGACTCACATAGTAGTTCAGTGTTAAGCTGTAAGCATGTCTACTCTGTTAACTGAAAGCATTCCAAAAATAGGTGTTTCTAGAGAATTACCTTGCTAACTTGTACAACAACACTTACAGTTGAGTCATGCTTTGATTTTGCATGGTATGATGGAAAAAGATGGACATGCAGCTCATTTCAGCAGAGGAGTACATGCTTTCACTGAATGCCAGTGATGGGACTGCTGTGCAGCTCTTGAAGGTAAAATCATTCCAGGTGGAAGGCCAATAGGAAGTCCATTAATTTATCCAAAGGAAAAAAGTCAGACTAAAAAAGTTATGAGTTACACATTTTAAGAAGTATTTACACTGAAAAACTGTTTAAACTGAAAACTGTACCACTAAAAGTTAATAGACAGCTAGATGGATTTTAGTACAGGCAATCCTCCTGTATGGGTACCTGACTTGGCTGGTGATATGACTTTGGCAAGTCTTTTCATTGCACATTTTTCGGAAAGGGATGAGGTTGGAGAGAACAGAATCTACTCTGCAACAGCCACCTGTATAATGATTAGAAACATTTCTGCTTAGTGGGAAACTATGACCAATTGGAAACAGCTTAATTACAGAGTAAGTGCCGATTTTCTCTCTTTTTTCTTTTTTTTTTCTTTTTTAATTTTCATTAAAAAAAAATTCTACCAAATTCATCTAAATAATTATGTTACAAGAGACAAAGATAATTAATTTAAGATAGAAAATGGTCTTCCACATAAAAGGTGAGTAGCCAAACCACACCTGATAGGTTCCCAAGAAAAATTTTATCAAACTTGCATTTACTGATATCTCTCCTCAGATATGTTCTCTTGACAATTTTTTCTGCTTCTACTATTAATGTTATACTGAACTAATGAATAATAGTGGTTACTGCCACATGTCACAGATTTTCTTTTTAATATTACAAAGAAAGAAGTACTTAAAACCTCATAGGTTGTTTCTTAAATTCTTTGATATAACCACAGCTGGGAAGATGTGAAAGTCTGTAGTAGCATTTGATGAGCTGTCTGGAAGCTAAGCATATAAACTAGGTGGAGGCAGTTATATGGTGCCTAAGGCTGCGTGACATATTTGCATTTTACAGTGCATCTCAAGTTTTGGTTTTTGTTTTGTTTTGTTTTTCTTCTATTATCTTGATATTTTTACTGACCCTTTTCTCTAAGAGAATTTAACAAGGTACTTTTTCTTTTATTTGCTGAAACAAATATTTTTCCATTGTGCTGTTTTCAGATTCAAAGCGCTTTATCGTGGCAAAGGATATTTAAGCCTGACATCACAGTCAGAGGGAAAGAAACAATGGGAGGTTAATGACTGCTATTGGTGGTAATCACAGAAGTGAAGGTGAGAAGTGATTTCATTTTTTATGAATTGAGGAGGACAGTTTTGGTTCACTTTAACTTTGGTAAGCATTTTTTTTCAATGCTTAGTTAAGTCAGAAGAACATAATTCTTAGCTGTAGAAGAGATTGAAGAAAATAAAACCAATTAAAAATGCATATAAATATAGATACAACATTAGATACCAAAATTTGATTTATCTGAGATCATAGTACAAAGCTTCACAAAACAAAACTATCTGCTGTGGCCAAACAAGTGTGGGCTAGTACATTTCTAGCAGTTCTTAGTGGTCTCGTGTAGCTCACTATTATTGTTCAGAATAAGTTTCTGGGTTACCGTGGGTGTGAATGCAAAAGCCCCTTAGTATAGGCAAATAGCACAACACTGCTTTTTGTCTAATATGTTCTTGTAAAAGCTGTTGGCTGAACTGTTCAAAGACTGAGAGATCATACATCTAAATATGCAAGATCCTAAATATGTGGTCACATTTTTATGCATGAGCTCCAAATATAAAAATAACTTTCAGTACTGAAGTACTTCAGTTTGCTTTTTTTGAGCTTTTAAAAAAAAAAAAAAAATCCTTTTTATTGTAGTGAAGAAAACATCCAAAACTAAACAGATTCAGAAAAGGCATATTTCAGCAAACAAAAGGTTTGAAGACCTTCTCTGCTGAAGACATCAGCATGATTTTCCCAAGTAAATGTTTCTGTATCTGTACTTTTTTTCCTTAATTCATACACACCAGCAATTGACTGCAAATGTAAGAAATTGACCTGGTTTGGAGCTTAGCTCCTAGGTGGCATTGTGTATGTGGAATGGGAGTGACAGAAAGGAAAAATATAAAAAATGGCAAAACATGAACTACAGTTGCACTCTGTACAGCTTTAAAGAGATTTTCAGGTACAAAGTTATACGATGCCCTTCAGGCACCTGCGTGGACTTTAGCCTTCTGTGCTGGTTTTGGCTTGGATAGAGCGAACTTTCCTCATAGTAGCTGGTATATGGTTTGGATTTGTGCTGAAAACAGTGTTGATAACACAGGGATGTTTTCATTCCTGCTGAGCAGTGCTCACACAGAGCCAAGGCCTTTTCTGCTTCTCACACCACCCCACCAGCGAGTGGGCTGGGGGTGCACAAGGAGTTGGGAGGGGACACAGCCAGGATAGCCGATCCAAACTGACCAAAGGGATATTCCATACCATATGACATCATGCTCAGCATATAAAGCTGAGGGAAGAAGAAGAAGGAAGGGAAGGATGTTTGTAGTGATGGTGTTTGTCACCATTATGCATGCTGGAGCCCTGCTTTCCTGGAGATGGCTGAACACCTGCCTGCCCATGGGAAGTGGGGAATGAATTCCTTGGTTTTGCTTTGCTTGTGCGTGGCTTTTGCTTTACCTATTAAACTGTCTATATCTCAACCCATGAGTTTTCTCACTTTCATTCTTCAATTCTCTCCCCCATCCCACTGTGGGGGGAGTGAGTGAGTGGCTGTGTGGGGTTTACTTGTTGCCTGGGGTTAAACCATGACACCTTCCATTCCAGGATCAAGCCATCATTTTTATCTGTGTTTGCGTATCTGTAGCCCTTACTTACAGATACTTAAACCCCGGCATTTTTTTTTAGTCCTTGTACGGTAGTATCCTCCAAGCGCAAACACAGTAATTTTTGTTGCTTAGAAAATGAGGACCACTCAGGTCTGTCCTGGGGCAAGTCCTATTTAGTGTCCTTACTGAAGACCTGGGAAGGTGACAATGCATTCTGTCAGTTTTTCAGATGACACCAAGTCTGCAGGGCTGGGGCTGGCTCAGCTGGGAACAGGGACAGCTTTAGGGCACCGAACAGCACCCTGGTGTCTAAGGGAGGGAATCAAGGGGATGGGGATGAACAGAAGGGTGACACTGCACCTGTAACAGGAATGGGTCAGACTACACATATTGCAATCAACATGTAACCCTGAGGATAACTAAGAGGTGGAGCAAGTGCAGACTCCCCATCTCTGGAGATTCTCATGCTCCCTTGGGACAAAGCCCAGTGCCTCTCCGTCTGAGTTCACTGTTGGTCCTGCCTGGAGCAGAGGATCACACTCGAGATGTCCTGAGGTCTCCTCAAACCAGCATGACCCAGTGAATTCTGTGTACAAAATAGAGACTATGAGGAATGCCTGTGTCTTCAAACAGCAATTTCAAGATGGTGTTTATAGGCTGTGTAATGAGGAAGGCTTGCTCTGACAGCGAAACAACTGAATGCACGATTTCTGTTTGGAGGTTTCCTTTGCTGTTTTTAATATTCTTGTAAGCACCTGTGCTGAACAGATGGGCTTCCTCAAATGTGATTTCAGAGTGGCCTTTCAGTTCTATCTACTTTCCTGTATATTTCGTATTATATTTCTTTTTTTTTTAGCAGCTGCTGATTCTCCCAGCTACATAGGTTTCAGTTGTGGAGGAAAATCATTAGTAGGCAAAGACAGATGGGTTATATTTTCCTAGTCATGTTGCATAGCGTTATCTGGAACATACATTTTCAGTAAACATCCTTGCTTTCTCTGCCTTGTAACTATCACAAAAGACTGGAACTTTACTGTATGAAGATTGTTTCTTATATATAAAAAAACCAAAACCAAACAACAACAAAAAAGAAACAGAAATCAAGTACTAGCTTGGATTTTAGTTCTTTATTGCATAGGAAACAAAATGCTAGTTCTGAAAAAAGTCCAATTTTTTGAACATATGAACAATCATATAAAGCCAGACAGAAGTTTCTCTACCCCACCATTCTGATTCTAATAGAAGTCAGTTGCAAAGCCTTAGGAAAAGTGCAAGTATAAGGCAAATCTATGTGATACTGTCTCAGACATTAGAAACTTGGCACACTGATGTACTTTGAGCCAAAAGATGTGTCTACATGTTTCTGTTTACCACTACTTTATGGACTTGCACATTAATTTGCCTATGACTAAAAATATAACCAGTTTAAATGATGTCTTATGTGGAAGGTAACTTCTCTGTGTCTTTGAGTGGTTTGAAAAATAAATAAAAATAAATAAAAAAATAAAAATATTGCTGGCAACAGTTATATTATTTGACATCTTCTTGTGGCCACTACACAAACATTTTGAAGCTCTCTGAAAGACTTAGCCCTGGTTCTGATCCTTTTGTTTCTAACAGGGTTTGGAACAGATATTTCATATCTATAGAGGATTCTACAGTACAGTTTCCTGTGAAAGGAATCTAATTTGCACAAAACCAAATCTATCCTGTAAACTGCACCAGTGGGGGGATGGTGGGTAGCTGGGGACAACTGGACAATCCACTTCAAAATCACATCCCTGCTCCAAACCAACAATTCTGTGTGCATCATCCTAATATCATCCAGCTCACCAGTAGTGTTAGCGGCTAAATTATTCATCTTCCTCAATGGAAGCCATTTTCAGCTTTTTTCTCTCTATTTTACAGTCTCCAAATAATTTCTTGTTCTTCCATGTCATTTTTCAAAGGGAAAGCAGGTGGGAAATGCCTGCAAGAACTATACAGTCTCCTCTAATTTTCAGTGCCACATGGCTTCAAACAGAACCATAACAAAGTTTTAAATATTTATTCCTTTCTAATAATTCTTGACATTTGATTTTCTTTTTCTTTTCTGCTGCTGCTGAGTGCTGAGGGGATAATTCCAGTGAACTATGCGTAAGGATACCAGGATCTTTTCCCAGAGTGGCAACAGCTTACCAGAGTATATTTACAGTTAGCTTGTTTTTTCTCTTCTTTCTGCTTTACTTCGCACATAAGGGCACTGAGTTTCATCTCTCATTTTCTGACAAGACCCTCAGTATACTGCAAATCTTCAGCAAGTCTTCACAGTCAATTTTCATTATGTGTGTCTTGAAGATGTTATTTCACTTGCAAAGTTTGTCATGTTACAGTTTGTCTCTTTTTCAGGACATTTAGATTAAGTTGGCAGGGAGTGGAGGGTTGGGGGAGGGAGGGGGGAGAACAAAACCCCCACCTCCTGGTTGTGATACACGGCCACATATTACTACAGAGTAGTAATAACAACAGTAATAATAGTAACCTATCTTTCGGTGGGTAAGCGAGATGAGATTCATCCCATACCAACTTTTTCTTCTTACTGTTCTTAAGATCTCTCTTTAGAAGGCTTTCTAAAAATCCAAGTATATTTTGTCAGACAGATCCCTGTGATCTCTGACCTTTCTAAGTTCTGCAAGGTACTCAAACATATTTGTGAGGTATGACTTCCTTCTACAAAAATCATGTTGTATCTTTCCCAATATATCATATTTATGCATGCATATTATTTAGAGATGTTCTGCAATCACTTAAAAGGTTGAGATAACTTTTCAAATTGAGTAAGACAGTGTTTTCCCCACTTAGATGTTTCATTTTTAGCAATGTCTGTACCTTCTCTTAGATCAAAATTAATTTCTGTTTAGAAAGTTCTATTTTAGAATCCACCAAAATTTAAAAACAATTAAAAGCAGAATTTGAGAATAAGTAATATAGTGGCCATAGTAATGAGGTATGTTAACACTTCCTATCATGTATAGCTGTGTACATTGTATCATTTAGAGAAAACAAAGAGGAAAAATTTAGCTTTAGAGTACTATACTCCTTCAGCATGTAAGAAAAATATTGTCAGTTTTTCTGAATTAGTATACTAAGCAACAGAAGTATTTGGGTGTTCTCAGTCAGTTTTAAAGCTGTATCTTCAGTTAAGAAGCTAAAAATTAAATTTTTGCATATATTCCCCAAGTAAGAAGGTTAAGTGATAACCAATAAACTCATTTTGCCACTGAAGTTGACTGCCAGATGATCAAATCAGCTTTGTACTTAAGAGACAAAATTGTGCTGTGAATGGAAAATCAGAAAGCACTTGTGCCCTGGTTGTAACCCAAAAGAAAATCTGCTTTGCACTTGGCTGTTTCTGTGCATGTTAAATATTCATGACCAGATTTACCCATTATAGAAATGCTCACTCATATCATTACACCATATAATGAATTGCTTCCCCTGTTGAAAGTAGTCATTATAACTTTGTATCTCATCCAATTGCATATTATGTTTTCCCCCTTCCCCACTTTTATACTTCTTTTGTTTGCTGAGGATTTTTTGAGAAATAAATGTAGGGCTGATAACTTACAGGATTAATTACAGCCTGCAACATACAGTTATAGGTGCCATACATTACACCTGTTAGGCCTTCTGAGGACAAACAGCAGATCAGAGACTGCATACTAAAGTCTGCCTTTTCAAATGAAAATGAGCAATGCCTTCCAAATATCCCTTATGGCATTAATTATCTCCATCACAAATTCTGTCCAAATTTGGACCTTGGGCTTTCTTCTGGTGAAGCACCTTTTGTGTCCACAGAGTTCACCTCTTCCTCTCCATTCTGAGCAAAGAAAAACCACAGTTCCTGGCTCTTGGTTCCGTGACATGACCTTACAACAGGAAACAGAGGAGGAAGTAGGAGGAAGAGAAGTCCAGACTAAGGCAGATTGTCCCCCTTCCCTTCATTCTCAAAAGTAAGGCTCCTGGTCACCACTCAGTGGGTATTGCTAACCACCCTCATAGTGACACAGAGGGGCCAGAAAAGTACTAAGAAGTCTCACTTTGAAGAGGAAGCAATCTGTTTCTACAAGTTTCACTTATCCCAAAGTGTTTGAGAGCTGGAGCTGTGGAAAACTGAGGTTTAACCTGGTTTTGGATTGTAACCATTTGCACAGGACACAAATTATGGTTCAAACACAAAGTTCTGACTTGACCTAAACTCTGTACATTCCAAGAAACCATGAACCACCTCTGCTAGTAACTCCATTTTGCCTTCCCTTCCCTTCTCATTATCCTAGAGTACTTGATTTGCACCTAAATGATTTGACTGAGTCATGTAATTTTGATCAGAAGGGACAAGTCTTGGTCAGTGAAAATTGCTCAGAGTGAAAAAGCCAAGCATTTCCTTGCAGACAGGGATATTAAATAAATACATATTTTTTTCACACATACCAAATAGAAAAAAAAAAGTCAAATAATGCTTTTTGTTTATGCTGGTTTTTAACTTCTCTACTTGTGGCAGGCATTTGAAAAAAAAAAATGAAAAAAAAGTGTTTTATTTATTCTGTTTATCAGTAGAGATAGCTTTAATAAGATCCTTGACAGAAATATGTAAGTGTCCTGAACTCTCCAGTGTCTGATTTTGTAACATAAATAGCCAACTGTAACCAGAAACTCTCTTTAAGGTAAGATTGTCCATGTTTTCTGAAAAAAACTCCGCTGTTACTGCTGAATCACTATGAATTGTTAATCTAATGGAATCAGCTGGAAGATGGATGGGCTGGCAAAACTGAAGTCAAGACTGAGGACACAACTCTTCAATTCATACAAACTGAACAGATATATCAGATGACTGTAAAAATATGTCAGAATCCTTGGATGGTTGTAGATATATCTAGATGTGAGAGAGCTGTGTAGAAAAACCTGTTGATCTGAGAGCCTAGAGAAAAGTAAGAATGAGATTTTTCAGTCCTATGAGAGATCATAATTGTGGATGATAAGTCATTTAGTAATTCAAAGACCAACTGACACAGCAACGCTCCCGCCATCAGCACATAGACACTATGTATGCCTATGCACTTCATGTGAGCACTGCTGCCATCTCATATTGAGTACTACTATGATCATGGCCTTTATTTTTAATGGAAGTAGAACTAATGGTATCCTACTGTGCTTTGTGAATATCCAAAAAATGTACTTGGATTACCATAATGCAAAAATATAATGGTGTATTTGAGCTGCATTGCTCTAAGTAGGGACAAAGAGTAGTCAGTAACATTGTTTCATGATGTGAAACATCACATAGTCATAGTTGTGTTCAATGAGTGTTTTGGCAAGTTTTGGTATGTTATACAAAGTTATTAATTAATTTGATTTTGCAATTAAAATATCTCTTTTAATGCTGTAAATAGAAATTTTGTGGACAATTAGATTTATAAATAGATAATCTTGTTCAAATAAGTTAATTCAGATGTTTGTTTATTACTGTTTAAAAAGATATTCCAGATGGCTCAGTATACTTAGTTATGTGAATAACCCTGAGTTGCTTTGAACAATCATAAGAAAAGGTTTCAACTATTTTGTTTGTTATTCACATATACTAAATGTCTGCCCAAAGCAAATTTTAGGTGACTTAAAACACCTAGACAGCAGAACAAAAATATATAAGTACTAATTTGCATACTTGATGATATACCACAGAAGACGACTTTCCAAATAAATAACAAAATAAAACAGTGCTATAATCTACTCATTTTGAAGGAAATGACTTTATATGAAAGAAAGAGAAAAAGCAGAAGACGTGAGCAGCTCCCATAGTTTTAATATTTTCTGGTCTGCATGTCTCTGCTCATTTATGTCAATACCTGACCTGGTGATTGCCTTGCTGCAATTGTGACCAGCGGGAAGAATCTGGGTAACCTCCTGAACATCTTTAACTGCCTTAATGCCATTCTTTTTTCTATTACCACATGTATCTATCTCTGCTGGTGTTTTTAGGTTATGTTGAGCGATAAAAGGAGTTTTGAATCACTGAGAACAGGTCCTGTGTGACATAATATCTACCTGTAGGTGATGGAGGTGCAAAAACCTGTGTATGGTATTGCCTCTCTGTGTTAGAGAGGCAGAGTATTTTACATGCAGAAATTATGAAGAGACTGGCATAGATTCACCCTCAGTAACAAGCAGCAGTTCCAGAAATAAGCCATTCCTGTGTGAACTAGTGCAGTTTCTCTCTCTGCCCAAACTTCCACCCTCCTTATTTGTTTTCAAAGACAGTACCTGATTTTCCAGCAAGTTTCTCACAGAATGGAGATAAAAGCTATACACAGTTACAACTATAGTAAATGTGGCTGTGGGAGAGGACATACAACGTTTTTGTTTCCTCAAAGCAGAAGGGAGGTTGCTACTATCAAGGTGTGTGAATAATAATAAAAAAAATATTAAGGGAAATTGAGCCTTAAAACAGAGTTAAGGTATACTTTAGTCATTGACTCAACTGTAAATCAAGACATACAGATTTCTTTGCATAATTGTAATCATATAGCTTTATACCTGATGAGCATCCCCAGATACTTTATGGCAATCCAGAGCACAGGAAGGGCAAACTGCAGCCATATATAAATATTTTTCTTTTTTCCTTTTTTTCCCCATGCTGTGTTTTTCTCTGTTCAGATTGATTAGAGATACTTAATGCTCACTTAGTGGCCATAATAGTGATAGCAGCAGTAGACAGATACAAAATTTACTGGAAGTTTTTATGAATCTCATCAGGACCATGCCCAGAGGGAATGAGGGTCTAGAACCATGATGTAGTTCTCCAAGTTGGAAGACTTGATGTCTTGAAAAGAGGGTAGATAATGGACATTGGTGATATATAACAATTGCTTCAGTTCCGTGATGGACATCAGAATATCGCCTTCATACAGATGGCATGACTGCTGTTATCCAGGCTCACAAAAGTAAGAGAAGAAATAAGGAATTAGTAACATCATCATTGGAAGGTGAGCTTAGGTTTGATACACTTATTGGCAAAGGGATTGCAACAGGTCAAACCTGAGCATGATATACTAATAGTTATGCATCTAAAGACTAGTTCATTATTTAATGTTCCTCAATATCTGCATGACATAGAAAGGAACATATTTTTGTTCTTCATGTGAAGTCTGTTATGGGACTATCTACTTTAGGCACTATAGAAGTCTCACTATTCAATGTTAATATTTCTTTTTTCTCATAGTTACAGTGTAATACTATTGTTAGGGAAGAGATGAGACAAAATGATATGCCTAAAGTCACGCAGAAGTATATGAAAAACAGAGAACTGATCAATGTCTGATGATGCTTTTATAATAACGGAACAGTTTTTTCTTTTTACACTTAAGCTCACTCAATATGTAAAAGTGAAAAATATTGGTAACAGAAAGGCACATGTTCTACATGTAAACAAAAGAACAGTGAAACCAATGAGACTGTTCTGATCACTCTGAAGATTTCAATTGGTATCAGCAACCTTATGAACTAAACAAGTTTAGTGGCCCAAAACTTACAGCTGAAGTTGTTGTTTGTTATTTAGCTCTAGGATATAGAAAATATTTTTGGGGAAGGGACAAAAGGATTGGTTTTTTTTATAATTTGTTTTATTTATTTTTCTTTTGTTGACATCATCACCTTGCCTTTTCCAAATTATCTGAGTAATTTTTGTCACAAACAGCAATTAAAGCCGCCTCAAAGATTTCAGTATGGTTTTTGCTTGTCTGCTAATCATTTATAAAGTGATATTGTTGTGCGTAGTCACCTCTTATTAAGATTTGTATTCACATAGCACTGCAGTTTAGTCCAGTGAAGTTCGTGGTAGTTCTGTTCGTTGTCCTACTACAATTGATTTTTATGATCTGAAAAAGAGGTTGAATAATGCACATTTCACACTGTGGGCAAAGGTACTGTGTACTGCATATCTTAAAGACTGAAATGTACAATAAGCTATATGTATAATTCTGACTTTCTGTGTACATGGAATAATTCTTCAAGGATGAAGAAGTTTGCCAAACTTCTGTATTGTTTTAGACTGCAAAGTTAACCATCTCGGCAATTCAGTACTAAACCTGAAAAATAAGCTCTTTGAGAGACTTCTTTAGCCCTCTCTTTCCTCTAATATAATCTAAAATTCATAGGATAATGAGAAAATTTTCAAGAAAAACTGTATCACTGAAAAAATGTGCTCCATAAAGTAGAAAATTTGCCTTTGTATCTGAGTCATAATGTTCTCCTGTATAATCAGAGAGAAGTAGTAGTAAACTTCTACCACCATAAGGACCTGCAAGAAGAAGTACACAACACACATCATCATCCTATCAGTTTCCAGGAGGAGAGTCTGACAAAGTGTGTGACATGGTGTTAGGCGCACATGTAAAAAGCCCTTGTACTTTTTTTTTTTTTTTT
>VXBL01008924.1:0-34692 GCA_013400195.1 Aramus guarauna | reverse complement strand
TTTTTTTTTTTTTTAATGTAACTAATGATCTCAAAGGTTAATTACCACCCAAATCTACTTGGATTCCATATCAAGCTGCATATTGCAGGTAATCAAAGTTACTTCTTACATGCTACTGATCAGAATTAAGAAATTCAGAGACAAACTAAGATGGAAGAATTGGGAAAAGCTTGGTCTGTTCTAGGTTTTGGACAGAACAGAATTTTTATAAATATATTTATTAATAATTTCTAAATTCAGTTATAAGTAATGTACAAAGAAAAAATCAAAAGGAAGATTTTTTTCTTTTAGAGATAGTAGTTTACTAATTTCTAAAATCTATTGATCAGTTGTACTTTTTTAGAAATTCTTTATTTACTTACGTTGCCAGAGTAGCTCTATTTCACACAAGCTGTCTTTCCAATAATACTTGGGTTCAAAAGTACAGAATTACCAGGAAAGAACCTTTACTTCTAAACCATAGGCTAAACCTATGGTTTAGCTGGCTTTCCTCTCATCATATCAAACAATTTTTCTCCTCTTAACTTTGTTGGCTGAATCTATGAATATATAACTCCTTTCTTCTTCTAGTATAAAATACCAATGAAGGGATTGAATACTCTGTGGAAAACTAATTTAGTTTTGTAGAAAGTTGTCCTTTGAAGTGCAGGTGTTTCTGTGTGTGTCTTAACATTCTCTGTTTGTGTGTTTTAGCAAATTTTAATTTTATTGGTCTACCAAGAAAACAGTTGACTGTATAAGCTTTGTTAATTCAGACATTTCACAACATTTAAGGCTAAATTAGTTACATATGCAGAAGGTTCAACATACACCTGCCCAAGGACCCCCTAAAACTTCTCTAATCATATAATTGTTATCTCAATAGGTTATTTTCTCTTAATCATGATGTATCAATAAGTAATGGGTAACTGTTACAACTTGAATTTTGAGAGATACAGAGGAAAAAGGTGTGAAATACTGTCAGTTAAAGCTCCTTTAGAGATTACCTTTTTCAGGTGGTACTTTTGACAGGGCTAGGAGTCATGCTTCTTATTTTCTGGGAATTTCCTGTCACTTCAATTGTATGTCAGCTCTACCAAAAACAAAAGACAAGACTTCTGCAGATATCTATGAACAGCTGCAGATCTTATCTTTGAAGTCAACTACAGATGCTTTATCACAAAGTAAAAATAAAGGACGTAGGTAGCTCTTGCTTTTAACCACTAGTATTATTTTTACTTTTATTATCTATACTGTGGAATAGTTGTGATTTGCATTTAGTAGTCAGCAAAATGTACTGCTACATCTGTGGAAATCAAGACATAACTAAGTATACTACTTCTTGAAAACAGGAAGAGATCCACAAGGCCAAATGTCAGCTTTGATTTTTTCTAAAATTGATTTTTGTAGATAATCATTGCTCACATTTTGCACCTGCTCTTGATCTTGATCTTGATGTCATGCTCACCACAAAAGGGGGCTGGTCAGGGAGGGGCAGGTTTGGCAGGGCTCCGGGACGGGCTGAGGGTCCAGTCAGTTGTTCGGATCGGTAAATTGTTTTCTGTTATCACCCATTGTGTATATCTGTTCTCAGGACTGTTGCTGATTGTTCCTCTCTCCCTTGCTGTCCCAGTAAACTGTCCTTACCCCAACACACGAGGCTTTTGCCTTTGTTTGTCCGTTCTCCTCCCCACCCCGTCGGGGGAGGGGTGAGCGAGTGGCTGCGTGGTGCTCGGCTGAGCCTAAACCACGTCAGTCCAGAAGAGATATAACAGCCGGTAACTAAGTACCACGCAGCCACTCGCTCACTCCCTTCCCCGACAGGATGGGGGAGAAAATCAGAAGAGTGAAAGTGAGAAAACTTGTGGGTTGAGTTAAAAACAGTTTAACAGGAGAAATACAAAAAGGATGATGATGATGATGATAATAATAACAACAACAACAACAACAACAATTCAACAAAACAAGTGATTAACAGCACAATTTCTTATCACCAGAAGTCGATGCTACACAAGACCCCCAGCTGCCCAGCCTCCCAGCCCAGATGCGCAAGCAAAACAAGACAAAGAATTCATTCCCCACTTCCCATGGGCANTCACCAACACACAGGTTATATAGGATCAAAATATGCATATTCATTGTTTTTCTCAAAAAAGGCAGTCCCATGATAATAATTTCTTGGAATTCATTTACATATTCTCCTCCCCGTCACGCATGCTCGGTGATTTGAGTTGGTGGTCCTCAAGGGGTCTCTGGTGGTCATCGGTGGTCGCCCACCCATGTCCGCTGGATGACCCTCTTCTTGCGGGCATGCGCAGTATCCTTTCTGTGGACGCACCTGTCCATAACGGCTTACCTCATAAGATTAATATCTCTGAACCTTTTGTTCGGTTTGGTAGGGACTGTACATGGAACATAGCAACACTGTACCCTGCCATGGTCAGTTAGCTCCATTACCTATTACCTTGGTTACAAACTAATTATCTCAAACTGGTTCTATAGCTTTTGTTTCATGGCCTCTATCCTATGGTTACAGCGTGAGAAGCTGAAAAGTCGTTGACTGCTTGGCAACAACCAAAAACATCAGTGTGTTATCAACATTATTCTCATCCTAAATCCAAAACACAGCACTGCACCAGCTGTCAGAAAGAAAATTAACTCTATCTCTGCCAAAACCAGGACATTTTTAAATTGTGTTGTTTCTGTAATAGTAAATCAGTGGATGTGTGAAATAATTACATGGTAGAAAAACTGTTTCAGATCCTGCTTGTCACTGTAAGCTTACTTACAGTGGTATAGGCAGAAGTTCTTCTAGCTTTTTTTGGTATAACTCAGGGAAAATTCTCCATTCCTGTGCTTTCAACTTCTTATGTTCATTTCCTTCCATTTTGCCTGTATGCTGAAAATGAAATTAAGATATTTTTACACATTTGTAGGTTAAACCCAAAGCCTTATTGAAAATTACCTTTCAAATGACATCTGGCAAGGCTTTAAATTCTTAATAACCTAGGAGGAGATAATGTCCTATGGTTTATTCATTCTGAATATCTAAACTTTATGTAAAATTATAATTAGGAAATTGTAAAGAGTAAATTATTCTACCCATATATTATTGCATTCATTAGTCTGAGAATTAGTGAAGGAAATAGCTGCCAGTATGAACAAAAATTCTCTTTGCCAAAATTTTCTATTATTATATTACCAATATTACTTAGTTTAATCTCTGTTTAATGTAAAATCAACCTAAACAATAACCATGAAAGAAGATTTTTATTACTTTTTCTTAATAGATGTCTTCAAGGTGGGGAGAGTTTTCTTCAGTGAATATAATTAGTAGATACTTGAAAAATAATCCATAGTACTTCCAAAGCAAATAATAAAACAGAGAAGTGAAGAATGACCTTATTTATGCAAAGATATGGTGATCACCTCATGGCACACCTAGTAACAGCTTTTTCTTTACTCTTGGTACAGCCCTAAAATCATAGATGGTGTTGATTTTCTTAAATATCCTCTATTAAAGATGGGGTCTATTAAAGTGGGTTTTTTTAGAATAATGTAAAGGTAGACTGAATGCCTTATTGCAAGCTGCTCTTCTGCAGAGTATACCTATACAGGAGTACAGGTGGGCACTGCCCTATATTTCATTTGGATGGCAAAGACACTTTCACTATCAATATTGTTTTCACTAATTATTAAAGCAACATAGCATACAGCCCAAGCTGCACAAACCCTTTGTGGGAATTAAGTGCTGTCAGTCAACAAAACTGACATAATGAGAAATTATTTGCACATAAAGGAGAAGTGGCTGCAATTCAGTCTTTTCAATATGCACATTTTTTCTAAGCAAAGCTGGTTAGAGAGTGAGAACCCAGAATTATCATCTAGCTCAAATGACAATCTTGTTTTTTCTTCTCTAGTTAGACTGGCTGAGTATAGGATTAACTATGCCAATATACTATATTTTTGTTGCATAGCAGTGAGTGTGTATGAAATCACTTTTGCCTGAAGAGTGAAGTAAATAAGGAGTTTGCATATACTGTTGTTTTAAAATTTTCACTGGAATCTTTAGTTGAGTTAAAATATTGACGTCATGTCCTTTCCAGTTTTGCTGAGACTAAATGGTTTAATCTGAACTGAGCATCTCATTAAGTGTGTAATGGTGTTTTCATTCCTGAAAAGAAGAAAATCTTGCGAAAGTAGATTATTCTCAAAATCAGAAGATAAAATGAGAAGTGTATACTGTAAATGACTGAATCACTTGAAAATAAAATATGCTATGTAATATTAAAAACAAAACCAATTTGATTTGATTCACTATTAAGACTATATAAACATAAATACAAGTATGAATATGAATGTAAATATAGAAAGAGGTATGGTTGCCTTAGATTACAAAACTTAAGTTCTTTCATTTAGATCCAATCATTTTGTCTTTTGGGGTTCTTTGGGGGAAATGGTGGGGGTTTGGGGGAGGATTTGGTATTTTGTTTTCCATTTTGTTTTCAATGTCTGTCTAGAATGTAGGACCTGCTACAAAGCTTATTACTTCAGTTAGAGAGCAGCAACCTTAAAGAAATCTGGGTTTACTGTCATTTCAATAAATGCTTTTCTTTACATAAAAAAAAAGCATGAGCAGTAGATATCACCTTTTTTTTTTTATTATTATTATGATGACAAACATCTTTCTTTTGCAAATTAAGAAGATATGTTATGACTTCTGTCGGATGACCATGAAGTTAAAATGATTCGAAAATATATTTGGTCCTTCAGAAGAAGTAAAAAACTTCAAGTTTTCCATCTATCCAGAAGGAGGTATATAATGCTTTTCACCTTTTCTTGTTAGGGTTTTGTGGTGGGTTGACCCTGGCGGGATGCCAGGTGCCCATCAAGCTGCTCTATCATTCCCCTCTTCAGCAACACAGGGAAGGGAGAAAAATAAGACAGAAACAAAACACCTCATGGGTCAAGATAAAGGCAATTTAATAAAGCAAAAAGCCATGTACGGAAGCAAAGAAAAAAAATTTACTTCTCTATTTCTAATCAGCAGGTGATATTCGGCCACATTCCAGAAGCAGGGCTTCAGTACTCATAGCAGTTGCTCCAAAAGACAAAATGTCATAAATAATGAATGCCTCTCCTTCCCCCTCCTTTCCCTCAGCTGTTACTGCTGAGCAGAGGTCCTATGGTATGGAATATCCCTGTGGTCAGTTTGGGCCAGCTGTCCCGGCTGTGTCCCCTCCCAAGACCTTGCCCACCCCCAGCCCACTGCTGAGGGGGATGTTGGAGAGACAGCCTTGCTGTGTGCCAGCACTGCTCAGCACCAGCCAAAACCCTGGTGTGTTACCAACACCTTGCTGGCTACCGACACACAGCACAGCACTGTGGGGGCTGCTGAGGGGAAATTCACTCCAGCTCAGACAGAACCAATACAACCTCCACCCCTTACGCCATACCATTTACATCATGCAGAAAGTCTCACATAGTTTAATACATATATATATTCTAACCGTTCCATTGTATTCTATTATCATTAACTACTATCCCCTGTCCTTTAATAGATAGATATTAGTCTCCCATTTCATGGGCTTCTACCACTCCTCCAGATGTTCTTAAACAGGCTATGACCTTAGTCCCAGCTGTAAAGATGCATGTTCAGGACAGCAGAAGCATCGGTCATCGGCTGGGTTTGGGCCATGGTTGCACTTGTCTGGTTCCTTGCAAAATTCACTCTTTGTCGGTTCAAGTCATTCCTGCTACATCACTTCCTACAACATACAACTCACATCACAGATTATTTTTCCCCCAAGGTTAGATCTCCTTGAGGCACACGTCGGGTCTCCTCATCATTCCATATTACCACCAGGTACATCCAGGTCCTTGAGCAAAGACAATCCCACAAATGGTTTGCCTTTTCCCATCGGAGGAGCAATCCACACTGCCTTCCCCAGCCACTTCCCTATGTGCACTACGGGGACCTCATATTTTCCCACAGTATGTAGGGGTTTTGTTTGGGCAGGACCAGGATGGTTAGCAGATCCTCTGGTGTTAACCAGCCAAGTGGCTTCTGCTAAATTTGTATCCTAGTGCTTCCATACCCCATTGTCCAATGCTCTCAATGTAGTCTTTAATAGTCCATTATATCTCTTAGTCTTTCCAGAGGCATGTGGGTGGTAGGGGATGTGGTGCACCCACTCAGTGCCATGTTTCTTTGCCCGGGAGTTTATGAGGTTATTCCAGAAATGAGTCCCATTGCCTGATTCAATTCTTTCTAGGGTGCCACTTTGCCACAAAATTTGCCTTTCAAGGCCTAGGACAGTGTTCCAGGCAGTGGCATGGTTTACAGGGTATGTTTCTAGCCAACCAGTAGGTGCTTCCATTATGGTGAGTATGCAGTGCTTGCCTTGGTGTGTTCCTGGCAGTGGCCCAATGTAGTCAATTTGCCAGGCCTTGCCACTCAGCCACTGCCCTATGTTCCAGGGAGATTTTACTCTTGTGGCCCACTTCATTGCAGTGAGTGTTTCACATTCATGAGTGACCTGTGTCATGGCCTCCATGGTCAGGTCCACCCCTCCACCACAAGCCCATCTTGTATGTTTCATCTCTCCTTGGATGCACCCACCAAGCTACAGATAGCTCACCCTTATGCTCCCGGTCCAGGTTCACTTGAGCTACTTCAATTTTGGCAGCCTTATGTGCCTGTTCATTGTTTTGATGTTCTTCCATGGTGTGGCTTTCAGGCATGTGAACATCTACATGATGTACCTTTAGAGCCATGTTTTCTACCTGGGCAGCAATGTCCTGCGACAATGCAGTAGACCAGATGGATTTACCCCTGCGTTGCCAATTGGTCTTCTTCAAATGCTGTAGCCACCCTCATAAGGCATTAGCCGCCACCCTCATAAGGCATTAGCCACCACCCAGAAGTCAGTATAGAGATTGAGTACTTGCCATTTTTCTCATTCAGCAATCTCTAGGGCTAATTGGATGGCTTTTGCTTCTGCAAACTGACTTTACTCACCTTCTCCTTCAGTGGACTTGTCATGTGGGACTCCACACAGCAGCTTTCCACTCCCAGTGGTTTCCTAGCACACAACAGGATCCATCAGTAAAAAAAGCTTAACACCCTTCATCTTCTGATAAGTCATTATGTGGTGGTGCCTCTTAGGCAAAGGCCACCTCCTCAGGCAGTGGTCCAGAATCTCTGCCTTCTGGCCAGTCCATAATCTCTTCCAGGATTCAACACTGCCCACTCACTCCATGTAGTGCTGATTGCATGATGAGGGTGTTTCTTTTGAACATCCAGTGTATCATGGGCAATCATGGTGCCAAGAGGAGATATGCTTCTCTACCAACATCTTCTGAAGCAGCTCAAACTCACTTATATGCTGCTAGTATCTCTTTTTCAGTTGGAGTTTTCTGCCAGAGGTTCCAGGTGAGACCATACTCCTCAGCTGCAGGGTAGAGAAAAAAGAGAATTTTCCTCTCAAAAGAAACTGTGCTGGTTTTGACTGTGATAGAATTAATTTTCTTCATAGTAGCTGGGTGGTGCTTAGTTGTCAGCTGGGGTAAAACCATCACAGAAATTAACATCTTAATACTCTCACTTTTATTCATTGTTGCTCCAGTACACTAGTGAAAAAGAAAAAGAAAAAGAAAGAAAAAGAAAAAGAGAGAAAGATACTTGGTCTCCCGATTTGCTGTGTTGTTATTTAACCGTTTATTTTTAGAACAAGTTGTATGACTTTCATTTCCAACTTTCCAAAAACTACAAATCTAGATTCCTACTGAATAATTACAAATAAGTAGGAAGTCACTGTATTTTTATCTGCTGCATTATAGAGTCCTCTTGGTGGAATCAAAGAGTATGTGGCAATAGATCCAGCAAATGACTAATTGTTGCATGTAGGACAGGAAGTAAAAAAGCAGACTCCCATGAATTATGTGTATATCACAATGTTGAATTTCAAGAACAACCAAAGGTCAATTGCTATTTTAATACATGATTCCCACTTGTGCAAATAGTCTCACTTTCAAGAATGTGTTGAATATTTTCTTTTTATAATGGAAATAATGTTTAATTTTGTCCAAGTTTTTAACATTAACACTCTCTTGGGTAGGAGAATTAGATTCATTAACAACTTCATTAAGTTGATTAAAGTTCTAGGATTCACTGTTTTCCTATTTCAGTTATATATTACTGATCTGCCTTGTCTTTAAATGTTTAATCGCCTGAACAATTCCCAAGGGAAAAATTCTTCTTTTTTTTTTTTTTAAAAATCCAAAATAATTTAGTAATAATATTAAACTTTTAATGAGGGATGAAGACAGTCTGATTTTTTACATTCCTACTTGATCTGACATGTCTGACTTTGGTGGCTTACTGAATTAATCTACTAAACTACGTGAGAAAATTTGGTTTTGAAACACTGGTTGTAGAGAGTGTAAATATTTCATAATGCTATTTTTGAATAGGCATCAGCTGTTACCATTAGAGCAATTCTTCATGAAAAGTACAGGCTACTTCTCCAATAGGTGACTGGGGTTCCCTTGCTGTCTATCTCATCTTTCTGCTGGTTTTAACCATCATGACTTATTTTCATTTCTGCAAAACCAAAATGTCAAGAAATTTGTTTCAGTTGGTTAGCATTGTGATTCTAGAAACCTTCACAGCCATCTTCCCTAGTAAATCTGACATCCTTCATTTTATGAAAAGAATCCAAATTTACTCTTATTTTGTCTGTCAATACTCACTGTAACAAGATTTTGAGGTAAAATGTTCAGTTAATCTTTTTAATGCAGATACTTTTTGGATTGTTACAGTTACTCTCCTTAATGTTCTCTCCCCCCCCCCCGCCCCCATCAATAACAGAAAAAAGACTTTTTATCCCACTATGATCAGTTTTCCCATATAATATAAATTTATTTAGACCTGACTCTTCATAACTCTCATGAGCATGAGAAGTGTTAAAGGCCAGGTTGGATGAGGCTTTGGGCAACCTGGTCTAGTGGAGGGTGTCCCTGCCCATGGCAGGGGGGTTGGAACTAGATGGTATTTGAAGTTCCTTCCAACCCAAGCCATTCTAGGATTCTATGATTGTATGAGGGTTGTGATGTACATATGTGTAATTACTGCTTAGCATGAAATCTGAAAGTCAAAGATTCCATGGCTGCATAAGATCTGTGTCAGAAAATAGAAAGAAGAATTTGTAAGCTTTAAAAATTATTTTGGTTCATATTTGAAATTTTTAGAAGTTGTTTATTTGATATTTTAATTACACTATATAAAAGTGCCTTGTGAGTTTTTATGTGGGTTTTTTGTTTGCTTCATTGATTGGTTTTATTTTTTAGTTGTATAGGAAGATATAGAAAATATCAGATCTCTGGTACTGGATATTATCAAAGATCCAATCCTTAAGTTTGATCTTACATTGCAGCATTTGTGGTCATATCACCATGCATGCAATGGCATTTCTTTTATACCAAATAGCCTTATGATTTGAAAAGAGGCACTCCTTTTAAAGAAACATTGTTGGGAGTATATCTGATACAATGAGTGAAACAAAACACCTCTCCGCTGTATGTAATCTTATGCTTCCTTTTGTTTTGGAGACAGGTCCTTTGTATAACATATAATATGATATGACCTTTATGGTTAATTTTGTCAAAAACATGAGCTCAGTGTTCTTTGTCTTCCAGAATTCTGACCCTGACACAATGTTATTCAGCTCTACATTAGTATCCTCTGCTTATAACTTATTATGTGCAGGTTAATACATAAGTCTACTTTATAGCTTCAGATCTTCATAAAGTCTTGTCATAACAATGTCTTTTTATTGTTTCCAGTATTTGAAAGCTTTTTTTTTTTTTTTTTCTTCCCAACATGCTGCACTTTTCTATGGTATTATAATCCCTGTTAGTGCAATCTGTCAAATGCCTAGCTTTTAGCACATGTTCTTGCTGTTGATTTCAGTCTTCTTGTTCTTTCTATTAAGCTACTACTGAAGTTATAACTTGCTGAACTAGAAACTTAAGGAGTTATTTTCAGGATTTTTTTTTTTCCCAGATATTTTGTTCCATCAGCAACTATATGCAACTTGATGGAATTGAATATGAGAGAGAAATCCTAGGGATTTTTCTAAAAAAAAACCCAAAAAACAAAAAACAAAAAAAATCTATGTGTTTGCAATAGAGTAAAAATATTGACACATCTAAATACAAAATCTAGATTCTCAAAATGGCCCAGTGAATACTGCATAAATCTCAGTCCACAAAATACGTGGTGTTCATCAGTATCATGCCTCTGGCTGCCTCAAACTGTTGTGATAGGCATGTACAAGACTGCATAACCTCACCTGTACTGAGTAGTTTAGCACACGTTTTGGTCCCTCTTTTGCCTGACTACTGTGCATGTGGGGTCTCATCTGGTAAAAGTGCAAATTGCTCTCTCCCAAGAGCTTATTTAGAAAACCAAGCAGTGTCTGCCTGAGAAACTGTCACCTCCTCAAAGGACGTACTGAACCATCATCAAAAGGGTATTCATTGTAATAAGGAGGTGACAAACAGAACTAGTTCACAGTTCAGATATTTGGACACTAGCTAGCTTCTGTCTGTATTGTTGAGCAAATAATAATTTATAATTCTAACTTGTGCATACCCCATCTGCAATCTGTCTATACATGACTGATGATTTTCAAACTACATATACTTATCTCTGTAACACAATTTCCCCCTAATCTGCTGGGTTTTGATGTTTTGGGTTTTTTTTATGTGCTTTGCACAAAGCCGGCTCAGCATTGTATGATGCAATGTAGAGTGCCACAAAATGATTCTATTGCTAGCCAAACCATCTACTGCTAATCAGTTAGCCTTTGAGTGGTTATTGTGTGTCTACAGTCTTTTTCATTACCAAGCTATTGTTATCATGTAGTTTACTAACATATATAAGCAGCCATCAGTAATACCGGCAATTTTGTATATTTTCTTGAATCAAGTATTTTTAAATGATTGTATTTATCTTGAGTTTTGTCATGTTTTTTCCCAGTNAATGAAAACATCCTTGTGTTATCAACACTGTTGTCAGCACAAATCCAAACCATATACCAGCTACTATGAAGAAAGTTAGCTCTATCCAAGCCAAAACCAGCACAGAAGGCTAAAGTCCACGCAGGTGCCTGAAGGGCATCGTATAACTTTGTACCTGAAAATCTCTTTAAAGCTGTACAGAGTGCAACTGTAGTTCATGTTTTGCCATTTTTTATATTTTTCCTTTCTGTCATTCCCATTCCACATACACAATGCCACCTAGGAGCTAAGCTCCAAACCAAATAAAAGGGGCCTACAGGAAAGATGGTGAGGGACTGTTTATCAGGGAGTGTAGTGACAGGACAAGCAGTAATGGGTTTAAACTGGAAGATGGTAGATTTAGATTAGATGTTAGGAAGAAATTCTTTACTGTGAGGGTGGTGAGACACAGTGGTGGTGGGACAGGTTGCCCAGAGAGGTTGTGGAGGCCCCATGCCTGGAAGTGTTTAAGGCCAGGTTGGATGAGGCTTTGGGCAACCTGGTCTAGTGGAGGGTGTCCCTGCCCATGGCAGGGGGGTTGGAACTACAGGACCTTTGAGGTCCCTTCCAACCCAAATGATTCTGTGATTCTGTGATTCTATGATCAGCTGATATAAGCTATTCTCATGACATTCATTACATTCTTTTCTCATCCTGCGTTGAATTGTTGGATGAAGATAATTTAACAGGAAAGCTGGTGGAGACAAGAAGTGTTATGCACAAAAGGCTACTGTGAGATTTTTGCATGCAATCAATATTGTTACTTTACGTTCTGAAATGATGGAAAATTGTAATACACTTCAAGCTTTGTTTTGTCACTCTCCTCTCCTTTCCTGCACATGTCCTGCGGCTTCACCCCCAAACATCTCCACTGGGGAGCCCACAGTCTCCAGTGGTACTACCCTGCTACACTAACAGTAAAAAAATAAATCTCACTTCACACAGCTCTATTCACATACTCACAAAAAAGAAAAATGTCAACAAATAAAATCCCCTTTAGCTCAGTGAGACATTTTCCATTAAAGGCATTCTGGTCTAAGGAAAAAAAAAAATCAACCATATCTTCTTTGAAGTTTTGATTTGTTTCTTGCTGTGTAGACACCACAACAATAGTTGGTATGATAGAAAGAAGTGGAAAGTATAAGAAGGGAAAAGTAAAGTAACACAAATGTTTTTAAGGAGCCTAGATTTTACTCTTGACACAAGGTGTCCTCTAATGTACCAGAAAGCTGGCCCAATATCTTACTTTTGCTTTTTCATCAGACCATGACTTCAAGGTAACCTTTCCTGAGTAGACCTGTAGTACCTCTAATTTATGTGAGAGAAAATAAAAACCAGAAAGCCTCTAATGACATGTCAATTAAATGCCCGCAACATTAATCTAGAATTTTTTTCCTTTGAAGAGTTTTCACATTTTTTTTTGTTTTGGTTTGGGGTTTTTTTTGGCGGGTGGGGCTGGGTTTGTTTCTCTTTTAAGCAGATACAGGCCTTTCTGGTCCATTTTTGTGGAACAAAGGTGACATTTTGCATTCAGAATTGGCTATGTGTATGCCCAGAATGTATTCTGAGCTAACTTTTGTCTTTACATGTAGTGGTCCAAATCATAACTGGGTACTGCATTTGTTGCAGGTGATTGTCTTCAGATTGCAGCATTACACTCTTCAGGGAAAGGGAACCTTGTGGTTGTTCTAAACTTACTCTTTGATGTTAGGTTGAAGTTAAAACTGTATTTTTCATCTGGAAGGAAATATTCAAAGCTGTTATTTCCAATGGGAGGCAGTGAACAAGGGGATTTTCCAGTAACTCCTACACTGGCTATTGCTTATGCCTTTTGGGAGCTCAGACTCAGTTCATTTCTTTGGACAGGGAACTTGAACTCCCAGGAAAAATGTTGCTCAGTAAGCTAAAGAATATCTTGTTGGTAATGTACTATACTTTCTAATACTAATGTTTCTGCCGAAAAAAGCCTAATCAAGACAAACAGAAAATCATCAAAAAGGGTGATTTTAAGTCACCTTATCCAGTATGGTCTCTAATGTATCTAAAGTGTTCTCCGGAGATATGAAAATATACAGGAAGGATTTCAGAAACCATCTGAGAGAAGTTGAACACAACTCTTTACCAACCATGGGGGAGGCACCCTTTAATGCTGTAAATGTTCTAATTCAAACTATTCTTTTTTTGTTATTCTTCTTCTCTGTTTTTGTTGTTCTCTGCTTAAAGCAAAAGAAAAAATAGAGGAGGTAGGCTTAGTTTCATGATAATATTCTCTTCTTTACCAAATAATGTAGATACTTGTCTATTTCTTTTAGGATTATTTTTAACAGTAATATCATGTGATTGTACTGCTGTCCTGAGAACTTACATTCATCTTCTAAAAGAAGTTTTGAGACTATCTTATTCTTAATCTATATAACAGTGTTTAAGTAGAGTAGAACAGGTGTTTCTAATATTTTGCTTTTAAAAACTAGCAAATTGTAATATTGGAAACCATAGAGAAATTAAAATTTATGAAGTATGTCTCTGGATTTTACCTTTCGTTTTGTTTTTCTTTTCTTTTTTTTTTTTTTCTTTTTAGTCAGAGGCAAAAGCAGAAAGAAATCTGATATTACGTTCAATCAGAATAACTTTTTTCTTTCTCCAGTCTTTCCAGATTACCACATAAAGTAGGCATCATTCACACATCTCTAAACTGCTTTGTCATTAACCCTAAAATCCCAACATGCCAGAGACAATGGTGTAATTGAATCCAGAGTTATGACATCAAGCGATTCTCATGAAAAGAATTTAATGTATATATTTAGCATATATATGTGTAGAAAATCTCATCAAAGTAGAAGAATTTGCTTCATACTTCTGAAATCAATTCTACCAAGCCACTCTGCAAGACTGTAACATTCTGCCTATTCTAATTAAGTGATGCATGGGATGACATTTTATAATAAATCTCCTTTGTTATTATAATTATTGAAGTTCCAGGGCAGGACATTATAGTTAATCTTTCACTCATATCAACCATAAGTCCCACTTTTTATTTATGTCTGGTAAAATTTTTTAAGCAAAACATACATTTTACTCATTAATATGTGAGTTAATACATTAACTTAAATTATTTTTGCTTGATTCTTCCTGGCAGAAAATCTGCTAAGATTTTCTTGTATTTTTCCCAGAGCTTTCATCCCATCTACAAAAAATGATCAGTTCTACCTGTAAGTGAATTGCCCTTACTCTGTAAAACTCATGCAATAGTCTGCCTTTTTCTTTTTTTTTTTTTTCCTAGGAAACTACCATGCAGTTGTGATATGCAGTTTACAGCACATAAAGCATCCAGGAGAGTTTTTAATTTGATTTTCCTAAAAACAGAACAACTGAAACCCAAACGAAACACCAAAAAAAGCCCTACTAGGCTTACAAGTTATTCAGCCTTCAAAATATGGAATTAAAACTTGCTAGCAGTATAGGTTTCTCAAAAATTCAAAGGTATAAACTAAAGACGTAGGCAGGTTACATTGTTCTCCACTCATTCCCAATACAGTTGTAAGATGTTTTGTAACATTAAACTTCTGCACAGAATGGATGAGGACTCTTCTGAGTGAACTTGATATATAACCCATGGCTAATTCTCCTGTCCCAGATGTACACTATCCTTGTCAGCGGCACACATAATGCTTTTGATTTGTGAAAGCTTGAAATACAAGTGCATAAAACCACCGCATTGAGAAGGCTGACATTTAGGCTTTTTTCTCTATCCATTCCCAGGGTTGGAGGAATTTCAAAAAACTTTCAGGAAACAACAATGCACTCCTCACTGGAAATTGATCATGGTGGGTAGTGAATCACCTGCCTTCAGACAGTACTGCACTGGTGGACAATGGATAACTATAGGTAATGCACTAGATTAGTATTTAGGAATTCTGAGTGCAATTTCATTCTCTGCTTATTTCTATTCCCTCAGGGAAATAATTCAATCTCTGTCTCATTTCCTCTTTTGTAAAACAGCAATAATATTGCTTTATGTAGTTGGATGGAAGGGAAGTTTGTCTTATGTGGGATTCAGATGTTTGTAGCGATTAGGTATGAAATGTTAGATAACCTGATAGCGGGACACAGGGTAGCTCCAGAAAACTTCTGGAGGAGAAAAATACAGAGGGTTTGAAGCATCTGCAAAACGAAAAAAAAAAAATTTTTTTTCCTTAGAGACAGTCACATGCATTTACATTGTGTGTTTTTCCTTCTTCTTTTGGTTTCCTTCCTCCCTCACTGCTTTTGTTTTCCAGCCCATCACATCTTTTTTTATTAGTTTTCCCTTTTCACTGCCTACATTCTTTACTCAGTTGACTTTGCTCAGCCAACTTCATGTCTACAGTTATCAACCCTCATCTCTACATTTGCCTTCTTCCTTCTCTACATGTCCTTTTTCTTTTGTTATACCACTCTCTAATCTTCACAGTTGGCTCTATGCCCATGTTTGCTGATCCTGCTGTTGTTTTTATACTGCAGGGTATCTCTCTGAATTTGAATTATTGGGACATTCCAAGGCTTCTGTTTCCATATGAGTTTCAGACTTACCTGTGCATGCTGGGAAAAGTGACCCTGAGCAAGGTGTATGTTATTTTTCCCATGTGGTCATTGATCTCACTTGTGGTTTTGACAGAACAACAAGATCCCTACTGGTGCATGTGTATCTTTTTATACATATTTAGAATTTTGTAGGATTGTATAATCAAGGAAAAAAAAGCTAAATTCAGAGAGAGGTTTTTTCTTTTTTAAAACTTTAGAAGATGCAACCCAAAATATATTTTCGATGCACAAGTGCTTTCTGGGTTCATTTATGCAGCACTAGAAAAACTAAAGTTTTAATCCCATCTGAGGTACTGCTCATGTAGAATGAGACAGCAATTTTATACTACAACAAAAATAGGGAAATATAGTAAGCAAATAATTCAGATTTTTTATTCTCACAATAAGTGACAAAGAGTGTATCCAAACTGTGTTTTCATTCATCTGCAGTTTTATCCCCCCTTTCTCTCTCCAGAGAGCAATGATATCCTATTCCATATGTGTCATCCTGATGGGAAATCAAACAACTACACATGGCTTGTGAGCTCTGAATGGAGAAAGATGTCTGAATGTACCCTTGTCAGAGGAGACAGTCTAGTGGGCCAGAAATTTTATGTGGGAAAGAAATAACTGTCATGGAATAGCTTGAGTAGTTCATTACTGTGACTTGTGTTTTTTCAGAAAAACTCACCAAAAGCATTGTGGTTTGGGGTAATAGAAGCCCAGTTAATTCCTTTCAGCAAAGACAGTTCACCTTTTTGCAACTTTTCTCATTTGTGTGCAAAGCCAAATAAGACAATTATCATTATCTTATGGATCCTGCCCTCATTCCATTAGTATATTATTCTATTACACAGCTAGTAGTTTGGAATCCAGTCCTTCAGGACTTTAGTATCTCATTGGACCTAAATAATTGAATAGTTATTTCCTGAGGCAAAAGAAAAAAAGTCTGACTTTTTTTTGTTGTTGTTGTTGTTGTTTGGTTGAGTTGTGAGGGTTTTGTTGATCTTTTTTCATTATGTTTTTTCTCTCCCTCTACAGAATAAACATGAAAGCATTTCTAAAATGCAAAAAAGTGATTTCAGTACCATTTGAAAGTGAAAAGAAAAATATTTAGGAACTGGGGAAATGTTCCTTACCTATTAAAACTTCTGTGTACTGCATCTGTAATTTTGGCTGACTTTTAATTCACTGTACGGTCAGAACAAACAAGGTCCAAATGTTGATCTTCCATCCTTGGTATAGTACATTAAAAACTAGAACTAACAGATCAAAGGTAATGTCAATTTCCAAGTACTCATTTCCCAAGGCAACATTTTCTATGTGCTTGGGTTTTCTTGGGGGCTGTGGTTGGGTTTTTTGGGTTTGGTTTCCCAAAAGAAAACTTGACTTTGTTAGTTCCTTGACCTTTTTTCATTCCACTCCATCTGCAAAATGGGCTATGATGCTACAGCTTTCTTTCTGAAAGGATGTGAGATTTCAAGAGGAAGAAATAGGTATTACCTCTGCACTGTGACTTTTTTTAACCTTTCAGCTCAATGAGTACTCATCTTCATCCCAATCTCAAATTAGAAACTAGCAAGAATGTGTCAGATTGTGTCTATTTTTTACTTAATAATAATAATAAATAAATAAATAAATAAATAAATAAATAAAGTGTACACTTCCCATGCAGTATTAGAATGGGGAAGCTGTTTATTCAGATTGCCTAGGGGCTAAGAACATTACAGATATATTTAAAGGCTATAACAAAGCAAACTCACCCAAATAGTAGAATTAAACCCCTTTTGGTGATGACCAGCAGTTCTGACTAAGAAAAACATTAAATCTTGCTCTCAGAGTTTTAATTATCATCTATGACAAAGAAAAACACAGTACCTACTCTTACAAAGCCTGAATGAATTTCTGTGTTCCATATATATGTGTAAATGCTCCTGTTTTCATGCTTCCTAGAAAGGAATTCATTACACAGGTCAATGTGTATCCTGTTCGTGTGAAAATCAACCTTTTAAGAAAATATTATTAATGAGGGAAGAAGGCCACAAAATATAAATAAACTATTTCTGCTCCTTTTGTTTCCCAATCATCTTTATATTACCACCAATTTCATGCTAAACCTAAGGCATTTATGAGTGCTGCAACTGTCACTGACTTCTCCAGCAATCCCTTTGAAGCATCACTGGTTTTGATCACCTACTTCAATCATAATCAGAGGATAAATCAATTGACCACAGCTGTGGACAGCTACTTGAGTGTATTGCCCAGATAACACTATGGCGAAATGATGTTGAAAGTTGAAATGGATGGTCAAATTAGATGTTTTTTGATTAAGTTTCTTTGTGCTACAAGATGCTCAGGCTATGCTAATGATTGAGAGAAACTTCGTTCCAGGATTAGGAAAGCTTCCTAAATTTTTCATACACTAAAAAGAACAGCAATCCGTAGCAAGCCTGTCATGTGGATACATTGTGTTAATTATCATCAATGTGGGTTTTTGTGGGTTTTTTTTGGGTTTTTTTCACCATAAGNCTTTTTTTTGTTGTTGTTGTTGTTGTTTGGTTGAGTTGTGAGGGTTTTGTTGATCTTTTTTCATTATGTTTTTTCTCTCCCTCTACAGAATAAACATGAAAGCATTTCTAAAATGCAAAAAAGTGATTTCAGTACCATTTGAAAGTGAAAAGAAAAATATTTAGGAACTGGGGAAATGTTCCTTACCTATTAAAACTTCTGTGTACTGCATCTGTAATTTTGGCTGACTTTTAATTCACTGTACGGTCAGAACAAACAAGGTCCAAATGTTGATCTTCCATCCTTGGTATAGTACATTAAAAACTAGAACTAACAGATCAAAGGTAATGTCAATTTCCAAGTACTCATTTCCCAAGGCAACATTTTCTATGTGCTTGGGTTTTCTTGGGGGCTGTGGTTGGGTTTTTTGGGTTTGGTTTCCCAAAAGAAAACTTGACTTTGTTAGTTCCTTGACCTTTTTTCATTCCACTCCATCTGCAAAATGGGCTATGATGCTACAGCTTTCTTTCTGAAAGGATGTGAGATTTCAAGAGGAAGAAATAGGTATTACCTCTGCACTGTGACTTTTTTTAACCTTTCATCTCAATGAGTACTCATCTTCATCCCAATCTCAAATTAGAAACTAGCAAGAATGTGTCAGATTGTGTCTATTTTTTACTTAATAATAATAATAAATAAATAAATAAATAAATAAATAAATAAAGTGTACACTTCCCATGCAGTATTAGAATGGGGAAGCTGTTTATTCAGATTGCCTAGGGGCTAAGAACATTACAGATATATTTAAAGGCTATAACAAAGCAAACTCACCCAAATAGTAGAATTAAACCCCTTTTGGTGATGACCAGCAGTTCTGACTAAGAAAAACATTAAATCTTGCTCTCAGAGTTTTAATTATCATCTATGACAAAGAAAAACACAGTACCTACTCTTACAAAGCCTGAATGAATTTCTGTGTTCCATATATATGTGTAAATGCTCCTGTTTTCATGCTTCCTAGAAAGGAATTCATTACACAGGTCAATGTGTATCCTGTTCGTGTGAAAATCAACCTTTTAAGAAAATATTATTAATGAGGGAAGAAGGCCACAAAATATAAATAAACTATTTCTGCTCCTTTTGTTTCCCAATCATCTTTATATTACCACCAATTTCATGCTAAACCTAAGGCATTTATGAGTGCTGCAACTGTCACTGACTTCTCCAGCAATCCCTTTGAAGCATCACTGGTTTTGATCACCTACTTCAATCATAATCAGAGGATAAATCAATTGACCACAGCTGTGGACAGCTACTTGAGTGTATTGCCCAGATAACACTATGGCGAAATGATGTTGAAAGTTGAAATGGATGGTCAAATTAGATGTTTTTTGATTAAGTTTCTTTGTGCTACAAGATGCTCAGGCTATGCTAATGATTGAGAGAAACTTCGTTCCAGGATTAGGAAAGCTTCCTAAATTTTTCATACACTAAAAAGAACAGCAATCCGTAGCAAGCCTGTCATGTGGATACATTGTGTTAATTATCATCAATGTGGGTTTTTGTGGGTTTTTTTTGGGTTTTTTTCACCATAAGAAACTCTGAGAACAAGTTGCTGGAATGTTATTAGATGGTCTGTGATCCCCTGAAAAAGGATGAGACACAAGAAGTGGATGCAACTTGTAAGTTGTTCAAATGGACCATCACTGATTTACTACAGCTGAGGATATAGACCTATAACCTGTAAAACATTATTATTGATTTAAGACTTATCTGTTAGCTGCATGACATAGAAATGTTAGCAGACTTACACATATAAGAATTCAGAAGATAGATAAGTAAAGCTAGAAAAATTCCATTTTGATGATCTCATTTGATAAGTCCTCAAGAAATGCTCACACTGCTTAAGAGATCAGTCACTGATGGACATATGGCAACTTTGTGGTCTAACCTTAGCCCGGGCAGTGCCTGGATATGCCTTTATCAAGCTGGACCTAGACCATGCCACTGTCTGAGTCCTATTTCCACTTTGCTCCTAGCTGATATTGTTTTGAAAGAGAAGGAAAAAAAGTGGGGGTACCTTGTGATACTTTTCACTTCAATCTCGAACACCAAACAATGTCTCCAAAGGAACCCCACAGCTTTTAGATGTTGAAAGGCAAAAAAAAAAAGAGAGAAACTGACTTTTCCTCCTTCCCCTTTTTCTCCCCTGTACGCTTGGAACCCCACCACCCAAAAGCTTAAAAAGCATTGTAACAACTGGTGATATCATGTAGGTACTGTTTAGGGTAGTCAAATACATTGATCACTGAACAGTTACTTAGCCTTGATAATCTTTCCTTTGATGGCTGGATTATGACTATATAATTCCACTATGATTAAAGTAGTGTTTTGTTCAGAGTTACGTACAGAAGTTCAATGAGATGTCTATTCCCTACTTTTTCTGCTTCTTCCTTTTACCTATCTTTATGTTGTGTTTAGAGATTAGGAGGCTTTTTTATGTTTTTTTGTTACTGATGTTATAGCTGGTATAAGAAGGTATAACCCAAATTAAAACCTATTCCTTCCCCAGCAAGCTCTTTCACATTACTGAAAAGATGTGTCTTCATATTCCTTTTGCTTCATATTTTTATACTCTATGTGCAGCTTCAAGATGCCCTATTTTAGCTAATGAGTTTTGCAGGCAGCATTCAGCATTGCAGATTTACATAAATTGTACTTCTTTGCGATATTTGGGTAAATATTAAAGGTTCTGATCCCATCTATGTTTATATCATTATTAGAAGACATAAAAACAACAAGGATAACCTGTCTTATTGTTGTTAGTCTAAATATTCACTAATTACTATTAATGTGATTAGTACAGCAAATTAAAGCAGAAAAGAGCCAGAGTTTATTCACAGTTAAATTACAGAAATCAGTGGGTTATACAGTGTTTGCATTTTAACGAAGTCATGAACGTTTAACAGTATGTGCTGGAAATACAGATGGATTCTCTGGCTTCATTGAAATTTAACATTCATCTTGTATAATTTAATTTTTGGTAGAATTTTGTATCGGTGTGTCTGCAAATATCCACAGCTGTAAGAACACATTTTGGTTACTAATACATGTCCATAACATGCTAAAATTAACAGACAATTCTTTCCTATAATTCATCAAAACAATCTTAAATCTGCACTGCAGGTGATGCAATAATTTAGCTTTTTTGTCATGAAATAAACTTTAAAATAGCCCTCAATCCTTGGCTATTCAGTTTACAAGATAGATGTTGGGACAACCGTTGATTTGTATCACTCCAGTACATTAAATGATGTTAAACTGTAGACCAGGCAGTTCTTCACCTTGGGGTCTGTGCAATGTGAATAAAGTAATAACATTTTGGCATTTGGTCTCCATTCTGAAGTTCAGTATAAAATTCTTCACGGGCTGTCTTTATATAATATGTAGGGAAAGTTAAGAATCTCCCAGGGTACCTCACAGTAACCAGGCAGCAGTGCAGAGAGAAAACCCTCTGTCCAGATCAGCAGCCCTCTCAGAGCTTGGTACCTCCAACCAAAGGCGTTTCAAGCCCAAACAGAAAGTAGGGGCCTGCAGTCTTTCTTCAAAATAACTTTTCACTTTTGGCTTGTTTGTTTTTGATGGAAATCAGGAGGATGTAATACTACTCGTTCTCTTCTGTACAATGGCCAGGATGAATTATTTGTGCTTAAAGGAAGAGAGCTATGCAGGTTTCATCATCTCCTCAACATGAGGAAAATCTAACTTGTAATCTTCCATTTCTAGAACATAGTCATTAGTGATATTTCAGGTGAGGACAGTGCTCATACCCATTAAATTCTGTTAAATTCAAAGCTAGAACAGGCAAGCAAGAGCTTCATCTAGGTCCATTTTATCAGGCAATTGTCCTAAAATCTTATTATTTACATTGGTCAAGGAATATGTCTTGTTATCCCATGGAGACTAAAAAAGAGAGATTGATGTAATTAAAACATTCTTTAGGCAAATATTTGGCAGTATTCTCTGATAGAAGGGAAGATCTTGATCCAAATTGTAGCTCTGAATTGGCTACCAAGTGAACACTGTTTTGTTATTCACACAGGCTACAGCTGAGACAATGGCCCCTAGAGATACCTGAACCTTTCTATCACCCTAAAGAGAAAAGGTGTCCTGAAGACATATCACTTTAGCTTGGCTCCCTATAGCTACTTGATGATTCTGGGATGTCTGGACTTGTGAGAAGGTACCAGGAGGTTCAGGGCTATGTAATAATGTGCTTTACCCAAGTTCAAAATCTATCAAATTACACAAACAGTAAAGAAAGTGCCAGGGAATTTTGTTTTACACCTCTCATTTACATTAATGGAAGCTGTGTGACTAAATCCCTGTGCTCAGCAAAGAACTTCTATCCCTGAAATGAACATAGTAGGAGAAATAAGGAATTAATTCAGAGGCTGAATGAAACTTTTGCAAGATTATGGTGCAGTGATTGCCTTCTCCACTCTATAGGAAAGCTATCGAACATGTAGAAATTTGTAAACTGCAGAAAATACTGAATGTTATACAGCTTCAGTCCAAGCTCTGTCTCCCCTTTCTGCTGTTCTCATTGGTATGTAACACACGCACCATACAGAGTGCTGGCTTTAAAAGAGTTGAATAGAATAAATGTCAACACTAAATAAATCTTATTGCCAACAAGCTGCCAGAAAACGTTTATCACACTTCTGGTAAAGTTCAAAACAGTTACTGTACAATGATGAATCATACCTTATATTGCACACATGTTGATCATAAACATTTATCAGACTTCTGGCAATTTCCACAGTGTTGAAGAGACACTAGAGTTTGTTGAAGAGAATGTCTCTCTTCTATACAGCAGGTAGATTTCTTGACTTAAAGTACAAACAAAATATGTTTAACTAGTGTTAGGTGGTTTTGCCAGAGATAAAAGGAAGGTGTTTCTCTTTCTGATGTACTGTATAAATATAGAGAGATGTTATTAATTTTACTGTGTTCTGACAATCTTTTATTTTCTGGTTGTTGGATTTTTTTAATAAATCTTTGATTTTATACTTCCTGAGAAATCAAGTCATAAGGTTTTCATGGTATCAGTGCCACAGTAAACCTTAAATGAATTCCTACAGGTCTTATTTATGAGACTTTGAAGTTAACAAAGGCTTTATTATGGTTTAATTTTGTACAGACACAGGCTGTAGTGCCTACTGTTATAGCAGATACACACTTCAGTCATTAATTTTAAAACATTTATATTAAGCCCACCACACAAAGGCCACAGTAAATAGAACTAAGTGTATTGCTGCTTGGTATGTCAGTGTTGCATTGGTGACTATATCGATGATTTAACTGTTTGGAGAGGATGAAAATGTACCAACTTGGAAAAAAAAAAGAAAGTAAAAAAACCCTTCAAGTGAGGATCATGCTTCTTTTTCATTCCTCTGCGTCATGCAAAATGTAGCATGGGTTCTGAACTGTACTACTGAAAATCAAATGATGGCATAAATGAGCTTTGGTACATTTTAGTGTTGTAAACCTCTATGATTTTGTCCTCTGAGTTCTGATGTGTCTGAGGGAACTGAGGGTCCTACTTAGTGCTCTACAGCAGGAAAAAAAATAATAATCCATTTTTATATCCAGACTCATGCCCTAAACATCAGATCATTCCTTCAGTTAGACCTTGCCATCTGATCCGATGTTTGCTGCAATATTGCTATGATGGATTAGGAGTGGGGAGAATTCAAAGGCATCGCCCTTTGATGGCAAAATGAGACTACTAGTCTGCATTTTCCCCAGTCTGAGAAGAATGACAAAGCCTCCTCCACTATCCTTTGTTTTGATTAAAGCTGTTGTTTTAAGATGCTTTTTCCTTTAAACATAATTTTTTTCTGCGTTTATATTGTCTATAAAGGGAATGGATCTAAGAAAAGGATTATGTTAGGAAAAAAGTCCCAACATGCCCTGGTCACACAGTAAAAATTAATAATTGCACACTCTATTATTTTGGACAAAAATCAGAGAGTTTTAATATACTTCACTGGCAGATTTAAAGTGCTACGTCACAATACACTATCATTCATTCAGTTATTAACCCAGAATTACTTACTACCTGGCAACTTAGTTATGCAAAACTTAACATTCTTATAAATGTCATTCTGAGAATTTCTCCCTCTTTTAGAAAGAAGGACCAATTTTAAGGCATTAGAAATGGAAATTTCAAGACAGATAAGGTTTTTCTTGTTCACTAGCTACTAAATTTTTTTGCTTTAAGAATGCTTTGGGCTGTTATAGAGAAGTCCCTTTTAATGAGGTATGTGCTTGCAATAAGATCAAAGGAATTTAAGGAAAATAAAATGAAAATGAGGTCTCATAAAGAATTATTACTAAAAATTAAAACAAACACCACCACCACCCCGCCTGCCCCAACAAGTCAGTTATCCAGTTACTAACCAGCTTTCAGATTGTCTGTGAAATCAGAGAATCCTTTATTGTAATATTTATAAAAATTAATAACTCTGGAACTCAGACTGTGTACTCAGTTCCCTGACACAGAGCAATACAGAGTTTTACACAACAGTGTGACCATATATTAAAAGCCTGTAGGCTCAAAATAACCTTTGCCTTCTGCAAAAGGAGCTTCTCGCGGCAGTGAGGTAAATTTACCATGTTCCCTTACTATTTTTCTATTCCAGTAACTGGAGAAAGGAATGATTTAGTAATGGCTCTGGTAATGAGCCAAAATGCATTTTAGAAAGGTAGAAAAATGCATGCTAGGATTTGCCTGCCACAGCTGAAAAGTGTAAGCTAATGGAAGCTAAAGTGATTCAGTGTGGAAAGAGCTCTTGCACTTCCTCTTCAATGGGATGAAAGAAGGAAGACAGAAGGTTGTATTTTAGGAAGGCCATTTTATGTGTCTTCAAGGGCTTCATCTTCCATATGAAGGGTTTTTCCATACCTTTGTAGTCTTTAGGTTATTTCATTTATTACAGCAGCCAGACTGAATATACGTAGTAAAGAATAATTCATGCCACAAAGAGCTTACAAGCTGAAAAGCATGAGATGAAAGGCAAAGAGAAATAACTGCTGTCTGTTTTTGCCGATGAAGAAATAAGGTCCAGAAAAATTAGGAACAAGCCTTACAAATTACTAAGACAAAATCATCATATATGAGAGTTAAATTGATTTGAGCAGAAATTAAGCACTTCTGAAAATACCTGCTACATGGTTTCCTGCACCAAAGGATCCTGGATTCTGTCACTGATTGCCAGGACTATATACAGGAAATACACAGGTTAGCATGGAGAATGATCAAGAGAAAAGTCATAATTTGTGATACATGCCACAAAAGTCACATGCACAATTACATAAAAAGACTAGGATGATTGCTAATCATGTTCAATTCAATGCCTAGTTGAATAAGGAATGCAGACTAGAAGTCTCTACAAGGACATTTATAGACTTCCTGAAAAAATAGTTCAGAACATAAGAATTATCTTTGCAAATAACTTCTAAAGTGGGGTTTCAGCCATCATCAAGACTATGTTAGATGATCTTGTGCAGCCTGAAAATCAGTATTCTGAATTTCACCTTTATCCAGAGTATTAAAAACCACTTGAAATTTAAGGTTTCTTTGTTTCTTTTTTCTTGGTTTGCTTCTTCATAACTCTGGTGTTAATTCAGTATAACCTAGCTGCGTTCACTGTATATCTACATTCAGTTGCTCAATAAATGCTTCTTTTTTTCTTTATTTTACTAAATACTCTCATCTTCTACGTAAAAAAGTAGTTCATGAGTGAGTTGCCATGGAGATTGCAGGTGGCTGGAAAATGTCAAGATACAAAATGTTGTGCAGGTACAGATACAAATATGAAAACAAAACTAGAAGTATTTTTTTTTTTTTTTTTAATCTCAATGTGGTAACAAACTAGCTACGTAGATATCTAGGTGAAACTGAAAAATCTCACTTCTTACTTTATAACCACTAAAAAGGTACATGATCTTTCAAACATAAAATAGTGAGCTCATATAAAATATTAGTTAAAAAAATTAGTGTATGGATATTCATTTTGACACTTGACACTGTCAAGTGTCCTGAAGACTGTCACCTTTGACCTTAACATTCCAGTCCCTGGACACAAGTATTCTTTTTTTGCAGAACACTGCAGACATGGGCAAAATATTAGTCAAAAAAAATAACCTCTTCAAATGCCTGCTTGGGTCTTTTCATTTGTTCTTGCATGTACAGATTTATACACCACCACTTACACATATATACATACAACAAATACTTTTGTTCTGTTCAATTTATCGTAAAGCTGGGAGTGAGATGTAAGAAAGAAGGGGGAGGTTGTAAATGAAATGAAAATTCTGTTCTAAAACTGGAGATCAAGACAGTTTATGGAGGTGCACTTGGGCCTTGACAATGAGTTGATTAAGCAATTTAGAATATAAGGAAAACTTTGAAAATTTAAGAAGGAATTGATGTTTCCAGAGAAAATAATTTTCAGATGCTTAACTCTACTTCTCTGAATATTTGTTTTCAGAGAATTTACATGTCTCTAGGTATGCTTAAAGAATAAAGTCAGCTTGCTTGTATGACATGGTGATTTTCAGAACAGAGATAATCTTTTAGAAAAAGAAAAAAAAAATCACTTAAAACACAATTTATTTGACCAGAGAACATAAACAAGATTTTAGTTTCGCATTTCAACTTTTATTGTTGTATCACAAAATATTCTTTTTTGTTTTGAGATTTACTTAAGGTTTCTATTAAACTATCGAGAATACATTGCTTCATCTCAGTGATGGGAGTTAAAGAATGAACCCAAAACCCCCAACCAACAACTCCATGTTACTGTGTCAGTGTTGAAAAGGCCATAGCACAATGGGTGATCTCATAACCTAATCTTCCTTTCACTCCTCCCAGCCTTCTCTGTACTCTAAGGGGACAACACCAAGAAGCAAATCACCATTGTTGGTCTTTTAGTACATGTAGCAGTGTTGGAATTGCTTCCCATCCCTCAAGCTCACTCCCATTGCTGGAGATCTTCATGCTCTGCACCAGCAGTGGGGCCAGAACTTAAAATTTTAAGTTATGTTGGTCACATGTTAGGTAGATATTTCCCAGGCTGTGGAGTGGATAGGGAGGACAAGACATTTGCATCCTCTCATATCTGTGATTTCAGAGCATATAAAATTATCTGAAAGGTTAGTGGTGACAGTGTTGGAGAGTTGTTTTGGGCAGTGGGAACTAAACCAGCAGTTGTCAAAAGTCTATATTGTCTGCATGGAAGACACCCAAGAGAAGCCTGGTTTTTAGCATGCCCCAACTTCTTGAGAGACCTACTTGGATTGGATTTCAGGAAAAAAATTAATTGTGCATATGTGTAAGAGTCCAGTACTCTCTGGCCAAGTTCTTTTACATATTCCACACATCATGTGTAGAGGTGAAATGTTTAATACAAAATGTACTTATTTGAAGATATTTGATGTTACATGGATTTTCTGATTTAGTGTAGTTTTACAATCTATACTGAAAACACAATACAAATGTAAGTTACACTTGGCAGAATATAGCTATTGCAATACTCAGTTCAATCATAATACCAATGTGATTCCCATTACTAGTCTCTATAACATGCTTACTGCCGTGATGCAAGGTGTTCCCAGTTGCCAGGAAGGAATATGTGGGTTGAAGCCAGCTCAAGCCCATTGTTCTCTTTGAAAATCTTTTGATAGCTCTTCAGTTCTTATATTCTCTGTTGGGTTGAGACACATATTCACTTCCCCCCATGTTGGTCTGGTTTGCACAAAGAGACATTCACACTCTTTTAATGAACTCAAGGAGAAACATTTACATAACTAGTTGATCCACTCAACTGTTGATTGCACTGTTTATCTCAAACATAGGTCATCCTGCAGTCTCTTTTGTGTTGAGATAAAATCAGTTTCTTTGCAACAGCTGTGGTCAGTCACAACCTGCATTGTTGCCTGAACTTCATGCATACATCACCCTTGCTTATCTCCTCTAAGCCTTCTTCCCTGTTAAGGGTTTATTGGTCAGTGACAATATGAAGAGTATGTATGCAAATATAAAAACATGTCATATGTGATGGGGCAATCAGCAACACTACGAGCAATAGGAAGAAAGTCAAATTGATAGTGTGGAGAAACCCATGAACAGTAAAGAAAATGTTGCATGTGAGATGCTAACAACTAGTATAACTTACAGTTTTAAAGTGCTGTGTCACAGCACTTCATTTGCATAGACACAAACAAATAATTCTTTTGTGGTACCTTAACTGCTGTGCTAATACGGCAATATTGTTCGGATGAGGACTCTGGGTCTTAGAGCATAATCTGGCAAGTGTGGGGAGAGTGTTCCCTTTTGTGCTGCTTCTGAAAAACTGCTTTTGATAAACGTCATACTGAGCTACCTAGGGAACTTTCTTCATCTACAAAAGAATCCTTTAAAATGTAACCATGGAGCTGTGTAAAAAATAAATCAAGCAAAAGAAAGTAAGAAACTATTGTTAACGCTGAATTACTGTCTAATTATATGTTTTTAAACATTAGTTTGCAGTGTGAACAATACAACTGAAGGTCTTCAAATAGTTTTATGTTTGCAAGGGGCACGCAAGCAGTTTTTCAGAGGCCCAAGCTATGAACAGTAGTTTCTCCCTTTTATCCTGTAGTGAGTACTGAGAAAATTACCTTCAATAGCATCAGGTTCTTGGGTCAGGCTGTTAACCTCTTACAACTTTTATTGTCTGAGTATTGCTATTACATCCTACCACCTGTGTGCTCTTACAAGTTATTTTCTTTTTGATGAGCCTGTCATTTATTGACAGTATATTTTCTTCATCAAAAATGTTCTGGTTTTTTAATTTTAAATTATTATATTTTACAGAAAAATATTATAATTTTTACTCAGTTCTCCCACCTGGGTCTGTTGAATGAAAAGGCTTGTTACATTCACCAAGGATAACAATAAAAGTAATTACAACATAGCAGATTATATTTTTTCAGGCTTCATCTTAAGGCTTTAATTTTCCTTTGGTCTTCATCCCAAACTCCATTTTCTAATAACTTTCACCATAGGAAGAAAAGAGCTTTAAGATCTGTCCTTAGCAGCAGGAATGAGTGCTAATCAGCTATAAATTAGTTCTAGTCATTCACAAACATTTAGAGTAGGCTTATTACGTGGAAAGTAATCATGAAATAGCTAGTCTTCTTGCAGAATTTAATTTCACTAGCAGAAACTAGCATGGAGGATAGGCCAGAAAATCTGAGATAGTGTACTGTACAATATGTTAGGATATTTTTGCTCCTTTTAAGATTTTAAGATCTAAGATGCCAAACTAGAGTTAGTTTAGGGTGCATGATTTTTCAGAAAGAGAACATCACTAAAAGTTTACTGTTTCTCATGATGATTTTCAGACTTCAGTGGTACCACTGTAAATGACCTCTAAATACTTTGTTCTGACTGACTGCATTTTATACTTCCAAGTGTAGTTTGTGAAGTCTTGTAAAGTTCCTGCAAAATACAAGATCTAAGTATTTACACTCAGATCCTCCTCATCACAAAAGGGAAAATGATGTTGGGTTTCCATGATTTTACTGATACTTTTTGACAGGGCTTTCTTTTAGCTTTAATTAAATATACTTTTCATCTGAACTAAGAAGGGAAGTACTAACTTTAGAGCTCTTTATACCATTTTAGTACTTCACACTTTTACATTAGAGATTTAGCTACCCAAGTATCAAAACAATGTACAGCATTTTAAGTTAAAAATAGTCAAATCTCCTTTTTGGTTAGAACAGTATGTTTTAATAGTCAGACTGGTGGAAAATTGGGATATTTTATTTAAATATGTGTCATGGAAATATGCTTTAAAATACTGATTTGTATATGTATCAAAGTACTATTTTCCATTATTAACATAAAATCATGTGAATGTATCTAGCTATAAATATGAATGATACTCGTACACAAAAAAAAGATGTCATTTGGTCACATCCAGTTTTGACTTCTGCAGTACAAGAAAGAGACTGACACATCAGAGCAACTCATCAGTGGACTTTGAGGGCTGCTGGGTGGTGGACCACTGGATGTACAAGTAGCAGCTGAAAAAACATTGCTTGTTCAGTCTGGAGAAAAGAAGGTGAGAGGCTTTATAAAATTGTCTAATGGGAAAATGTAGAGAGGATAGAGACCAGACTCTTCTTGGAGAAATACAGTAAACGGGCAAAATCCAACAGATAGGGGTTGCAAGAATGTGAATTAGAATATCATCTTTTTCTCTATGAGGGTAACACAATGTCAGAGCAGGCTCCCAGGAAGATGGTGGTATCTCCCTGGAGGTGTTCCAACCTCAGATGGACAAAGCCAGAGCTACATGATCTCACTGGCCTTTCACTGTATAGGAGGTGGGCACAGATGACTTCAGGAGGTCACTTCCGACCATCGTTACTGTGATTCTACGTTTCTACTTGATGAAGGTTGCTAAAGGGTTTTACAAGGATGTATAGCTTATTCTGGTGAATTATTACAGTTCTGCATACAAAAATATTTTGTCTATTTTACTATATGAGTTGGAAGCACTTCCCAGGCATTGACTATTGTATTGGTTCTGTCTGAGCTGGAGTGAATTTTCCCCTCAGCAGCCCCCACAGTGCTGTGCTGTGTGTCGGTAGCCAGCAAGGTGTTGGTAACACACCAGGGTTTTGGCCGCTACTGAGCAGTGGCCGGCAAACATCGAGGCTGTGTCTCCAGCATTTCTCCCCCACCTCCAGCAGTAAGCTGGGGGTGGGCAAGATCTTGGGAAGGGACAAAGCCAGGACACCTGACCCAAACTGACCAAAGGGATATTCCATACTATATGATGTCTGCTCAGGAACAAGAAGCTGAGAGACAGGGGGAGGAATGGGGCGGGGCAGGCATTCGGGTTTTTTACAAGGTTTGTCTTCCAGAGCAACTGCTACACGTACTGAAGCCCTGCTTCCTTGCAAGTGGCTGCACATTGCCTGCTGATGGGAAGTAGAGAATAATCTTTTGCTTTTGCTTTGCTTCTGCATGTGGCCTTTTGCTTTTGGTGTGTTAAACTGCCTTCATCTTGACCCACAAGTTTGGGGTTGGTTTTTTCAATCTTATTTTTCTCCCCTCCCTGTCCTGCTGAGAAGGGGAGTGATAGATTGGCTTGGTGGACACCTGGTGTCCAGCCAAGGTTAAACCACCACAACTACATAAAGTATATCATAAAGTGTATCAGCGTGTGTTTGNTGGTAACACACCAGGGTTTTGGCCGCTACTGAGCAGTGGCCGGCAAACATCGAGGCTGTGTCTCCAGCATTTCTCCCCCACCTCCAGNCGTGTGTTTGTATATCCATCCATCCATCCATCCATCCATCCATCCATCCACACAATTATCTATACATTTCATGTTCGGGGCCTATGCATTGTGACTATTAAGGAATACTTTCCTTTTGTCATTAAAGTAATCAAGAACATCTTGTGATAGTCCAAATCCTTTTAAACAGTGAATGCTATTTACTTTCTCTGGTTAACAAACACAAGTAAGGAATTGGAATAGCATCCCAGTTTAGTCCACGTGCTTGTACATTCTTAGCTTTGGTTTGCAGTGTGTATGCTTTCTGAGTGATAGATAATTAATTCATAAGCATCTCAGGCATACTGAATCAGAGAAGGTATTCAGGGCTTCAAATGGGAATTGTTACATTTCATTTTTAACTTATATAAATGAAAATTCTTGTGGTGTACCATGGAGTACATTTCCTCCTTAGGCTCAAACTCTGCAGGGGCAAATTGTTTTAATATGCAAGCTACCATTCCAGTATATGTCAACCATAGAAATGAAAAATCAATACATTAATTCAAATAGCCTGATACCTAGTAACATACAGATGGTTCAACAATTCATCACTGACTGCAGAGGCATATCTGANCCATACTATATGATGTCTGCTCAGGAACAAGAAGCTGAGAGACAGGGGGAGGAATGGGGCGGGGCAGGCATTCGGGTTTTTTACAAGGTTTGTCTTCCAGAGCAACTGCTACACGTACTGAAGCCCTGCTTCCTTGCNAATTGGAATAGCATCCCAGTTTAGTCCACGTGCTTGTACATTCTTAGCTTTGGTTTGCAGTGTGTATGCTTTCTGAGTGATAGATAATTAATTCATAAGCATCTCAGGCATACTGAATCAGAGAAGGTATTCAGGGCTTCAAATGGGAATTGTTACATTTCATTTTTAACTTATATAAATGAAAATTCTTGTGGTGTACCATGGAGTACATTTCCTCCTTAGGCTCAAACTCTGCAGGGGCAAATTGTTTTAATATGCAAGCTACCATTCCAGTATATGTCAACCATAGAAATGAAAAATCAATACATTAATTCAAATAGCCTGATACCTAGTAACATACAGATGGTTCAACAATTCATCACTGACTGCAGAGGCATATCTGAGTGATATTGATATCAGTAGTATTAGAAAATCTTAATGTGCCAATAGAAAATCTTTAGGTCAGTTTATACGTGTATAAATGTGAAAAAGAAAATATTATTTTTGTGACTAATACTGTGCTAGTTTGGTCAATATTATCCTCATGTGGATCTATCAGAAATTGAACAGAAAAATATCTTACTAGCAGTATTTTTCTCCTTGATAAAATATGAGTAGTAAGCTCAAAAAGTTATTTGTTAACGTAATACTACCTATTTAGTTTGGAATAATAATTTCAGAGTTTAACAGCAAATTACAGTGGAATTTTACTTTTATGAAAGTTCACACAAACAAGACTGAAAGTTCCTTATTGCAGGGGAAAATATAACTAAATTCCATCTCCATTTCCTTCATTACCTAAGCACTAAGTGACTTAACTTCCAGCACAATTCTTTGACCTAGCAGTTTCCCTCAGTGCTAGCTTTCCTGTGAATTAGACATGACCATGCAAGCAGCACCATGATACTAATCTCTGAAAAAGTATCGTCTGTCCTCCTGTACTGAACAAGTTCCAAGGAGTTTAGAGAAAAGATTTCTTCTCAATCCAAATTTCTCAACCTAGGCTCTGTAGTTGACACAAAAACATTGTTCAAAATTAACAGTAATCTAGTAGAAGATAAAGAGGTGCTTAATTCTGAAATTTTACTATGCACCAAGTACTTGAGTTAGTGTTGCAACTCCCATTTCCTGCTAGACATGCCAGCTGCATGCAGCTTTCAGCTTTCTGAACATTAGTTATCCTCATTTAGTCAGTAACTTGCAATCAGTTTTTGTGGCTGACATCTGTAAGACTGTAATGGGTGCCTAAAGGCCACCACCTTGTCCATTTGGGACTCCATTAAGAAAACAGAATCATGACTTCCATAGAAAGTCTCACAGGAATTCCAGTCTGTGAGAGTCGTTAGTTTCCAAGACCTTTGTGTCCTGCCTGATGGCTTTGAGGCAAAAATTGAGGTAAAATTTTTCATATATTAAGGCCAACTCTGTGCTTCAACATTTCAAACCCACTACTTTACCTGTTGCATCTTTCTGCCATGCTCTGACTCAAATGACACTGGATTAATTTTAAAAGAGAGTTTGGCAGACTAAGCTTCAAAACCACCCACCTTAAGATCTCTTTCAAAACAGATATTTGCATTCATCTTCAGGATGTGCTGCAAAAGACAGCAAAGAACTTCCAGGCTCCTCATTCTCTCCCTGAGGAAGGATAGATCATTACTATTTTAAAACTGCAGTCTTACTTACAAAAGAAACTCTTGGGAATTTTTTTTGCCTAAATACTTTCATTATATTTAAACAGTGATGATGACATTTTCCACACTTAAAATACAAACAAATAACAACGAGCTGTCATTAGAAAAAGGCATCTTAGCAAGGAAAATTGTTTAGTAGCAGATCCAGAGTTTCTAAAAAAATAACACAATACTGCCAGAGCTCCATCATTTTGGACTTCCTTTATGGTTTCAGGTATTTCAAGAACGTGGCAGTTGATTTAGCATCCTCATGACTCATGTGAATGGAGCTCAGACAGAACATACAGAAAAGTCTTCACCTCTGAAAAAAATGTGACCTTCTTATATATAAAAGTTTGCATGAAAGATCTTTGAATATAATCCCATATATATATATATGTACTGTCATACATACTTAAATTGTAATTACTTTATTTTTTTGAAATTTGTTGTCAAGTCATCAGAACAGACACGTATATCATATGGTATAATACATGGCTTATGTATATGGCATACAGTATATGCTATTTTCTTCTAGTATTTTTTCAAGAATCTTCCACCATGTTATTTTGATGAGTAGAAAAAGATGAAAGTATTACTTGAAAAGCCATTGAGATGATGTCGGAGCATACTGAAAAAGGCAGGGGTCACTGCATGCCACTAAGTGTGTGACGTGGTTTAGGCCCAGCCAAGCACCACACGGAGAACAGACAAAGGCAAAAGCCTCGTGGGTTGGGGTAAGGACAATTTATTGGGACAGCAAGGGAGAGGGGAACGATCAGCAACAGTACTGGCAACAGATATACACAAT
>VXBL01008923.1:21228-44135 GCA_013400195.1 Aramus guarauna | reverse complement strand
GCTTTTATTATTAATTTTTTTTTAAAAGCCCTTTTTTTATTAATGTTTTTCCTTCCCCTCCCCGTTCCCAGCCGTTTCCCGGGGGTCCCCAGGAGCCCCCCCAGGCTCTTTCTCCCAGCTCCGGGCAGGGTCCTCCCTGCAGCAGGGCAGAGGTGCCAAAACGCACCGTGTCTATTGCTGGGTTTGGGTTTTTTTTTCCTTTTATTCTTCTATTCTTCTTCCTTTCCCTCAGAAAAAGAGTAATTAAGCCTGAAGCGGGTCCCCTTCGGTGCTTTCAGGCTCTGCCAACCCCTCCAGCCGCTGATCCATTGGGGATCACCCATGTCTTGGGGTGCAAGGAATGGCTTTAACAGGGCGTCCTTTGCCACGGCACGCGCGTGCCTGGGAAAAGCAGCATTGCCCACTCGAGCCCACTGGACATACGTTCAAGGAACACACCAGGGATGGGTTTTTCTCTTGTCTTCTCCCGCCTGGAGGTGGGTTTGGGTTCCCACCACCAACACTCTGTGTTCCTGGGCACTGCTTGTGTGTCCCTACAGCGATGTTAGCAATCGTTTCTTCGGCACAAACAGCCAAAAATTGTCCCCAGACTATCAGTCCGTGGCCACAGTGCCTTCCTCCATCCCATGGGAGCACCCCGTGCTTCAGTTCATGCTTGTAAGACACTTTTTGAGCCTGAGAAGGACGATGCAAATGCAAAGTATTCTTAATTAATCACTATTGCTATTTATTACCGTTCAAGGTGTTTTGCATATTAACCAAGCAGGCAGAAAATGTGCTTATTCTCTGCCACAGTTGTTTACTCTGCAAGGAGGGATCCCTCTTTTTGTGGTTTCGGGCTGGGCAGCTCACAAGGCACCCATAGCTTTCCTTCAAAGCGATCGCTGGTGGCATTTCACCCTCTGCTCCTCGCTGGGGGAGGTAAACTCCCCCCTTTGGCATCTTTTCCCTTAGTTCCTCTCCCCCCCAAGCCTGGCAGGGAGCAGTGCCGATTTGGTGGGAGGGCAGCCAGCATTGCAGATAACTCTCTTTTCCAGCTCTGATGTCCTTGGTGAATCCAAATAAATTGCAAGTGGCTCTGGGAGAAGTCTCAGAAGGATCAAAGAAGGTGAGAAAAACCGGCACCTTGTCTAGAAATTGCCCTGGTCGCACATTTGACAGTGTGATCTCTGCAAAGCCTCCAAGATAGCTTTGTCGGGCAAACAAAACTTACTCCTCTGCTTTCATTAAATCAATTATAGAAACAAAACGTGAAGTACTGGCACAATCAGGAGCAAAGGTTTCAGTGAAGGCTGAGTAGCAGTCGTAGCCCCGAGGCAAAGCACAGCCGTTCCCATGAAATACCAGCTGGTGCTGTGTGTGATTTTCCATCAAATTTATCACAATCTAAAACTTTAATTAAAGATAGAAACTAAAACCCAAAAATTACATACAAAATCCCTGAAGTGTGACCTAAGTGCTGAGTTGCTGGAAATTATCTCTTTCAGGAGACAGAAGCTTTTTTCCCGATTTGGGAATCAAAACTCGTGTTGATCATAATATTTAATGAGAACTGACTCTTATGGTACCACCTCTTGCCATTCACATCAAAGGCACTTAGAGGTGAAAATGAACCAAATACCAGGTTTTTTTTTCTCCTCTAGACAGACCCACTGGCTTCTTGCAAGCACGGGACACGTGTTGGAGTTGCATGTGCTCACCCAGATGCTCACAGGTCCCAGCCTTGTCCTTTGTGGCAACAGGAGGTGGAGATCCCAGGGACAGATGGATGGACAGACAGATGATGGCACAGAGCAGCGAGGTGGCTGGAAAAGGGGCTCTGGAGGGCTTGGCGAGGTGGGCAGGGTGCTGGGGCCAGCACTGGAGCGTAGGAGCAGAGTTAGCTGCTCTGCAACAGGCACCCCATCGCTCAGCATCAGCTTTGAGGGGTTTTTTAGGAAGAGGAGCAAAGACGAGTTTGCCATTGAATTCAGACAGGCAGAAGAAACCAGTGTTTCTGCAGCGAAACCCCCTGACCCCCAAACTACAGCTATAGCGTTCAATCTCAATGCACAAGCAGTACATTAGCACTGATAACCCCATCCTGAAATCCCCCATGGAAAAACCTGAGAGCACAGGTGGCCAGGGGTAAAATGAGAGTTGAGTCACCCCTAATTTTAGAGGAACAAGGTTAATATCTGCACAGTTCGAAGTACTTTAAACTCTCTGCATGTGTGTTCAGGTTTGCAGGGAAAGGTGTGTGCTTTTGCTAGATGTCCCTTGTACATGACACTGCCTGTGCAGGGCAGGTAATGCAAAAATATGGAGCATCAATTCTGACAGCTCCAGATGTCATCAGGACAGACTTGACTCAATACAACCCCAGGTCCTGAATTTTTGCATGCAGAGTTGTCCCAAAGACCTCGAAGCAGGACTTCCCTCCTCCTAGGCCATGCAGAAGTCACCACGTGCTATGTCTGGGCGCAGCCCTCGGTTCGGGCTGGGGCTGCGGTGTCACCATACCCTGGGCACGGCTGCACTGGCTGCTTCTGCAGCAAGTGTTCCTACCGGTGTTACAGTAATGAATAATTAATCAAGGTGTGAAAGCAATGAATAATTAACACAGAAGGATTTTCCTGCAAATAAAACTGATTCTGTCCAAAGCTGGATGTAGCTTTGCAGCAAGCCTCCAGCCCAGCCCCAGGGACCAAGCCAGCACCGTGCCACGGGTCAACACCTCATGTGTGCCCAAAAGCATCACCGTGGAAATTCTGGGGTCAGAACAAAAGCTCTTCTGATTAGACCAGTGCGTGCAGAAAAGTCTTAAAGCCTCGGCAAGTGCTGAGGGTTTAAACCTTGGGAAGATGCAAGCAGGGACGGACATCTCTTCCACAAGCAGGTCATCAGCACACTCCGCACCTTCACTCTTCCTCTGTCAATGTGAAAAACCTAATAAAAAAATACAGGAAAGCATATTTTGCAAAACTCTAGTACCTGTATAAATGAAGAGGCTGTAACTGCTTGGTTTTTAAATGCCAGTGGTTTCCTCTAGCCCTGGTGCAGGGAGAGGTCACCCAGCCACGGACCAGGCTGTTTCACTTATCACCGGTGTCCCCACGCTCCTGGGTTAACAGATGGTTTGGCCCCAGGATCCCTCAAACGCTCAGGGAAAATACCACACACGTGAGTAGCAGCTAACGCTCCTGAGGTTCTCAGGACTGGCAAGCCACAATTTCACATCTGTTTTGCTAGTTATTGCTTGCTGGTGCTGCACTTCACAAATCTGATGTGAGTGTTGGTTGGAGGGAAGAAGACGTGTGCCCACTCTTGGAAGAATGTTCTACTCCTCACCCTGGTCACTGCGAGGACATCAAAGGAACTGCAAGGGGATGGAAATCAATAGGATTAAGGAAACTCTTCAATCTCAACACAGAAAAATCATACTGCTCATCTGTTTGGGGCAGTGAGAGGATGCTTTTAGAGTCTGCTGACCCACCAAGCCCCTCAGCAGCCTGGTATGAGCTTTATCCATTCTTCTAGACCAACTTGAAGCCTACAAAGCACTCGGCAGCCAAGGGGCCAGCCCCAGCAATGCGATCATCGACCATCAGTTTTCTCACAGAAGAGTCTGGTTGCCCATTATCCCATGAGAGTTTCTGCTGAAGGCAAACCTCTTCCATTCTGATCTTTTATTTTTGTGCAGACTTCACATTCATTGCAGAGGAATTTCGCCTCCAGGAACAGGAGCTCAGACACTTCATAAATGCTTGATAGATCTGATCACGTCTTTTGAGTTATGATTTTATTTTTTAAAAAAGATTTGTTGTGGTTCTGGATGGCTCAAATTCACCAAGCTCACCAATGTGGTAATTTTTTCTCTCACATATTGGGCGTACCCAACGACAGTGTCGCAGCCTTTAATAACACATTTTAATTAATCCTGGAATTCTGAATGTGCTATTATGTTCATTTTTCAAAGAAGGGTCACAGTAGTAAAGAAAAAGCTACATTGCTTGCGCAGGGCCACACCGGGAGTCTGTAGCAGACCAGGAAATTAATCTCTTAATCATTCTGCCAATTTGACCCAGAGGTGAGAGCAGAGACCTACCTGAGCTCTCTGGACTGATGAAATTATTTCTATTATCTGTGATTGCTTTTCCACCTGAAAAAGGGGAGCAGCGGCTCTGAAGTCCTCTGTCTGGCTTTGGCGACAGCTGCTGAAAAGCACTGTGTAAGGGGCAGACGGCACAACTAACCACCCAGTTTGCGGTGTTTTCCACATTTATGAACATTTACTCTCTCTGTAGGAGACAGACCCCATTCGACACAAGTGATTGAAGGAACAAGACGCGAAGAGGCTCCACTTTGCTCTGTCTGCTCACCTGGCTGGATGGTTACAGCTGGTGAACTTGTCCCTCTTCCATCTGCTCTCTCGGGAAGCTGCTCTCCAGCAAGTTTTGTCTGTAAGCAAGGAAAAAACCCCACCACACTCGGCGCTGTGCCTCTCAGCAAGGCAACATCCTAGGGCCGAGTTCTTCCACCTGGCCCTTCCACTGTTGACACCCGTAATTAGCTGGGTTGCTCTGCTAAGATCACCGATACTGTTTCAGATTAGTATTTCTCTACCTGGACTTTTGCAAACAGCTGCACGGCTTTCTCCACAGATGAAAAGTGTTTGTCAACTTGGTGTTGGCTTTAAATCAAGATAAGGCGACCATGCAGTTTACTCCTGATTTGTTCCAAGAGGCCTGGGAGCTGGGGCTCCTGGGCTCTGATCCCAGCCAGTGGATCAGTGGCTCTGTGCATCTTTTCACACTCCCACCCAAAAACACAAGAGTCTAACAGGGAGCCAAACACTGAAAAGGGAAGGTAGGGAGGAAAAAGAACTTGGAGAAGAAAAGGGTGGAAAAGCAGAGGCTGGAGGAAAGATGGTAGAAGCTGAAAAGCTGATGGAGGAGAGAAAGATATCTGCAGATAAGCAAAGACTCAAAAGGAAAAATGCAAGAAAAGAAAGTATTTCCAAATGCCACAAAGTCTGAGCAAGAAAGGATCTGAGGTTGTAAATGGATTTGTCACTCTCCTCCTCTGAAAAACATAGAGGAAAAAACATAGAAATACATAGCAGAGAGCTGGTCGAGGGCAATGCCATGGGGAAAAGCAGGATCGCTCCAACCTGTCCTCCTCATGTCACCCGCTGCTCCTCCTGCACAAATGGCAATCTGGACATTAACATGGGGGGCTGAGAGTGCAGCGACGCGTTGCCCCTTCTGCCCACTGCCAGAACCCTTTCAAGATCTTCCTGCTGATGTCTGGCCATTTTTTATATTGCTGTCTTAAAATACTGTCCGTGCTCCGTGCCCCCGTTCTGTGCCTTCAGACTGTGGCATTGGTGGCAATCCAAGGCAGTCCAAAAAGGCAGAGCTGCCATCAAAAATAATAAATAATAACCTTTTTTGCAAGAAAATGATAACTTCAGTCCTGCACAATTAATTCTGTCCAAGCAGAGGTCTCACAGGCTAGCTTTGGGACACTGATATTTCGCAGATCATTCAATAGCTATCTGAAGATATGCAAAGCAATATCAGCTCTTTAGTGAAACAGATTCATAGTTTTACATTTAACAAGGACAATGAAGATGAGTCACCAAGTACCTTTTTGTCTAAATACAAAAAAATTTGCAAATATTGGCAGTTTGAAAGGCATTTTAATAAATGTTTGCTGAAACTCTTCTACAAGTTTTCTTTGTGCAGATTTTAAAGAATGCCTACATATCATTCATGTAATAATAATAATACACTATTATCCTGCAGAGAACATACAGTATTTTGTACTAAAAAAATCAAACATTTTGATTTGGATCAGTCATTTTGTCAAAGAAAATCACAGGGAAAAAATAACCTTTAACATACTATGTTTCTTATATTTTCCAGTTAAAATTGAGTATCACAGTGGAGAGGGGTCCGCTAACTCAAGTCAGTTATAAACACCCTTAGTGTTTTCAAAGGCTACTGAGTGAGCTAACATATCATAGCAAGTGATCTTCTTGAGAGTTAGACATTAGTTTTCTTCTCAAAGGGTGGGTTTTTGCTAGTTTCTCACAAGGCCTTGATAGAATGTCCTGTATCCTTTCTTGGTAAGCTCTCTCTGCTGCTAGACCTGATTCATATTCTCGCTGCTTCTCTTCTTCCTCAGCGTCACGGGCCTGTTGTCGATAGGCAATTTGAGCCCTGAGTTGCTCTTGGTAGTCTTTCGCTTCCTTTGCTTTTCTGGAAATGATATATGAATAGCTTATTTATGTGTGAGTAAGTGTGAGTAAAAAAAAGAAACAACTATATTATTATTATTATTGTTGTTGTTGTTATTTAATCTCTTAGCATTTAACCTTAGACCAAAGAACCATTCAAAACTCTTTTTAGGTGTTAAGAATAACTACCACTCTATTAACCAAATGCTACACACTAACCTTACGTCCTTCAGAGAATTAATTGCATTCTGTTGTATGTTAGAAAGCAGACTGCAAAATCAGTGCTTAATTAAAAAAAACAAGTTAAAACATTCTTCCGTTCTACCTTGAGACTCGTACATCATTTTCCCCACCCTCTGGAGCAACAGTTGAAGCCTACCTACACGCTCAGGCGGCACACAGACAGTTAAAATGCCAACAGTCTGGTCAAGACTTGTGCGCTAACGCAACACGGTTGAACCACACAACACTCACTGACCCCACCGAATGCCACCTTTGCTAACTGAAGCATATCCAAAATGCAGACCAGCATGTTTCCTTCAGAAAGGTGAGATTTCTGCCATATCCAGGAGATCATTACCAATAAAGCTGTCAGAGAACACAACAGATACTGGCTCTGGATGGAGCTGCTCAGTTACCTCCCACCGACAGGGAAATGGAATGAGTGAAAATAAGGCCCTTTGCTCCAGGCTTTGCGTGACACCCAGAGGAACACTTCGGCTACTGCGTGTAACTATATTCTCACCCTGAGGAGCTGTAAGGTAAGGAGAAGCCCATGCAGCTGGGTTACGTGCAGTAGTCTGGTATTTTGGCAGCGGAGTATATGATTGTTTAAGGGATGTGTGTGGGTGGAGTTTAGCAATAAGCCTGAACACACTAGTTCTCCTAGGTAAGTAACAAACGAACCTTTCATTAACCCTCCTGCCCAAACCTAACTGCCACTCCTAATAACAGCTCAGAGTATGTAATAAACATGATGGATGTAAGTCACATGAAGGTTCAAAAAGACCAAACCAAGGACATGTAAGAAAACACCATTATTTGTATGATGAGATCAGAACTAGTGATTTAACACCAATTGCAATATAACAGGGCTGCTATTGAGCAGTTCCGAGCAGAGCCTCTCTGAACAGAAGAAAGCCCACTCAGTGCTCTTAGAGTTATCTGAAAATGAGAATCAGCCTACTCACAAGTTTAAAAGATTGATCTGCAATGAAATGAACTGATGGCATAAAAATACCTTGCATATTTTTCTTCTTCTATATGCTCGAGTTCTGTGATTGCTTCAGCTAATAACTTCCTCTCTTGAGCGAGTTCTTCCTGCTCCTTTGCATTTCTCTGCACTGCAAAAAAGGAAAAAAAAATTACTTTTAGATGATAACAGCACTGCTAAGCTTGAGGGGACAGTGAGACTGTATTCAAGCCATGTAGCCTAAATAGCAAGCCTGAGTTTTGTTGCTTCTGAAGAGGCACACAAACAATGGCAAGTGTATTCTCAGCTTATTTGTTTTTCATCCACTCAGAAAAGATTTCACATTCAGAACTTCATAATAATATAATTAATAATAATGATTGCTTACTCATGCAATCCTTACTTTACTAGGCTTTGCTCTGGTGACAGCAATGGGAAATGAGTGTAAGGAATGCCCGTAGGAGTAAAGTTTCAGAAGCAGATTGAGAGGCAGTAGCATTGTTGTCAACTCAACCACACAGCCCGTGCGTGCTAGGCCAGGCAATCTTCCCCAAAGCAGTGTGTTGTACTCCCTCTGCCAACGCTTGCATTCGTGCCACAGGTTTGGTGCACAGACAGCGAGCTGTTATTACTTACACTTCTCCTCCACCTGCAGTTGTCTTGTATCCAAGACATCTTTCAGTAGCTGCTTTCTAGCCTCCTTTTCTAATCGTATTTGCTCAGCCTTCTTGGCCCAAACCTTCGCCATTTCTTCTTTGAGGAGCTTGTCTGCTTCTTGTTCTCGCCGTTTCTCCTCCTCCAGCTGTTGAGCCAGGTGTGCCAGGTAAGTTTGTTGCTCCTTGAACAGCTCTTGCTGCAAACACACGGACATGTGCAGAGCTGAGCAAATGAGTTCAAAAAAGCATTTCAAAATACAAAGAGAAGCGGTTGTTTGCAGCCAACGTGGAAACTGGAGAGCCTAGAGCTCCATCCCAAACCATCCTAAGCTCCATCTTATGGTAAAGAGCTGTGCAGAATCTTCTTCCTGGCCAGTCAACAGTACCTGGACAACAGCGTAGGAGCAGAACAAATACAGAGCGGTCTCTTCCCCCATAGCAGCTCAGCTGCCTACAACACAGACATTTCACAAACTTTCCACAGCTGACCAGGTTACTTCAACCTCACCTGCACTGGAAACCTTGGGATCCATAAATATAATAGTAAATTATAGTAACTATGACCTCCTCTAATTTTGTGCCAAGGTTCAACAGTGTGTTTATCCAACTTTGCTAGCCTACATGAGCTTCTAAATACTTTGAAGAAAGTAATGAATGCAGCTTCCTGCTCTCTCTCAAAGTTACCTTGAGACCCATTTTTACCCAGAACTTGGGCAATCTACTCATTTTAAATTTAGGAAGTTACAGATACATCCATGGTTTCATGGCATTTCCAAGATATTACATCTACATATCCATCTATTAAAGATTTAAAACCATTTCTTAGTATTAATGAATTAGAATAAGCTAAATATTTACTTTCCTCTGCAGTTACAAATATTTATTAAATCAGGTCCATGAAACAAAAAATATTTTCTAATCTGCATTACATCCATGCAGTTTAAGGATGAAAAAAGCTCAGGTGATTTATACACAATGAAATCAGTATGGAGGGACAAGATTCCAGGATTTTCTCAGAGCCCCCTTCTTTCATCTACCCTGGTAGCCTTGCTGATTAAAAGTATGCTTTAAAGTACTCACTGTTTTAACAGATAATGGCCTTTTTCAGAGAAGTAGAGCAACAGCAGGAGGAGAAGCAACAGGCTATACAACAAAAGAATCAACTTGTTCAGAGAAAAGGGCTTGTGTCTCATCTCATTTATACTGTGCAGTTCGCTAAGGGCCACGAAATTAGTGGAGATGAGGTATTGCCCCACAACTTCACAATGAACACCTCGAGCCCTTACTCTTCTTTTTGTTTTCTCCTCACTGTCCTCCTGGGGTTCCTGAAGACATTTTTCTAAGATTTTCATCTCTAGGGCAAGTTCATCTTGTTTTTCTTCATTAAGACGCTTCTGCTTGTCCTGTACTGCACAGAGCAACATGTCTCTGCATTGTTTCTGTTTCTGTAATTTCTCCAGCTGAAGTTGTTCATTTTCTAGTTTAAGCAGTTGCTGCTGTTTTTCCTACAACGGTAAAAATAGCCAGCTTGTAAAATCATTGCATAACTTCAAACTAAGTGATGGCTAGAATTAGTTTAAATGGAATATTGAAGAGCAAAGATAAATATTTAAAGCCTTTCTTGTTGACATTAGAGAATTAGTGTCATCCATTATATCTGTTAAAGCATGAACATTTTAGCATATTATTCATCAGAATTCAGGGTTTTCTCTTTAATTATCACATGCATCTCAATACCAAAACACTGGAATACCTGATGTACTCCAAATATTGCAAGTGGATAGACAGAGTCATCTCTTTAGAGAAATCAGTATCATTACAGCACATATCATCTATATCCAAATCTTCACATGCAGCCATGACCACTAACCAACAACAGAGCCTTGCATTCCTCCTGTTTACCCACGTATTAACCATCCTGTGTCTGTGCTGGATGTTCTGCATCTCTAGTGGCCATAAGGTTGAACAAAGTAATTGGATCCTTTTATTCTGATGGGCAGTTACTGAATTTCCATGGCTTCAAACTATTCCACTTCAAAAACAGAAAAATGGAGTAAAGTCCAGAAAGAAAATAAAATAGACAGTAAAGTTGAGTACTTCACAAAGAAAATGAAAAAACAAACAACAACAAACATATATTTAAGATCAAACAGGTGTAGGTATAATTAAGATCAATGAGATTAAAAAAAAGAAAAATCCCAAAGTGGCAACAATGAATTCCTGAACATCCTGCATTTGCCTAAGTTTATAAGCACTCAACACAGTCATAAAACAGTATGTGGCCATCACTAACTTATGTGCAGGTCTCAGGAACAATGCCTCAACTGTCTTGAAAGTATACAGGTTTTGTTAACCTGTTTTTGAATTAAAAGTCTCTTTCATAACATCAGTAAATATTCCAAACATGCATTGGCAGGTTTACCATGAACAACATGTCTTATCTTCCCCATACGGAAGTACAAACTGCACGTCCTAAGGAACATAACTTGTTATGTTGGACATAATGGAACTAGACAATCTTTAAGGTCCCTCCCAACCCAAACCATTCTATGATTCTAAAGCACCCACCGATTCCTGCAGTGTTTCAAAGCCAAAGCTGACGCCACTATCTGCCTGAATGCCCAAATTTACTTTCAGAAGCTAGTAAAACAGCTTTGAAACTCAGTCTATATTATTTCAGCCACAGAATAAGTAGTCCAAAAAACTCTGAATAGTAAAGATGGAAAAGAAGTGTAAATAGTTAGCAGTCTACTGGGCAAGTTGGCACATGTCTTAGGCTGAACTCTGATGTCAGTGAAGTGGTACGAGAGTAGCTAAGACTGGGATCCATGGTGCTTATTCTATGGAAGTTCATACAATGGGGTAACACAACATTGCAAATGTATAAAGAAATTGTTACCAACCATCCACCTGCAAGTCACTCATCTAGCACTTGTGAGACTACGGCCAGAATAACATGATTTCAATCACCTTCTCAAGAAATCACAATTCTTTAACAGAAAGAAAAGACAGAGGGGGAGGAAGGCAATGTAGCCAGTGCAAAAATTGCTGTCTCTGTTTTGTCATCTAGCCTGCGATATCTTAATGAACACATATGGTCTATCATGGCAAGTCTCACTTCCCTAAATAGTCTACTTCAATTGCAACAACCAGACAAAACCATTATACCCAGAGACACTTAGCTGTCCATAGCGTGTCCTTCACCCAGATGCAACCTCTGATCATTAGTGGCTACCAACTCTGCACTGAGATACTTGTAATGAGGCCATCTGCCACATTCCTCTTCTGCTGAAAAAGGATTACAACCCATTTTCCATGCAGAAGCTCTCCTTTATGGACCCTTTGAAGAAAGCTTTTTTCAGAGACTAAACCACTTTACCAGAAATCTATCTCCTTGATGGAACCCAAGGCAGGTTTTTTCAGCGGAAGCTACAAAGTCTTCTATTCTAATAGCATTTTGCTGAAAAGGCCAGTTAAGTAAAGTGTTCTTTGCCCAGGAGGTTTGGCAGTGCCTTAAAAGTCACAAGAAAATAATTTTATTCTGCGTGTTTTTAAATGAGTGAAACATTACAGTCTAGCTTGCAATAAGGACTCTTTTACAGCCAGGATTTTCAGAACTTTAGATTAATTATTGTCATTATTTTTAAAAATTAGTGGAGTATCTCTCTTGCCAATGTCACCTTCCTGAGTGCCTGAGTACCCTGAGTGATCATTCAATTGCTACGTGTAAATAGCTGCAAAATGAAGACTGAGTCTGAACTAAATAGTCTCCCGTAACTCAAAGTCAACACAGAATACTGTGAACTAGCAAGCCACACTAAAGCCAGCACACCTACAGCAAGCCTACACAGGGGAGAGAGGAGGAAAACAGAGGGTAGTGGCCAAACCGTTGGGCCAGGGTAGTCAAATGCCTCCCACAACGGTGATGCCCAACAGCAGACATCGCTAACAGGTGAGAGCACTTAGGCACTTCTTGCTAATTTGTTAAGCAAAAAAAAAAAAAGTTGATTCTGAAATTCAGTCAGCTGAGATTTTTCATATAAATGTGTTTCCTCATGTATGTATCAGGGTCCCGAGCGCACCAACAGGCTCTGCAACCTCTCTGCAGGGGTTTAGCTGCTTGTGCTCACAGCCAGCCCCAACACGAGCCTTGGATCAGAGAGCTGGGAAAGAGCGGCATGAGAAAGGGCTGAGAGGAGTCGCTTGGGAGGTGCACTTAGGCTCAGTCTCTCGCCCTCGGTGCCTACGTGAGCTCTGCTACAGGTGCGCCTGTGCCTGAGGTCAATCCTGATGCAGGCCTGCTGACTTGACTTGTTGGCTTCATCTGGGATTTCATCACTACAGACCTGTAGTATCAGTTTGGACTGACAGATGACCTCAGTTACTGTCAGCCCTGCTCTGCCCCGTTTCTTCGGGTACTGTGGGACTCTTGTTGGGGAGGACAGCGTACTTGCCTGCCCTGCTGTCACCCTCAGCTCCTGGCTTGCCTTCCCTTCTGGGAGCAGCACACTCTTGCTGCTTCCTCCCAGTGCACTTACCATGATGATTAAACACATGTATCATGGTCTGAGATCTGGTAATACGCCTGACAGCTTGGACACCAGACTCTCTAGCTATCCTGCAGGAAACTGGAAATCAGAAAATTGCAACAATGTCTGGCAAAAGCTTAAAAACATTTTCGTTTCCCACAGGCTCTGAGAGGCTTTGAATGCCAAAATCTGTTACAATGCTAAGTTTCAAAAGATGTATTTCCCTCTGTAAACAGAAATGCATTTGCCACAGCTCTGGAAAAGAAGCTTAGCATAATAGGACAGTCTCAGATACTAATGGAATCAGTGAAGACACAAATAAGGTATGGATTAATCTAAAAGTCTAGTAAGCCCATCATTAGGAGAGCCTTATACCCAACCCTGAATTGACAATGATATGGAAATTACCAGCAATCGAGCCTCTTCTTCCTTCAGCCTCTTTGCCTCCTCTTTGCGAGCACTGAGCACCGCTACCTGGGCACTGAGCACATTCAGGATTTCCCGATTCTGTTCTGCTGATTTCTGCGTCTCCACTGCCTCTCGCTTCTCCTTAGCCAACCTATCCTCTTTCCAAAGCTCTGCAAACATCTCCTCCTCCTTCTTCTGTTGCTTTTTCAATTCCTCCTTCAGAGCTAGCTGGGCCAGTCGGTCTTCACGCAATTCTTTCTGATGCTTCTTCATCGATTGTACACGAAGCTCCTCGCATTGTTCTCTGAAAGGCGACATAAAAGTTTTTTAAAAAAATCTCAAAATAGTAAGGAAGTCTGGAGGTGCGCAATGGATGGAGGGTTCCAGTTCATAACTACTCAATGGACTACGGCTAAGGATGCCAAATTCTACACCTGGTCTGACAGTGACTCCTTGTGAGGCCTAAGGAATCAGAGAGAGACAGATTTGATGGAGATTTTGACATTAATGAGTTGAAGAGCATTTGTAAAAAATGCATGGGTAAAAAAAATCTATATATACACATACAGTATTATACATAATGTGCATTTTATATAAAAATATATATGTAGTTGGAACATGTGTGTGTATATATATACTTTAACATATAAAACACACGCACAGTACGCTTGTTCAAACATGTAGGCTGCTCTTTATTCACATGAAGATTTAGAATAGGGTTATTAGTCACCTGAAAGCTCGTTTAGAAAATACTTTGAGAGCAGAAATTTAGGTTACACAGTTGAACAGGAACCACTAGAAATTTATTAATTTTTTTTAAATGAAGTTTTGTGGGATAATTCAGAAAAGTTGCAATAAGAGCCTGGAGAAGCTAGAAAGTCAAACAAATAATGCAGTTTTGAATTTTAATTTACTCACTGCAACTGAGTTGCATATAAACAGGTATTTATCTTCAGTGGAAGAACACTCAACTATTTACAGATTCTGGTTTTATTTTTGCAAACAGATCACTATTGAGATCACTGAGATCAACATATGCTATCAAACAACATTTAATTTGAACAATATACAAGCATTTTCATTCTGTTCTATAACCAGGATATAGATTTTCATAAAAATCAAAATGTGAATCTAGCAGACAATGCTGAAGATCTGTAAGTGTTAAGGACCTATAAGTCTAAGGATGTGTGATAAGCACGCAGGAATGCTGTGAAGTAAAAAGATATCTCAAAATTTCATGCTGAGTGAAACCATCTTCTACAGATTATTGCAATGCTATTTAGCAATTCACAGCAGATATCGACTGAATCATGAACCACTGCATGACAGTAGTTACCTGTACAGTGAAATACTATTACTTTATACAACAGTTAACTGACAACCCTGTGTAGCAAAAATACTAAATATTCATCGAGCAGCTATCTCATAGCACTAGCAGTCTCCATATAAGGATACCTATTTAATTTTCATAACTACAGCAATGAAACAAAATCTGAGTTAATTCCATTGCCTAAGATTATTTTTTTTTTTGGAACTTAAAAGCAAAATTAAATTTGCCAGCGCTGTAAGTCAGTATTTGGTGGTTTGCTTTTTCATGTTCTGTGGCTCTGCTAAGGATCTGTCTTTGCAAAGTCTTCACTTTTCTAAATGATTCCTAAGTCCAGTATAGCTGCTGTCTCCATCGAAACCCACATCTATATTCCTTAACCTGGGATTTGTGTATAGAATTAATAGGAGCATTATCCTCTATCTGGGGCCATGGGTTCACACTTCCATGGAGGCTACAGAAACGATGCAAATTTGGCCTCTCCCCGAGGTCAATTATTATATTCACTGGCAATGAGGCAAACAGGGAAAGAGTTTAGCAACACAGGATGTAATTGCTGGTCTGTAACTCATTTCTGCCCTAAAACTAGTAAGACTATGCTTTGAATAACGGCTTCTTTACTTGACACTGCTCCTTCATCACCTGCCACCCACCTCCTGCTAACAAGTATAGAATAAGCACAGCTCCTGGTATCATTAAAACATGGCTGAGGCAACTACCAGCGTGTAATAATTATGTGTTGGCTTACAAGATCTTCCAAAGCTTTACCAATAAAACTCCATGCTAAGCCAGCCTAACAAAAATTACTTAAGGCTTATAAACCGCAAAGAGCATTTCCCTGAATAGCTCTCCTCTGCTTCAGAACCGGCTGAACAAGCTGCTGACAGACAGAAAAAGTGACAGTGCCAAAAGCCAGCCTGACCCTGTTCTCAGTGCCACAGCAAGAGCCATCCAACCAGTCAAGCTTACAGCAGAGCAGTGCAAAATCAGAGCTGTGACTGTGGAGGTGAAAGATTGCTACACCTCGCTCTCCTTTGGTGCTGCAGGAGTGAAATGTGGCCAAAGAACATGATGCTTGACCTGTAATTTCATGCAGAAGCAGAGGTCTTGTCACATTTGCTTCCTGTCAGCATTCACTGTTTGCTGCCTCACATTTCAGCTGTAAGCTTCTGGGGCCAAGGGCATCTCTCTCTTCAACCTCTATTTGTAAAGCACTTAACGCCATGGGGGCACTGGTGAAGGTGCCAAGCGCTATACACAAACAATAAAAGGGAAAACAATGCCATGAAAACAAAAGTCTGATTTTGCTTGATACCCACAAGGCATTTCTAACATCTTAACTGTTCCTGACTGAGAAGAAACAACAGTGGTCTGCCAAGTCCCCTTTCATCAACACCAACTCTCTTAAGACAAAGTCTCCTGCACTTAGCACTTTTCTGCCCTAGTTTTGGGACACACCACATCCTCTAACCAAACATTGGGTTCTTCCCTGAGAGTTGGGCTTGTGTCCTCAAAAGGAGAAACTGTCCCTGGAGTGAGGAACTATCCTTGGCTCAGCTTCAGAGAAGGGTGAGGAAATATAGAAACGAAGGAGCAGACACCAGTGCAGGCTAGTGAAAAGGGACAGCTGTTTTACCTCCTTGTATAAGACTGGAATCTTCTGACCACTCATTCACTGGTTGCCCCAACAACGAAAGCTGACAGCAGCACAGTGATGGGCATGGTGTGATTCACAGCATGCTCCAAGAAGTGACCCTGCCTTCAGGAAGGCCAAACATACTACATGATTCCCAGTTTTCTTACATTTTAACACTGGGATCTATCTTCCAGCTCCTGGGTAGGAGTTCATAGTGATTACTGACTACAGTACTAATTGGTATTAATGAAAAACATGTTCCTCAAATGTTCTGAGGGAAACATGTCATTATTAAGATTTTAAATCTTACACCATTAGAAATAACTGTATTACCTTAAAACAATGGGTTCAAAACTATCTCAGCAGTGAAGGAATAAAGAATTAGTTATTCTTTTTCATGATTATAAACTAATCTGAATTTAATTGAATTCTCAGAGGGGAAGAGAGGTTAAATAAAAGTTCAGCATAGATAGAATTTGAATAGAAAATAACCCTGTAATTGCTTGATTTCATCAAAATAATTCCTTCAAAGCAGCTTTTACAGCAATCTATAAACATCTGCTCTCCAGATGGCTGTTTTTCTTCCTTACTTTGCTATCCTAAGCTTCTTAACATTAAAATTGTGCTTGTATGTAACCACCTCCCAAAGACAGAAACTGCATTTACTCCCCCATCTCCTAGTTATTTATTCATTTTATGGCTGCAGTACAATTTGCTGTGATAACAATATTCCCTGTATGGATGCTTCTGATGTTATCACAAGAGGATGTAATATGTGTTTTATGCAAATTTTAAGACATTGCGATTTTCTTTAAAGATACCAATGATGAACATACCCTCAGGCTAAAACTGGCTGAATATCTTTCCATACAAGTTGCAGCCCTTCGCAACACTGAAAATGAATTCCAGCAAGACTCCGTTGGTCTAAGGACTGTGCCCTCTGTCACAAGAGACGAAGGACTCTTCCCAGCTAACATCACTACTATTCAATCTGTACCCTCAGGCTACAGCTCCAAACCTATCCCACATGGCTGACAGAAGAGCTGCTCTGGAATAACGTACTGGAGGGCTGTACAATATACCTCTGGTTTGAGAATCGATACCTGAAAAAGAGTGGAGTACCTTGCTTAAAGTTAAAAGAAATTTAAAGAAGTATGTATTAGGTTTCAGAAAGATACTAAAAATAGTTGTAAGTTCACCGACAAAGAAACAGAAAACCATGTATATATCCACCTGTCACTGAAGTGACCTCCTGGGGCTCCTCTGGGTGTGCCCTAGAACAATGGTCTCCAAAGTAGGCTCTGCAAGTCAATCCATTGGGGTGAGGGAAGAAAATATGTTTTGTACCATTAATAAATAACATTACGAATAAAAATAGCATTTATTTTGTCTTTATCTCACCCTTGCATATGTTTTATAATGTACATAATATACTAGTACAGTAGTACAAGTATATACTTTATAAATAGGTAAATATATTGGAGGTGAGACCTAAGCTGTTTGTTTTGGTTTTGTTTTTTTTACTGTCAGGGATGCACAATCAAAAAGGTTTGGAGACCACTGCCCATTATTAAGCATAAGCATGAAGAAAGATATCTAGCTTCTATGTGAAAGAGAAAGCAACAGACAGTTCAACTATTGTCAGCTGGTGTTTATTAAAGTTGTTGGTTTTTTTACAGGGCCCTTAGTTTAAAAGGAGAAGGAGTCAGAGCTAGAGGAACAGGAGGAGCTGACCATAGAAATATATTTCCATTCCATCAGGACAGTCAAAAAGAAGGGCTCTGTGTGCTATAGGATAAAGACTCATTTGCAAAGACACTCAAAACAGCTGTGAAGAAAGATTATTTTGCTGCTGCTAAATCATCTGAAACACTGCAACCAGCAGAACACCATCTAGTAAAGCTCCAGCAACACTTTTTCATGGGATGCCATGTAGCATGAATATTGCCTAAATCCACGAGCAGACTGGGAAAGGTAGAAAGGTGATGGGAATGATCCCATGAGATTGAGTGAATGATATATCAATAGGGTTGTACCATGAAGAAAGAAGACCTGAGTCATCAAGACAGGCAACTGCAGCATGAAAGTCCAAGTATGTATCACCAGATGATGAGACTCACTGGTAGGATTCACTTTGCAATTAAAGTACCTGAAATTAGGCATCTAAAACAGGGGTCTACATGTGAGCTAAACCCCCATTCTCATCATCGGGAGCCTAATTAATGCAGTCAGCAAAGGCCAGGGTGCAGTTCAGGTGGTAGACCAGACTTTAAGATGACATGAGGTTCCTTTAAGTGTCCTGATCTCAACAAAGATCTACTGAGTAGAACAGTATTTCGAATTCCCAGTGAATATAAAGATATCAACACTCAGACACCTACATTTAGGTGTCTAAATCACAAGCTGAATCCCTTCTTCTTGGCATGTGGCACAAGCTACAAGTACAAAATAAAAGGCACTCCAGCAGTGTCTCCTCTAAACATGAATGTAAACATGAATTTCAACAACTTTGTATGATGGCAGAGAACTAACTAGAAGCTGTAAATTGTGAGGGCTGTATTTTAAAACCAGCATGTGAATTTAGAAAGTGTGTACACCACACCACCGTAACGCCTGTCTCAGTCACTAAATCCCACATTTAATAAACCAACATTTACCTATGAAATTAGTTAATGAGCATTTATGCACAAGTGAAAGCAAGGGTTGATTTTTATCCCCAGCCTCTGCACACTGAGAAGCAGGTGTTGTGGGTTTCCATAGCACTGAAGGAGACTTGGAAGAGATATTTCAAATGATTACAATTAAATTACATTAATATTATTTTCAGCCCTTCATCAGAAAACCAAATTTCCAATAATTGAACAAGTCAGATTTCATGCCAAGGCCTCATGGCCTGATAATCACCTGCAAGTCTCAATGATTTCAAAAGACATTGCCAAGCCCAGCATCCAGGAAGGTTTGGCACAGAACTTCAGGTTGCATTAAAACCTTAGCTTCAGCTGGTACTCTTGAAAAATATGCAATAAATAAAAACACTGTCCTTTTGGACAATCTTAACTTTTCAAGGACCTTCCATGTATTAGTTAGTAAGCATGATTTAGGTCAAACTAACCTTCCATGAATCCTTTTCACTCCAGTAATAGAAAACTGAACTAGAACTATACTCCAGAACAAGGAATTATAAAACAGGCTGATCTGGCAGCTGAAAGTGCAGGGATGCTCACACAGGACAAGGATTTCGGCACTGCAGTTGGAAGAGTGTTTTCATGGAGACTTACATCAAATAATGGTGACAGGACAGTTCTCTGTACCTGTTGCCTTCATCTCTATTAATGAAATTGTTTCTCACACACTTTACTGAGCATTACAGCATCACAAGTTTGGATCCCTGGTCTTCAGAGGCTGCACCCCTTCACCAGTATCCAAACCATCTTTTTGTTTGTTTATCATTTCAGTCACATTCATCTTTCCTTCCTTGGTTTATTATTGTCACCATGTTAAATTGCCTCTTTATTTACTTCAGGCAAATTCTCTAAGATATTTTTATGGTGATACCTGAATTGCTGCTCTCGTTTCTCAGCCACCAGTTGTTGTCTTTCTTTCTCTCTCTCCTCTCTCAGTAATTTTGCTCGCTCCCTCATTTTTTCTTGTTTCTCCACTGCCGTTTCTTCAAGTGATTCCATCTCAGCAAAGTACCTACTTTCCTCCGCCTCCAGAAGCTCACGAAGCCTGTAATGAAAACATTTAAATAAAAGCCGAAACAATCCTTCTGTTGAATGATAAAGTTTCAGTTTATTTGTTGTGAGTGCAAAACAGACACTGTGCTCCTTTCAACACTTCTTGCAAATGCCAAGGAAAGGAATATTAAATTTTAACTCAAGAATTGCTCCTGTTGGGCTGCAAGATCCATGGGCATAACAAATCCTGTCCTGGCCAAATTTAGGCTTCTTATTTTGCAAACTCATTTCCAATGCTGCTTTACAACTTCAGTATTCTGTTAAACAAGTTCTTCCAATTTCTAGACTGCATTTGTCACCAGTTGATATCAATTTGATCTTATACTACTGCTATCCTTCAGCATAATCCCTCCCTGGTATTTCCTACCCTTCTCTATACATCTGTAATTGTATCTTCTCTCAAACTACCTTTTGCGGTTTTTTAGCTTCACTCCATAAAACACCTCATCCTTAAAGAACTTTGATGAAAAAATTATGTCAAATTGGCAATTTTTAAACACACTACCATTTATCTCTCTATTAATCCTAGCAGTACGAAACCTGGGGCTAAGGAATCCAGAAACTCACTCATTCCAGCCCAAATGCCACAGCAGCCTCTGAGAAATCACTCTCACATATGCAATGGGATGCCTCTGCTACTGCGTGAGCAACAGTGATATGGACCCACGCTGACACTGCTGGCAGGAGTCACAGCAGCAAAGCCAAAGACTAATTAATTCTGGAAACAGAATCACACTCTTCACCACACACATGCCCGCAACACTGAGCTGAGTCTCCTTGTAAAGACAGCGCAGGGACCTTGAGCAGCTAAATAAGGAAAAAAATCTCAAAGTTCAGCAAAAATCCTGCACCTGGGGAGAAACAACCCCACACATTGGCACACACTGGGGGCCAACCAGCTGGAAAGTGGCTCTGTAAAAGGACCTGGGGTTCCTGACAAGCTGAACATAAGCCAGCAATGCACCCTTGCGACAAAGAAGGCCAACAGTATCTTGGGCTGCATGAGGAAGAGCACTGCCAGCAGGTGATCCCTCCTCTCAGCACTGATGAGCCCTTGTCTGGACTGCTGGGTCCAGTTCTGGGCTCCCCAGTACAAGAAAGACACAGACTTAGTGCAGCAAGCCCTGTGAAGGGTCACTAAGGTGATTAAGGGACTGCAGCATCTCTCCTAAAGATCTCTCTCTCCTGAGAGAGCTGGGACTGTTCAGCCTCAATAAGAGAAGTTTTGGGGGGCTCTTATCAATGCGTATAAATATCTGAAGGGAGGGAATGCAGAAAAGGGAGACAGCGTCTTCTCAGTAGTGCCCCATGACAGGGCAAGAGACAATGGGCACAAACGAAAACATGTTAAATTCCACCTGAATGCAAGAAAACACTTTTTTTTTTTTCTTTTACTGTGAGGGTGGTCAAATACTAGAACAGGTTGACCACAAAGGTGGGGAAGCCTCCATGTGTGGAACAGGCAAAATGCAACAGAATACTGGGCAACCTGCTCTAGGTGAGCCTGCTTGAGCAAGAACCTTGAACTAATAGCAGGTTCCTTCCAACCTCAGTGATTCTGTGCAATTGGTGTACAACTCCTGCCCTATGAAGACACATAATATGTGACAGTAATACGCTTCACCTTCATTTTTTTTGACAGGACTTCTGACAAATTTCCATTTCTTTCAACTGCCTGTGCTGCAAAGTATTACTTGTAGGACCTAAACATTAACTTAATGAGGTTGCAACAAAACCCTCAGTTACAGCCAACAATTAGAGCTTCTGACACTTTTATCAAAGCACTCTTTGTTCTCTTTCAAAATCAAGCAACTTAAGTGCTATAATACTACTTTTATCTTGTATTTGGCAGACAAGGCTCTAAATGCCACCTAAACTGCACTAGTTACTGTGTTTGAATACGTATCTCTAGTGATTGGCTCAGTAACTAGTACTAGTAACAAGAGCCCAAAGGCTACTGTTTGCTCTACATTGCTGCTTGACCGTCAAGCACACCTATGCTTTCTGTTACGATAATGAATACCATGCCTCAATGCACAGTGCAATGCATAGAGCTGAGCTCAACTGATTGTTTTTCCCCATAATCATTCCTCTAAGCATACACTTAAGTTGAAGATACGAGGGTAGATATTGGTATTAGCTACTTGTTCACTACCTCTCTCTTCTCTCATCAGTCCCTGCCAGATATTCCCGCATTGTTGCGTCCACCTTTCTCTGCACAGCGCAGTGTAGCCATTTTTGTTCGTTGCGTCGCTGCCACTCATCAACACTGTGATAGTGCTTGTAAAGCTTTAAGAAATCAGCATTTTCAAGGAGCGCCTTTTCCTTCTGTCTGCGAGCCAAGTCAAATTTTTCACTTGTTTGCTGTTTAGGAGGCTTGGCTCTCTGTAAGAGAAAGCATATGTCAGTGGTGAAAACACAATCAGTTATCCTGGGGCTTTTTTGGTTGAATTCATGACCAAGTAAGAACACCAAATGATGGCAGTTCGGGGTAATCAGCAGTAAATTCCAACAGGCCTTACCTTGACGGGCACACCAGTACAATAGCATGAGACAGCTTCAGGTGCCAGCACTTGTCTGTTGCCCAGGCTATAGCTTAAATCTTACCCTACACATCCAGGGCAGCGTTTATGGTCCGCTTCACGCATACAGTCGGCCCGGCTCCCCCAGGGGCCCACAGGGGATGGCAGCAGGCCCTCCCACGGCCCTCAGCCCTCACGCCCCACTCCGCGCCGCTCCCGGCTCCTCTCAGAGGGCCCTACCCCAACCGGCACCGCGTTGGGGTGCCCGCCCCGAGGACCCCGCACCACCCGGGAGCGGAGCGGACTCCAGCCTCTCACCAGCGCCAAGGAGTGCGGGACGGGCCCGGTCACCTCCCGGCACCACCGCGGCCGCTGGGCCTCCATGGCCGCGCCAGCGACGGCCCGTTGCTATAGCAAACCACAGCGGCGGAAGTGACCTCATGTCGCCGGGGACGCACGCGCGGAAACTCCGTCCTGCGCAAGCGCAGCAGGGAAGTGCAGGGAGGGGGGGGCGGTCGCGCGGTGTGGCGCATGCGCAGATCTGCCGGTCGGGTCTGAGGGAGGAGATGGCGCTGGCATGGCGCCCTGAGGCCAACCTGCCTCCCGGCCCGCACCCCGCCCCGGCCCGCTCCGCTTCTGCCGCCGCTCCCGGGCCGCAGCCGTGTGGGCGCCCAGCT
>VXBL01008923.1:0-21171 GCA_013400195.1 Aramus guarauna | reverse complement strand
CCCGGTCCCTGCCGCGCATCAGTCAGAGCCCAGCCCCTGGTGCCCCCCCCCCCGCCTTGGCCTAACGTTCGCTGTGAAGCGCTGGTGACATCTAGTGGGGAGAGAGGCTGGAACACATGCCTTTTCACGACAAGAGTGAAAAAGTTTCGACTTCATAAGCGCGTAAAAGGAAGGTCCGAGTTGAAGGGTGAGAACGCGCTCCCTGCAGCGGCGGGGGGTGGTTGCTGTGTGGGCCCCGCAGCCTGGGCTCCCTGGGGTGTGTGTCCTGCCGAAGGACTGGCTCTGGAGCTGCCCAGGGCGGAGGAGAATGGGAAATAAAGCATTGGCTGCGGATCAGCAATTGCCTCCGGTTCATTGCCCCCTAAGAAGTCACAGGGAAAAAAAAAAAAAAAAGCTGTTGCTGAAGCTTTGAAGCCCAGGAACACACATACTGCCAAGAACTTTGCTTTCTGCACATAATCAGGACTTGGCTGATAGCAAGTTGAAAAATACAGAGGAAGAAAGGTCAATGTTTAAAGCTGACTGTAAAGCTTGTTCTTATCCCTCTGCAATCTGCAGTGCAATTACTTCAGGAGCCTTGCGCGATCAAAGCAAGCTGTACGACACACAGCGTTTATGCACTGGAGTAAGTGTTTTGCCACTTGAACTGGAATCTCTTAAGTTTATTTGAGTAGACGCACTATCATTCTATTGTGACTTAGTCCTTGAGATGTTTGGGAAAGGGAAACAACTTCATAGCAGGGAACTCTGGCTTTTCCCCCTGAAAACTCTCCTATTTAAGTGTTGGACGGGCTGAATTTCTTGTCATATTATAGTTTTGCATAATATTTTCTGGGTGTTTAATGGGAAATGTTGCCTTAGTCTTAACATTTACACAAAAACACAGATCAATTTTATGTGTAATAAACAAATATAGACAGTATACAAATGTGCAGCACTTCCATCTGTCTGAAATCTAACAAAAAAATGGGGTACATGGATCCTCCAATTTCCCTATTGTTTTGTTGTTGTTTTTTTTTTTGTGAAGTCCCTCCACCAGCTTTGAAAAGATTTACTCCTGAAAAAGATAATTTTAGTTCAAAGGCATTATGGATAGCTTGTGACTTCGAGGTTATTTTACATTAATTTAAAACACATTCTCCTTAACTTCCATGCCAAAGGGGAACCTGGTTGCTGCGCTGTTCTGCAGGGTTTTCTCACTGGGAGAATATATACAGGATATATGTAGCATATGATCTGTCCTGGGTTTGCTGGCTTGAATTCTCCTTCCTGAAACATCTCTCCAAGGAGCAGCCAAGGAACTTTCCAGCAAACAACACTATTTGACACTCAGGTGTCAAAGGCTGCACAAAAGTCAGAGTTTTAGATGTGGGCCGAGGTTTCAAATTGCTTTAAGCAGCGTGCAGCCAGCCACAAAAAGGGATGAAGTCACCTCTCCTTCCTCTCCCTCTTCAGACAGATCAGCACAAGATACGGCTCGTGTAGCTAAACCCCAGTAACGGGATGAACGTGGCTCCTTGGGCTTGATCTGCCATGGCTCAGCTGAAAGAGCGCTAGCGTCGGCATGAGGGAAGGGCTGGGAAGGACAGCACCACATGATGAGTTAAAGCAGCTCAGCAAAACACAGACATTTTTCAAGAGCAAAATCTGCGGTGGAAAAATCCGGCAAGGACAGTAGGGCCTTTCTGTTCTTCGAGGAGGTATAAGTTGATTGGTATCAACTGATGAACAATTCCCCCTTCTTTTTGTACAAAAGAAACCTTTTACTTCTTCTTGCAGAAGAAAAATTAACTCATTTTAAGGGAACCACAGTCATCCCCACCCCTCATAAAAGACAAAACTTTTCCTACAGTGGCTGCCTATTCCTTTTGTGTGGTATTGTGGCTGCATGAGTCAGCACTTGGGCGCACCGATTCCCTTCCTTCTACAGGATCAAAAGTCCTTCTGCCCCTGCAGATGCCCTGGGCTTCCCAGGCTGGGGCTCTGAGAAGTTGCCAGTTCCTCTCTGGTTCTGAATTCCCCTGGGGTTTCCTCGCTGGTCACACTCCAGACTGTCTCCGGTTCCTCCGGTCATGCTCCCTTCAGATCCTTCCTGCCAGTGCCTTTAGGCAATCCTCAAAAGACTTGCTTAGGGAAACCATGACTCCTGGAGTTTATGTCTTTTGAGTACTTTTATTCTTTTTTTTTGAGAGAGATTTGCTGTTTGTTCAGATCCACATGACTGGCTGAGTCAGGAATAGGGATAGGAGAGTCACACAACATGCCTCCGTTGACACGCTTCGCATGCCTAGCTGAGGTCAGAACTTACACTAACGTGTGTTAAAAATACAAGTTAAAACTTAAAGCTGTTCCTTCAGCCCTGTGTCACAGCCTGTACCCGCCAGCCAGCACCTCGTGTCTTGGTGCAGAGTCCCAGCTGCGGCAAGAATATGCGAGAAAGCAGCCTCACATCTTGGCTGTCACCTCCCACCTTCATGATTAATTTGAATTCGTGCTGGCACTAAGTTCTGCAGCCCGAGAGTCCGCAGATGTTTCATTGTGCAGCTGTTAAGCAGCATTGACTAGCAGCATTCTTCAGGGTTATCTGTAGTAAAACATGGGTTTCTGTTGTGGCCAAGGAATTGCATGGCAGCAGGACACCAGCTTCTCATTTTGGCGTATCATTTGGAGATGAGTAATTGTTAATGTTTAATCAACTCTGAGCTTCGTGTGAGGGCTGAGAAATTTTGAATTGGAGCCCAAGATTAGCTGGTCAGCTTTCAAATATTAGGAGCTGAAAAGAGATCTGCAAACTTTCTGAGTGAATAAAGGAGGGAGCTGATGAGACAGGTCTATGTTTGCTTGGTCGTTGTGGTTTAAATGTAGAAGTGCAAAGATCAGAGTCCTTCTCTGACCACGTCTGAGCCAGGCGCCACCACACAAATGCTCCTTTTTACCCCTGACCCACAGAGCAGAAGGGAGCGGGAGAGAAGATCAGCTGCTCGCCTCTCTCCACACCTACGGGCGAGTAGAGAAGATGTTATTCTCCTTTCTTCCTCTCAACTTTGAAAGAGCAAAGAGTAACCACAAAAAGGGAACACAGCGTGAAGGAGGGGCGAATAATCCCACACGAGAAGATTGTCACGAAAACAGCATATCTTAGGGCTGCCCTGCCAGCAAAGTTACACAGTATGGTGGATGCAACCATTAAAGTTGCACTTATTTCTGAAAAGCTGCCTGTGGTCTTTCCCTACCCTAAGAGCTGACTCGCCAGTGCTCTCCTCAGCAAACCTCTTCTCCTTCTCCCTGCTTGCTCCAGGTTTCACTGAGAAGACTGTCCTCCTGGCTGGGCTTGCCAGTACTCAGTGCTGTCAGCGTTACTGCCCCTCTAGACCTACTGGTTTAGGTCCTGGGCTGCACACAGTCCCAGAGCCTCATCCAGATTTAGGTGCCCACCTTTCACTGCTGCCACTGGGAACCAGAGACCAGAACATCTTTGAGTTCCTTTAGCCGTATCTTGCAACCTCAATGAAACATGACAGAAAAGCTAACCAGGTATCTTTCAGGATTTCATCGCCTACATCCTACCTGGTTGTCCTGGGTCCCACATCAGCAAGTGGGGTAAAACTGGCAGTGTAGTCAAAATTCCCCCTCCCAGCAAATCAAGATCGATGGAGCAGAGCGAAGCACAAGGCTGAAATCACCACAGTCACAGCTTCGGGCTTGGTGCGGGTTATCTGTAGTACCTGCTCAGCAGAGTACTGACCTACAGTAGAAATCAAACTGTATGGCAAGGTCTAAACTGCAAACCCTCGCACGTGAGAGCTCCAGTGAATACAGCTGCCGCGGCGAATGCTCTGCTAGCGAGGGATGGAGAGCCATGTAGAGTCCTGGCCTTCCTAATTAAACTCTATGCGGGAACAATTTCCCTACTGTAAAAGTGAGAAAATGTATATGTGTTACTGGGCAACACATTTTTTCATGACTGGGACAAGAACTGAGTGTGTAACTCAGCTGGAGTATTTAAAGAGGAACTGAAAATATATGAGTTTTTCAAACTTCACTTTTTGCTACTTTTGTGATCTCCGTAAAAGATTATTTCAATGCTTTTAGCTAAAAAGCTATCTCTGCTGACTGTAAACTTTCCTTCACATTATTTTTACACGAATATTTTCAAGAAATCCAAACCATTCTGAGAAATACTCATGTACTATGCGCTATGAAAGGTGCTGCTGCGTCATCCTCACATGCTGATCACAGGGGACTGATTTTCTGTCCCCATTGCACCGCTGGTCACCAAAACATCCAGTGCAATTGGCAGCTGGCACAGTGCAGAGCAGGGATAAAGGGTTAGAGTCAACGGGAGAATGGGGAAAGGACAGATTAGGCAGAGGTTTTATAAACTGATGGTTCACAAATTAATTTTGTGTGATGGACTTCATCCTAGAAGACTTCAAAAGGGTTTCCAGCCATCACAGAGCTGTTCGCAGTGAGGGTTTTGGGAGGGAGGCAAGGTGCTGGCAGGCTGAGAAAGGGGGGTTGGAAATTACAAGCCAATTAACTTCAGTTCCTGCAAAACAACATCAAAGAGACCATGGAATAAGTAATTGGGAAATCACTCGTAAGCAACTAAGAAGACAGAGATGAATACCAGCCAACATAGATTTGTCAAGGACAACTGGTTTCACTTTAATCTGATTTCCTTCTGTGATGGGTAACAGACCTTGTGGGGAAAGAAGCAATAAATATCACATAATAAGGATTTTAACAACTCCCGTGGGGAGCGATCCCCAGCCTGGGGACAGTCACCCACAGTTTACTGTCACCTGGGCTTCTGCACCCACCTCTTGTGGGTTTTAATTTCAGTAATAACCTGGAGGAGAGAATAGAGAATTTAAATCTGGAGAGCACATGGAGGTGGTGAGGGTTAGGCTGGGGTAGGGATGGAGTTTCTGAATGATGTTGAGGATTTGGAGGAAAGGGCAGAAGAATCAGATGTGACACAGGAAGGGCAAGGGCAGGGTCACCCACCCTGGCAGGAATAATCGGGAGAAGCAGATGGGGAACAGCTCGCTCGGAAAGGGTTCCTTTGGCAGAAATAGATCCGGAGCAATAGATGATCACAAGCTGGAAGTGAGTCATCAACGTTACGGCGCTGCAGAAGAAGCCGGAGAGCTCCGGCGTCCTCGTAAGCATAGCTAAACCCTCTGGGAACATGGTCCGCATTTTTAGGCACTTCAAGAAAAATGAGGCTTAGTGGGAGAGAATCAGATCTGGAAAATGCCTGAGCTGACAAGTTGTTCAGTCTAGCGAGAAGAAAACTGAAAAGAGATATTTTCAGATACGTGGTCTGATGTGGAGAAGGGAATTTTTGTCTTTACATGGTTGACACTTAGCGGATAAGGTAAAAAATAAGGATCCTTTTCCTACCAAATGTTATGGCTTCCACTGAAACCCTTGAGCTTACAGGTTGCAAAACATGCAATAAATAAATGAGTAGGAAACCTGTTGTTTTCCCAATGTTTCCTAAATGAAATTCAGACTCGAACCCAACAAACCCAAGCAATTAATGCAAGGAAAAAGGTCCTGCAGCAGAGAGCAGCTCTGGAAACCGAGCCTCCTTTTAGGCTTTCTGTTATCATGTTAGATACTTTTAATTTCCTTTTTCCCCTGTTCATTTCCAAAGTTGACTGTAAAATTTCCTGCTTTTTTAAAATCCCATGTTCAACAGGAATCTCTTGATTTTAAGACTAATTTGGTGGAGAACGTTGTGGAATACTGTAACTGGCCTGCGACGGTTGGGATACGTCTCCATAGGCACATCCTTATTCTGGCAAGATACTTTTGAGGCCAGATTTAATAAATCAGTCATTGTTGATTTTAGTAGCATTTTGCTTTGAAAGAAAAAGCATACCAGTGGTAACATTTTTATTAACAACTCTATTCAATTCTCACTGTGAAATGACGTTTATTTTATTTTTAAATAAAATAGAGAACTAACAAGCGACAGAAATGGAAACAATATTTTGATATTAAAGAAAGATGGGGTTTAGTTGGCAAGATGGTTTCTTTGATGGTCTGGGGTTTTTTTATTCCTTTACACTTCATTTCAAATGAAATTTACGCGTTTGCCCTTTCATTCTCTTTCAAAGTATGTCCACCAGACTTCAAGTCATCCCTACAAAATTCTGAAGATAAATGGTTTCCAGGTGATTTCCTTTTTTTATTAACACCTCAGCCTGCCATGCAGCAAGGAAAGGTGAAAATGCTGATATTTTTTTTTTAAAGAAATACTCCACGATTACACAGTTTGTTAATATTTATTGCTGTAATAGAAATTATCACGGCAGAGATGGGCTTGCTGGCAGGAGGAGCTCTGTCAGCACTGGCATCAAGGTCTGACTTTGTGCTGATCTTTACCCTTAAAGGAATTTAATTTTGGAGATTGGCTTCACCCCACTTTCTGCATGGGGATTTCTGTGATTTCGGCAGCTAGCACAGGCCGTTCCACTGCCTTTCAAAGCAGCAGCGGCTTTGCCTGGCTTAAAATTCATGGGCTGCGGGCAGAGACTGTTTGTGATTGCCATGATTTCCCACTGGAGATCTAGTTCAGCACAACCCCTCTGAAATCCATGCTCCCAGAAGGAAACTGGATCACATCTATTTTTCCTGGGAAGGGGCAAAAGACAGGAAACTTTTATCACTGCATCCCGCAGCCCAGCAGAGAGTTGGGTTCAGTACGGTTCAGGCTGCCAGAGGCTTTGCAAAACAGACTCCTGCCTGCCCGCCATACACCTTCGGCTTGTTTTTAAAAGCACGAGGCTCGACTGATGGGAATAAAGCAACGTTTTCATGGCCTCTGCAGTCACCGAATTCAAATCCCTCTCCCTGTGGCTGCTCAACCCCACATTTCAGCGGTTAAGGCGCGCTGTGACTCCCCAGCAACTCCACGTTGTAGCTGTATTCCCACTATTCATCGTGCGTGCAGTTGGGAAGATCAGCACCACGCAGTGCCAAACCAAAAGGCTGAGAAGCGCTGGATGAATGGAGACACTCAGCTGTGAGTTAGCAATCCTGCAAGGCAGACTTGATGGGAACCTTTTAGTCCCAGTCACAGCTTTTCACCAAATCTGTTAACCAAGCTTGAAAGTTGCAGAAGTAAAAAACCAAAACAAACAAACAAAAAAACCCAAACAAAAACCCAAACAAACAAACAAAACCCCAAAACGAAACAAACCCACGCCGAAGTCAACACTAATTTGCTTTAACTTTTGTTCCCGGCCTTCCTCACCCCCCTGTTTCAGAACCGACTTTGCTAACCACGGGGAAACCCTGACNGTTTCCTGAGTTAATCGGTCATTTAGTGTACCAGTGTGCAAGTCACTCGTGCATTTCTATAGGAAACCCTACTATATATTTTTAAAGAACAAGAAGATTTGAGGTTTAAGTTTCTGAGAAAAAAAACTGTGTTGGAGTTTGTTGGTTTTTTTGTTTTTTTTGGGTTTTTTTTCCGGGGTGTTTTTAATGTAGTAGGGTTTTTTAGTAGTTTGTTTAAAGGAGTGTCATTAGAGCAATCTGCAAGTTAACTTTGTGATTGGAAACAAATGGAGCTGTTTGGCTGCAGTGGGGTGAGGGCATGACAGAGGGGCTGCCCTCCCAGTTTGGGGTGAGGAGTATTTAGGGGAGGAAAATGGCTGAGAACTTTGTTTCAGCTATGTCTGGCTACAATTACACCTTTCTAAATCACTTCCTCAATAATTATTTACAAGCAATCAACAAAATGAGGGTGGGGTGGTGTACTTTTTAGCCTAACCCCTGTTGGTTGGGGGGGCTTGGGTGTTTTGTGACAGTGGGGTCTGGGTAGGTGACTGCTCGGAAGAGGCGGTGATTATTCTGGTAACCAGTGTCAGGCTTTTCCCCTGCGTGGGGAACTTTGCGTAACCCCCCATCGTCATCATCAGCCAGGGACTTGCGTGCTGCTCTTGAAGAAGGAACCCAGTTAAACCTCATGTCTATCGGTAGCGTGGTGTGGGCGCTCACGTGTGCTTTGTAGTTTGTGGAGAAAAAAATTATACATGTGTATTAAAAAAAAAAGTGAAATATTGCTTGAATTAAACTCTGAGGTTTCACGGGGTGTTCTGTAACTGTGAGACTTGCTGGTGGTTGTAGGAAGGAGCTCGCCCTGCTCCAGTCCCGTGCCTCAGCGCAATTTATTGCTGCGTGTGTTGCAGGTAACTTGTATCGCTAGCCCGAACAGCGCAGGAGGCCGTGTTTCTGCTGCCATCGAGTAACCTGATCTCACCGTGTACGTTTGTTTTGTGGTTTTGTTTCGTTTTTTTTTTTTTTAAAATACCTGCAGAGACATACTGGAGCATTCCACTATTTGTATGTGGAAATCCCCTGAGCTTGAGCTGAGCCCTACCTCAGACTAACATCAAAACAAGTAACAGCCTTATGTCCTCCTAGAAGCGTCTCTGGTACCTTTGCTTCTGCTGTAGGGGAACTCTGTAATCATGATTGCAGCTATTAGGTCATCTGGAGCCATGGATGATCAGTAATTATCCTTCTCACTGTCTATAGCCTCTGAATTTGGGGTGACCTAGAACAACCCTTTGTTTCTTTTATCCTAGGAAAAGCAATGCAGCCCCAAAGCCTGTGGCATTTAGACGCTGCTGCCACCATTATGTGTGGTAATAGCATTCCTGCAGCAGAACTGCAGAACCTGGAATTCAGGTTTTATGAGGGTGGAGAAGGAGGAACTGGCTGTTTTATGTTGTTTCAGAACATTTCTAACAGTTCGGGCTCTAGAAGTACAAGGCTCCATATCATTATCGAAACATTAGATTTGCAAAGAGTGTTAGAATTCTTCTCTAAGAAGTAATTCATGCTCAGGCATTGCATGCTGCAAATCTTTCCCGGCTTGGAAATGATTATGGAAAATAATTCACCACCTGCCTATTCAGCACCCAGTGCAGTTATAGTGCTTTGACAGAGGTTATAGCTTAGAAATGTCCTAAAAAGGCAATAGGTCCTCTTTTGGATCTCTGATCATTATCATTGTGCAGGAGTGAAGACAGACAGATTTTCCAGAATGACAAGTAAGGGCTTCCTAAATAAGGTGAGAAAGCAACTTCTCCCTTACCCACCAGGCTCAGCATGGTATCTGCAAGTCACTGGGGTGTGTAGGTGTGCATAACCCCCACAGCCAAAGCACTGATTGAAGCTCTTTCAACTACCCGGTAACCAAAGGTGGCACTTCAAGCTGTGGGAGATCTACCCACTTCCAGTTTTGCTTTTTAGCACCTACTAATTAGGCCCAAGTGTGTGATTATTTTGGTAAATGGATGTTGGCCTGTTCCAGGTGAAGACGGGATGCTTGTCTGGGTAACCTAAAAGAGGGAGAAGAAGGGTTGGGGGAGACTCCGATGTCCTTGGCAATGTCTTGTGAGGGGACTTGGCTGGGTGGGATGTGATGATGCTCCTGGAAGAGGAGAGGTGAAATGCTGGGGTTCACTTGCTGGTCAAAGGGAAGAAGCTGAGGATATTAAAACTAGATGGAAGTTTCATGCTCTGGTATCTCTGTATAATGTGATCTGAACACCCAGGTTGCTTTTCTTCTAACCCCCCTTCTTTAGTCCCAGAGCTGTTCTGCTAAATTCAGCCATTAGCACCTTGTTCCTGCTCACCTTCTCCTTCAGCTTCCTTGTTGCTAAAAAGACCTCTGCTTCCAGAGAGGGTTTGGCATCCACCAGGAGTCCTGGGTCCTTCGTCACCAAAAGCTGCCGTATGTGTTGCTGCAGTGAAAATCCTGTCTGCGTTGGTTTCCCATTTGTTTTCTGTCAGAGGTGGGTACATCCCCTGCCTTGCTTCACTTCCCCAGCAGCAGAGAGAAGGATAAAAATAAGTTATTCTCCTGGGTGATTTTAGCAGAACCAGTGGATTTGAGAGAGCAAAATTTGATCTGTTGACAGCAACGGGACTGTCCAAGGAGGAGGAGCCCAGGAGAGAGATCCCAGCGCTGATCCCTGGCAAGGTGTGCTCTATCTGTGAGCAATGAAGCCAGAGTCAGATTTTCCCAGCCGATCCCTGGCTCCCTCTGTGCCCACACACGCTCAGGGTGTGTTTGAGCCGATTACAGGTTGTTCAGGACCTTTATTGAGGAGATCCTCGCACTGGTCTGGGCATCCTGGGGTATTTATCTGTTTGGTCTGTGCTTAATCTGTCCCCTGTGCCCTTGGTGCATCCCAGACCAAAAGCTATGTGTTTTCAACCTTACGGTGGTGGGCTGAGTGATGTGAGAGGGTGTATTGGAAGCTCAAGCAATCACAATGTTGCTGTGGTATCACTTTTAAATATATTTTAGTAATTGGGAGGGATAAATGTATCCATGGGAAAAAAAAAGTTCCTGCATCTTTGAATGCTTTGAAATCGTTCGTGCCAGTGATGGGTGGTTTGGGAATGTTTGCTCTGAAGCCTCAGTCAGAGAGAAATCAGATGGATGCTTAAAAAGTAAATGAAAAACCCCAATTAGGAGAATTTTTAATCCCTAGATGGAATTGAAAATGTAATAAATAGCAAAGGTTATGTTGGAGATTGTTGGTGATAGAAACACGTTTATTTTTGAGGCTGGACGTATTCTCCAGAGTCATTAGGTCTGAGCGTCAGCAGCCCTGTGACCTGTTTCTCACCTTTCCTCCATCTGTTCTTAGGCAAATCCTTAATCCTGCCTGCTGTGCGTGACAGTCAGGGACAGGCAGCTCTGCTGGGTTTTACTCAACAGGAAGGTGGAAGAGCTGTGGAAGCTCTCCTCCCTGCTCCAGGTCAGGGAAACGATGCTGATGGGCCACAGGGTCAGCCTGATTCACAGCAGTGTCTGTGGTGGAAAAAGCTGCTTAACCGAGAGCTTTGTTATTTTAATATTTTAGCACATTCAGCAAGTAAAGCTGTGGTCATGCATCCACTTCTGATAGGGATTGGGATGGGTTTCCGTCTGGGCTCCTTGTTTCTGCCTCTCTGATGGAGCTGTGGTACTGGCTGCGGTCCCCTGGGACCGACCGAGGGATGAGCCAGGGTGGGCCAGGGTTTTGAGCCAGCATGAAGAGTGTTGGGTGGGAAGCGGAAAGTGGTGGGTTCGTTTCTAGTTCCGCTCTGAACTTGTTACTGAACGTGGGGGGAAAAGAGCCATGTGAGCCAGAGTGGTCATGGGACGGGGCTGATGCTAGAGCTTGGTACTGGATTTGGGCACTTTGGCGTGATGCACTTGAGCGTGCCTTGAAAGGGCAAAGGTCTTCCTTATTTTAAACTACTCTGCCCAAAATCAGGAAGCAGAACTTAACTTTCAGGAAAATGCACTTTGCCCTATGTGTAGGGGCCTCACAGACAAAATTAAAACTAAGATGTCAGTGCTGTGTGGTCGGGAAAGGGGAAGCGTTCAGATGGTGATGCAGGTACTGTGTAAGAAACTTTACCCTTTCCTGCGTGCTTGTGGGGAACAACGTTAGTCAGGCTGTCCCCAGCGGTCCCTCAGGCTCTGAAAAGGCTCCTGTTGGATGCCCAGGCTATGGATCCAGCTGTAAACGCACTTTGGTCTCTTCATGAGTCTCACAGTTTGCAGCTCTCTGAAATCAGAGGTCTGATGCTGTAGAGGTGGCTCTGATCATGATAGCTGTTCAAGAGGTCCCATTTTGTTACCCTTCTGCGAGAACTTCGGAGCTTGAGGACACTTCATCCAGGGAGAATGGGAAGCAACTCTTTCTTGTAGTTGATATGTGAACCGGGCATTCCCTTCATTTTCCCCAAAAGCGTTGCACTGCCAAGCAGCGTTTGCTTTCCTGTGGAGCTGCCAGGATCCCTTTGCGGCAGGAGAATCTCAACCTCTGCCTTTCCTTATGGACAGACCCACACACCAGCCATGTGGCCCTGCCGCCCTGGCTCTCCCTTGCAGCTGGTGACAAGCAATATTTCAGGACAGATTAGAGGCATGTGCTCCGTTACCAGCTCCAAGAAGTCTCCCCAGGCTTTAGGATTAGCTCCACTGCGGTTTAGATACACTTTGCTGTTCTGTTCGTAACTTGTGAGGTGGAAGTTGCAGGATCTGGTGGCTGAGCCAGGAACAGCTCATTAATGACCTGGGGTGGTTCTGAAGGTAAACACTGAACTAGAGGGTGTTTTGTGTCTGAGCCAGCCGCTCAGATCCAAACCGGCTTGCCAGCAGCTGATAAATCCGTCCATGCTCAGCTGAAGTTATACTCGCAGCGAGCACTTTCCCTGTAGTCTATGTCTGTATTTGGAGAGAAAGAGTGAAAAAGGTGGTGCGGCTTTCTGCTAATAGTGGTCCTGTTGTCCTCAGCGGTGCGTGATTAGCAGCGCCACACTGTCCCCAAGGCAGATGTTTAAGCGTTAGAAGTTGGAGGATTTGGGGCAGGATTCTTTGTATTGCTCTACAGAACCTTTCCTGGCGTGCAGTGTCTCCACAAGGACGTCCCACCACTTGTGCTTCATAGGATGGCTGGCTTTTAGGATGGTGGGGGGAAGAACCCCAAAGTTAGGCTCAGGCAACAGAAGACATGCTTGGAGAACATGCATTTAACATGAAAACAAACCCACTAAAACTGGAATCCCCTCTTGAGCACGTGGGATTGCAGCATGTAAAAACTCCAAGCAGATGTTGGTTTAGTTTTGGTTTTTTTGTTTTTGGTTTTTTTTTTGTTTTGTTTTGTTTTTTGTTTGTTTGTTTTTGTTTTGTTTTTGTTTTTTTGTTTTGTTTTGTTTTTTTCCTCCCTGAAAGAGAGCTACAGGTTTTCATAGCTTTTTGGCTGCTGCTCATTGTTTTCATTTGAGGAAGAAAAAGAAAAAGCAAGAGCTTCCCACCATACCCACAGAGCAGCCCTGTGGTGTGTTTTGAAGGCAAGCTGAAACACGCCCCAAAATTGTACATCGCAGCTGAATATTTAGATATAATGTACTTTGAAGAGTCTCCCGTGGCACTGTGTAAGTAGGCTCAGTGCAGTTTTATTGGCTGTGTCCCACCTCTACCTCACATGAGGAGACCATGGTTTAAAGGTTTTGAAATTGTGGCTAATGACCAGCACGAGATCAGTGGTAAGGCTCTTCTGAGGCTATTGGTGCTGCTGGCAATCAAGGACAGCTTGGTAGGGGCTCGCGGCTTGGTAGGGACTCACAGATTTGCTTTTTTTTGCTCCCATCCAAAGCCAATTTGCTGAGTTCAGTATCTTTTAATTATTTTTCAAATCAATCTTTTCACAGCTTGAGAGTCTGAGAGAACACAGAAAGTGTGTGTGCTAGACTTTTAAATTGCTTTTTCCCAGTAGAAAAAAGCAGGGAAAGACTTGAAGCTATGGGCTTCCAAGGTCTTGGAAACCAAAGGATCTGTAGGACAGTGGGGAGCAGAGCAGATCCATGCATGTCCTGGAAAGCGGCTTGGCAGAAAAGGCCCTGGGGGTGCTGGTGGGCACCAAGCTGGCCATGAGCCAGCAACGTGCCCCTGCTGCAAGATGGCAGAGGGTACCCCAGACTGCATCAGGAGGAACGTTGCCAGCAGGCAGAGGGAGGTGGTCCTTCCCCTCTGCTCAGTGCTGCTGAGGCCATGTCTGGAGTGCTGGGTCCAGTGCTGGGCTCCCTAGTAGAAAAGGCACAGACATACGGGAGAGAAGGGAGTGAAGATGAAGAGACTGGAGCATCTCTCCAGTGAGGAAAGGCTGAGAGAGTTGGGACTGTTCATCCTGGAGAAGAGACGGCTCGGGGGTATCTTACTGATGTACCTGAAGGCAGGGTGCCAAGAGGATGGAGCCAGGCTCTTCTCAGTGGTGCCCAGTGACAGGACCAAAGTCAATGGGCACAAAGTGAAACATAGGAAGTTCTGTCTGAACATGAGGAAACGCTTTTTTATTGTGACGGTGACCAAGCACTGGCACAGGCTGCCCAGAAAAGTGTTGGAGTTTCCATCCTTGGAGATACTCAGAAGCCATCTGGACACAGTCCTGGGCAACCAGCTGTAGGTGACCCTGCTTGAGCAAGGGGTTGGACCAGATGACCTCCAGAGAGGTTCCTTCCTACCCTACCCCTTCTGTGTTTCTGTGACCTCGTACTGCACATTGATGCGTGACCAGCCTGTCTGGTGGTGGCCGTGAGCTACACGTGGCCAAGAGCTGCAGCAGATGGCGGGTATATCCCCGCCACAGCAGTTCTCTGCTGCGTGGTCATCTGATGGACATGCTGCAGCCTGTCTGCTGCTCTGTGCTGCAGGTGGAGGCTCACACACTGTCCTGGATGAAGCCAGATCACACAAGTGCAGCAAAAATTGATTTATCGTTCAGAGAAATAAATACTGTAAGTGTGGTAGGAAACAGCAGCCAAAGCCAGGAGGTCCCTCCCAGCTGGTAGAGTTTTAAGCCTGGACAGGCAAAGGGCTGGGAATCTGTGCAAGTGGGATGGGAAGTGCTGAGCTAGGATTGCCCTGATTGCTGGGTAAAAACCAGCTCTGCCTCAGGCCAAGGGAGAGTGGCTGGTCTGGGGAGCTGCATGGTCCGTATGGAATGTTAAACAGGAGTTGTGAAGTCGTTAAAGCAAGCAGAAAATGAAGACGACTGTCTCAGAAGTGCTCAGTGCCTTTGTTTGTCCCTGAAGTCACTAGAAAACCTATTGACTCCGTGGAAATGGAGTAACACAGCAGCTAGGGAGGACTTGAAAAATCTGGTGGCGAATGGGAAGAACAAAGCTTGTAGTACAGTAAAGCAGCGAGGGAGTCCGAAAGAGTAATTCCTCTTGCCGTGCATGCTGGCTGTTGGGCAATAAAAGAAATTATTTATGGAGGAAATGTTGTGCAAATGCTCTTGAGGAGAGGATTTAGCTGTCAAAGTAAATCAAAACCCTTTTTTGTACACAAAAATGTCAAAAAAAAACCACCAAAGAGGAGGAGTGTCTTCTGCGTTAAGGAGAGGGTGTGCAACTGTAATTGAGAGNTACCATATCTTTCTTTCTTCCATAAAAAGTTAAAAATATGGGACAAAGTCAAATAAAGTTTTGTGCTGTGGTAGGTATTAGTGCTGGCCTTGGGAAAGCCCTGTCTGATCAGGGAGAAATGTCTTTTTTTTAAGTCTCCTTGTCTCAGTTCTTTTACTGTATAGAGGATGCATCTTGCTGAACACGCTTGTTCGGTGAATTTTCAATTTAGTCTGTTCTTAGAGCTTTTCCTTTTAACACTATAGCTTTGTTAGTCCGTATTTAACTGGCCAGCCTTCTAAATAGAAAATACTATACTAGTCCACATTAACAGACCACATGATCAAATCAACACTGTGAAATTGGAGGATGCTGGGAGAAACCTTCAAAAAAAAACCCAAAAACCCACCAACAACAAAAAAACAAACCCACAAAACCTTAAAACAACAAATACTGCCTTTTAATTTCATAGCTAGTAGTTTGGCTCCTTTATTGTATTTAGGTTTGATGGGAGGAGAAAAGAAGCCTATGCTGATAAATGCAAACAAACACAAACCTCTGTTCCCAGCCATCATGTCAGATCAACTTAATAAAATAAAGAAGGGAAGGTCAAAAAATATCTGTTCCACCTGACTGATAGATGCAAATTTTATATTTTTATTCTTTTTCAGAGCAGTTGTACAGAGGAAAGTTTAAAGGGCCCCTTCTATGGCTGTGACGCTGATAAAGCGTTGTGAAGTACTTGCATGGCCGTAAGTCTCTCTATAAGGGCAGGGGCTCACAGTCATCAGCATATTAAAAATTTCCCTTCTGATGGTGGGATACAAGGTAAAAATCTTGCTCTGTTTTTAAAACAAATGTATAAATCTACTGTTTTCCAACAACTGTCCTGCATCAGTGAGACAGCTTGGGCTCCTCATAGCCATCCGGTCCATCCCCTTCTGTTTCACAGGGAAGATTGAATATTCACAGAGCTGTGTGTGCATTATGTGGCTGGAGAGAGTTCCAGCTCATTATATACGTTCCTGCAGCAGAGCACCACTGTATACCGGCCTCCCCGGCTCAGCCAGCTGGGCTGAGTACGGAAAAGATGAGTAACCCTGCCCAGGTCCTGCCCAAACATCAGCCTAGGAAAACACTGTTGTTACGGCTTTGCTTTCGCTTTGCTCCACACCAGCAAGCGATTCATTGTTCACACTCAAATGATTTAAGATCTCTGCTCTCTGTCAGAGGCACAGGATATGAAAAAGTTATTCTAGTCTTATGTCCTTGAATTATGCGAACTGTGGTGGGTCGGACAGCAGAGATGGTCACAGCTTTGTTGCTCAGCCGTGAAAAGGGGCTTTCTTGCAAAATTTCCATTTACCTCATTTCTTCAGCTTGTCTTATGGGTATCATCAGTGTTCGCTGTATAGAAATATCAGCAGCATTTCCTGGAGCCCTGGTGAGTCAGCTGGGGATGTCTGGGGAGGAAGGGTTAAGGTTAGGATGTTCTGCTCGTCATCGCAGGCAGACCACAGCAACACGCAGGCAGCAGTGCAGCCCTGCGGACCAGGTGAACTGGTTCTCCCGCATCGGCCTTGTGTTGCTCCTTGGCTGCCTGCGCCAGCATTTGTGCCAGCTACATTGCGCCAAGCCTCTCCGTGCATCACATGATCCTATTCTGTGCTGAATTTGAATTCTTCGGAAAGAAAACTACCAAGCAGGAGACTTTAAAAAAAAAAAAAAAAAAAACCTAACAAAAAACAATCTTGGCCACCTTGTATATCATTTTAGATGTGTTTGAGAAGGTGTTTGAATCATGAAGAAGAAATTATTTGCTCTCTTTTCCCCAAAAAAGTAATTGCTTAAACTGGCCTTTGTATTTGTGAAAGATTTTTTTTTTTTGAGATGCAACAGAAACCTGTTTAATTAGGTGTACTTTACGCTTAAGGTCTATCTTCAGCAGTGCAAAGGACATTTCTTGTACTTCTCTTGTAGAGAAGTCTCAGATCTAGGAGGAGGCTGAAGGTTTTGCAACGTTGGAGGAAAATCCCTCCACTGGATTTTGAACTTGCCTTAAGTACTGGGAAGGCTTAAGGGGAGAGCTGAGAGATTTATGTTCTGAAATATTTTTCTTTTCCACTTTCAAAGTTTAGCTCTGGGACTCATCTGCAAAAATAAAGCAGGGAATAGGTAGTTACCCAAAAAGCCTTCTACTCCTGTGTGACCCTGCTCTTCAGGCTTCAAAATCTTCGCACCCAAAACTATGGGTGAAGTTGTGGCTGTTTATCAGTTTGTGGGGAAAACCCTAAACTTCCTTTAAGCCAGGTCTTTACTCAAAGTCTTTTATTTTTACCTCATTATACTTCCTTTTTCTGCTTGGAAGCAGAAGTTTGGAAACTATAATAGACCACTGTTCTTCATCTCTGACCAGAAACCAGACAGTCCTGAATGTTGCAATAAAACCCATTGTGAAAGTGCCAATCTGTATTTGCATTGATGAAGTTTGGGCAAGAATCTCCTTGAATCTCCTTGAACTCAGCACTCTGATGTTGGCTTACTGTCATGGAGCTTTGCTAGTCCTGGCTTTATAGGACTTCTGTGAATTGGCTTCACAACGTGGCTTTGAATTTCTGATAGCTCTTTACTAGTAACAAAGGTTTTTCTTCAGCGTTTCCTGTGCATGCTTCCTTTGCATTGTGTCTTGAGCATGCAGGAAATAGGTAGAAAACATAGAGGAGAGATGAAGAATGTGTCTGTTGTCTGAATCGCTTGCAGAAGTAGAATGAAAAATATTGGGGGATTCTTTTGTGTAAAACATCCTATAGGAAGAATAAATGATGATGTAGATGGTCTTTAGGCTGCCTATAGAAGTACAGAACTACTTCCAAAGGCTGATACTAGAGTTAGGCAACAGAGCAGGGCTTTACATTCTCTGAATATGACCAACGATTAACTTTGCACTTTGCACACTAACTTTACACATTAACTGAGTCACGAGGCTGTTTCATTGTGCACATTTTGATGTGACATCGCTGCTGAATGTGGATGACTCATTTACGTGCCAAAAACATGGTTTATGCCTTTCTGTACCCCGTCTATTCAGTCTGCGCTGCTTTTCCCATGGTAAATCACCCCTGTTCCATTTCCCCAGGGACTGCCTTCCTCCATCATGAATCTTTGAGGCTCTTGCAGTCCTTCTGGTTTTCTCCTGCAGCTGTGGGCACCCAGCAGTTGATGACAATTGTGGTGGGACATCCCAACCTGGGTGCTGAGCTGTACCAAAGGCGGCGGGCCTCAGGACAAACATTCTCATTAGTGGCTGTGCCCAAGTGCAAGCACCTGGTTTAAAAGTGCACGTGAAAGAGGCTTTGTGCTGCTAGTGACCACTTGAAATAAAAAAAAAAAAAATAGAGAAACCAGAATACCATACCTATGTTTACCACGAAGGCTTCAAAACCCAGCAACAAATGCAGTCGGGGGTTACAGTCAGGATGGGATGACTATGACAGTAACTGTGGCATTATTCATGTAATATTTTTTGCCATGCAAAAGTAAGGAGACATTTTTAAGTCAACCCAGAGCATCATCCTGTTCATGCTGTGGTCGCTTGAATGTTTTCCACAGCTTCCATGGGAGCAGAGGCCAAACTCTGAACTCTTTTAGGAACTGTATGAGCTGCTTTCTGAGCTGTCCTGGCCCAGCTGAGCAGAGCATTTCTGTGGTTAATAAAAACCCCTGCATCCCCTGTCTTGAATCTGCATTGTTTTCACTGGATTTGGGGCCAACGTGGCCAATCATGATGCTCGATAGTCCTAGAAAATACTAAAAATATTGGGCAAATCCCATCATCACATTTTTTCCACAATTATGGATAGTCAGCCCAGGAGCACTGCTTCCTTCTCCACGGCTGCCCTTGCCCAGAAAGCCAACCATATCCTGGGCGGCATCACCAGCAGCATGATCACCAGGTCGAGGGAGGGGATTCTGCCCCTCTACTCTGCCCTCATGAGACCCCCCCCTGCAGTGCTGCGTCCAGCTCTGGGGTCCCCAGGACAAGAAGGACATGGAGCTGTTGGAGAGAGTCCAGAGGAGGCCACGGAGATGATCCGAGGGCTGGAGCACCTCTGCTATGGAGACAGGCTGAGAGAGTTGGGGTGGTTCAGCCTGGAGAAGAGAAGGCTGCGGGGAGACCTTAGAGCCCCTTCCAGTCCCTGAAGGGGCTCCAGGAAAGCTGGAGAGGGGCTGGTGACAAGGGCAGGGAGGGACAGGCCAAGGGGAATGGCCTGAAGCTGCAGGAGGGGAGATGGAGCTGAGATGTGAGGCAGCAATCCTTCCCTGGGAGGGTGCTGAGGCCCTGGCCCAGGGTGCCCAGAGAAGCTGTGGCTGCCCCTGGCTCCCTGGCAGTGTTCTCGGCCAGGTTGGATGGGGCTTTGGGCAACCTGGGCTAGTGGAGGGTGGCCCTGCCCATGGCAGGGGGTTGGAATTAGACGATCTTTAAAGTCCTTTCCAACCTAAACCATTCTAGTATTCTGTGCTGCTGTTCCAGAATGGAGAATAGGTGGACAGTTGCACGTGCATCCAGCTCTCCAGGCCAGAAATAGAGGATGCAGCTTTTGAGTTGTACACCTCACTTATTGTGCAATTGTAGGCAAGGCAGGATGGAGGTGCAGTGTCCGCAGCCCCACCTTTAGTGCTGCTACTGCTCCAGGGACTTTTCCTGTCCCACTTTCAGAACAGGAGTATGGTGTTGCAGGAGGAAGAGGTGAAGCGAGAAGGCAGTGGTACCCCATGAGTCTCCTCCATTCCCTCCATCCCTGAAAAGGGGTGGGAGGAAGAAGCCCAGGTCACTGTACGCCTGCAGACAGGGAAATGGGAAAGAGCTTTTCCTCAATGAGAGGAAAAGTTAAAGGAAGGTTTAGGAATGGCTTTAATCATTAGCACCACCTGAAAACCCAATGCATGTGGAGAAATAAACCTCTTGAGAACTGGTGATCCTATTCCTTGTTCTGATATCTCACTTTGTAGAGGACCTGCTGTATCTGAGCCCCAGCACAGCAGGATCTTGCATGACATGTGCTGAATGTCTCTAAGGGTTAGTTTGATCCTGGTTTCATCACTTGGTGTATCTGATCCCGGTAATTTTGAGGAACACGCAGTGTTCAGGAATGCCAGAGTGGTGTGGGATGAGAGCTGTCTGAAATGAAGGATGTCCCCTGTACTTGGAGATAATTGAAGGGCAGGCTCCAGACCTGGTTGGAGGGGAAGGAGCCAAACAAGGTAAAGGAATTAGCAAGTCCTAGCTCCAATGTGAGTGTTTGATTTAATTAAAACGTACAGTACTGGGGGAAGTAACGAACAACTCATAAGCTGCATGATGAAATCCAGCTGTAGCCTACTGAAAACAAACAGACTGGTTTCCTTCAAGTTTCCAGAACATGAGTACAGACAGTGCTTCATTTTTACAGGCAGCATCTTGTGCTGCAGGATGATAGAGGGTGGATGAGCTGTTGTAACTGTTGAGACATTTTTTTTTTTTTTATGCCATTGGTGAGGCATTAGCAGGGCATTGCTGAGTCTTAGGGTGATATTTCCAGGGCTATACTCAGTTCTGCGGATAAAAGCCTTCGGTCTCCAGGGCTGCTAGTTGGGCAGCTGTCAGTTATGGCTTCAATCAGCAAAACATCCTTTTGGAGGAGAGTTTATTTTAGAGGATGCAGAAATCGGTTTCCTCCAGGAAAAGGAGGGTCTGTGTTTTGCTGAGATTAGGAACATCTGTGCCTTAGTGGTTAATGCTGTTGTGAGAGTGGAAAGGATGAGTTTTTCTCAAAAAAAAACAAAAACAAAAAAAAACACCCAAACAAACCAAACAAAACCAAACAAAAACACAAACAAACAAACAAAAATCCCAAACCCAACAACGCACCCCTGTGATATTAATCTGAAAAGTCAATTCCTACAAACACAGCATTGGGTAGGATGTATGTGATCTCGGGTAGGCAATGTGAACTTGGCTTTCTGCAGAGACACTGGCTGATGCATGTCAACAGACTCCAATGTTTTAGCTCAGATAAAGTGGTGCTTTGTTCGTATTGGAATGATTTTTTTTTTCCTTCTAGATCTTTGCATTCTGTACTCATTGCTTCTAAATTTGAAATGTTAATTGCACTGTTACAAAAAGATCCATATTTTCTGGGTGGATGCTTAATAAATAACTGCTAATAACTATTGCATTTCAGGCAGCAGCAG
>VXBL01008922.1:373-11608 GCA_013400195.1 Aramus guarauna | reverse complement strand
GCTCTGCCCGTCTTGCCGTACCTGGTTTGTGCCGCTCCATGGTGCTCTCGTGGCTACTGAGCCCCCCGGATGAGGAGTCACCGCTGGAGGGGCCGTCGTGGCCGGCGTGCGGCTCGAAGGGCAACGGCGGCCGCTGCGAGGCCACGTACCTGCGAACGGAAAGGCGAGGGGGGACGCAGGTTCACCCGTCACCCCAAAATGCCAATGTTTCTCCCCAGTTTTGCACCCCAGAGGGTGCCCACAGCCGTCACTCACCGTTCCGGAGAGGGTTTATAGCGAGCATAGGCTGTTCCGGTGCTGCCCGGCGCGGAGAAGCTGCCGGACGGCTGCCGGTACGGTTGCGCCCTCTCCGCTCCCGCCGGCGAGGATGAGGTGGGATGGGGGGTTTCGGGAAAGCTGACCGGCCTGGCTCCACGGGATACACGTAGGGAAAAGCAGGAAATAAGAGGTTGTCATCGCTCCTGCCTGTTCCTGCCCGCTGGGCCGCGTTCCCGTCTCCATCCCGCCCTTGTCCCCGTCCTCATCCTCGTCCCTCACCTCTTGCCGTGCAGGGGCTGCGGTTCCCGGTAGGGTACGGCGGGCTGCTTGGCCAACCAGCCGATGGCCTGCCCGTGGCCGATGGGCAGCGGTTCAGCCCATTTACCCGCCGGGGTCGTGTTGTGTGACGCGGGACCGCTCCACTGCCAGCCGGCGTTGCTCCGGTAAGGCGGTCGGTAGCCGGACGGCAAACTTTCCGTCTCTCCCTTCGGCTCGGCGTTATTCAGCTCCAAAGACTCAGCCCAGCCCCTGCAAAGCCAACGGAGATCGGCGCTTACGGCACGCGAAGCCGGCCGGTGCCACCGACACCAGCGCCTGGCAGGGCTTTAGCCAAAACCATCCCGTTCCCCGGTGAAGCAACATCCTTCCTGGCTATTTAATTACGATTTAACAATTAATTCATTATATTGGCGGTCTTCGCCTCCCCGCCCAGCACGCGGATGCGACCGACTTAGCCGCGCGCAAGGGGAAAAGCGGGACACCCCCGGAAAACCGGGCTCGCAGAAGGGAAGGTGATGGTGACCGCCCCCACCTACCTGCGAGGGGCTCCGTCCTCGTGGGGTGGGATAATGACAACCTTGACCGTGACGGAGGTCCGGAGGAGGTCGATCATCTGATCGTGGGTCAGCGTCACCACCGCCACCTTGCAGATCTCCACCAGCCGACTGCCTTGCCGCAGGCCGGCCTGCCAGGCGAAACCGTAATCCTCCACCTCTGCCACCGTGCCGTCGTACTTGACGTGAAAACCCAGCTGACCCAGCCCGTTCCTCCTCAAGGTCATGTCCACCGTCTCGCAGCCGTCCGTCATCACCTGGGGCCAGGGGAAAGGACGGACGGATGGTGGGGAGGGGGCTCGCAGCCCCCAAAATCCTCCCCACCACCAAAAAAAAAAAAAACCAAAAAACCAAACCCCATCCTCTGCGTTTAAGTAGGACCTATGCAAACTCCGGGAGAGGGTTGAGGCGACAAAGGTTCGTTTCGGAAGCTCACCTTCAGCCTCTGCACGATCTCCTTGATGTCCTCGGGGCCTCCCTCAGCCGCGCGGATGAAGATGTGATCTCCTCGGCCGTAAAAGATCTTGATGGTGGAAGTGTCGGCGGTCCAGCCGATGACGTCCCCGCAGAAGCAGTTGAAGACCACCTCCTTGGCGCCGAGGTCAAGCAAGACCACAAATTCGTTGGAGATTCCCAAAGCACAAGAGATCTCCGCTCCCCGAGCGAAATCCTGAGCGGAAATGCGCCAGGCAATGGCTCCCACACTGTGCTGCTCGGCGCCCACTCGGGCTTTCGTCTTCTCCTTCTTTTTGGAAGCCAAGGAGATGAGGTTGAACTTCCCAGCGGAATCAATGGGTGTGTTGGTGACACAGTTTTCGGCCAGATCCTTCAGGTATTCCTGTCGGGTTCGCGTGGCCATGGTGTGAAATTTGTCCGATTTGTGAGCAGCATTCTCCGCGTTGATCACCTTGGCCAGCAAGAAATCGCGGAAGACGTCGGATTTACGGAAGGTGACGCCATTGGGGATGGGGGGTCCGAAGGGTGGGACGTCTTTGGATCTGGTGACGGCCACGCTTGGGGACGGAGAGGGGAGCAGGTTAGGATCGCTCGGCATCGATAGAACCATAGAATTATGGAACCGTTTGGGTCAGAAAAGACCTGACGCTGCCCAGCCCACCATTCAACCACGTCCCTCAGCCTCGCATCTTGACCGGCTTCGTTACTCTTCCAGCACCTCCAAGTCTTTCTCAAAAAACTAACCACACCCCCACTCCAATGCACCGGCTGCTTTAAAGAAGCCAGAAACACCAGAGAAACCTCTGTGCCACCCTCACGCGAAGCAAATAAAAGCCCCCGCCGGGTGCTCACCTATAACAGACGTTATCGGTACAGGGGTTGTGGGCTCGGACGATGATGAAGACGTGCTGGAAGTGGGAACGGATGTTTTGGGGGGTAAAAGGCAAAGCTCCGGGTTCTTGGAAGATGATGGTGACGATATCGTTCCCTATGTGTCTCTTCCTCAGCAGCTGGAAGTAATAACGCGAGAGACGGTCAAGCCCCGGATGGACAGACAGTCCCCAAACTGCCGTGCTCGTGCAGGAAAGGGACGGAGAGCCCCAAATTTGTAGTTGCAGGGGGGAGCTGGGGGGTACCCCCAGGGCAGGGGGTTACCTGTTGCCGGTTGTTGGGGGTGTAGGGGAGCATGGTGGAGACATGGAACATGATTTCGTAGTCCTGGTAGGTGGTGTAGAGGGAGTGGGTGCCGGTGGAGTCGGCTGCAGAGGGAGAGGCAGGCGGTCAAATGGGTGGGGCGGTCCCCACGTCCACCCCCACCTCACCGGGACCCTGCGTCACTCACTCTTGGTGTCCAGCTGGGCTGCGTATTTGCTGAAGGCTTTCAGGCAAACCTTCTCCCCGAGGAGAGAGAGAAACTCCTCAAAGGGAGGTCCCGCATCCTCGTTGTTGTACATCTCCTCCTCCGAGCTCTGCCCGGCTTTGCAGTAGAGGATGCCCACCTTGTGCCTCCGGCAGAGCTGCGGGGAGGAAGAAAAGGTGGGTCAGCCACGGTGCCCCCCCCCCCACCAAATTCAGCAGCTGATGGGACCCCCGCTGTGCGCCCCCCAAGTCGCTCACCCCTTGTTCGTCCAGCTTGAGAAGCTGCTCGGTGACTTTGGGGGTGCTCACGGCGAGGCGAAGGCAGTGGATGTTGAGCTCCGGAACGACGTATTCCAGGGTGTCCTTCAAGGGGAGCCCCCGGACCGTCCCGTGCTTGGTGGAAGTGGGGGTAGCGTCCTCCAGGATGGAGCCGCGCAGGGTGATGAGCTGGGGGGAAAAAAAAATAAAATAAATTAAGGGGGAGAAGGACGGTGAAACACCCCACAGCCCCTCAGCCCCGGTGTTTTCCCATTCCAAACTGGTTTTCACTCTTTCTCCTCCACGGCAAACATACCTCGCTGGTCCGGAAGATGATCCTGTACTGGTACTGGGGGCCGTGGTCCTTGTGGTCCTCCAGCTTCTCTCGTTTGATGCTGACGGCCACTGGGCCCAATTTTTCATCCACCCCGAAATAGTTTGAGTGCTCTGCCGAGAAAAACGGGGATGGAGGCGGCACAGGGACGAGGCATCACCGGGGTACACCCAGCTCCGTCCCTGTTATGGGGCTGGGCACGGTGATGCCAACCCTTCCCCTGCCTTGGGGGAAAGTTTTTGGGGGGCTTTAAGAGCAGGCTGTGCACCGCAGAGGACATGAGGGTCAGCATCGGCGTCCCCCCAGGTTTTTGCAGCAACAGGACAAGCCTGCGGACCCCCTCCCCGCCCAAAAAAAAAAAAAATAAACCCCCTCCGAGAACGCCCACCTTTGCCATGGAAATGGTCCCGGTAATAGCGAGCGCCGAGGTCGACGTGCTCGACGCTGTAGTGCTTGAGCCGGCTGGGGTTCCTCTGCAGCTCTTTGGGGACCTCCAGCACTGAGATGCCGGCGTTGGTGGGGCGTACGTCGAGGGTGGGTTCCGGGAAGCCCCCCTCGGCCGTCGGGATCCCCGGAGATCCCGCCGAGGCTTTGGAGAAGCTGACGTTCCGTTCGCCGCTGCCGCCAATCTCGTTGCGGAAATGGGGACAGCTGAGGAGAAGCTCATTGCTGGTGTTATCCCCCACGTCGTGTTCCAAGTTCTCCTTACAGTTGAGGTCTTCGGTGCTGGCAAACGCCGAATCCGATCCCCCTAATCCGCTGGCACGAACGGTGGCGGCCGAAGCGGCCGAGGCACCCGTGGTGGTGTTTCGCCGTTGGGCTACCACGGCACGGTTGATGGCCACGGCGTTGAGGTCGAAGAGCATGCTCTGCACGTCGTAGTGGGCGAAGCTCTTCTGGCACACCCAGGCCTTGCCCGGCTCGGGCGCCCGTGGCTCCTCCGGCTCCTTCCCCGGCTCTCCCTCGTTTCGGCCGCTCCGTAGCTTCTTGAAGATGGATTCACCTCCAGCATCACCTTTGGGACACCTCCTGCGGGGCTTCTCCTTGGATTGCGCTGACGGTTCGTCCCGGGGCCCATTCCTACCCTCCGTCTTGATCCCGGTATACAATCCCGGAGGAAAACCAGCCTCTCCAAGACACTCGGGCGTCCCGGCTCGCCGATCCGGTTTCTTGGTCCGAAATTCATTGAGCATATCGAAGAAGCTCTGCTCCGAGATGCCCTGCACGTCGATGGAGGAGGTGCTGCCGTACTCACGGAAAAGCCCGGCACCTCCTCCCAGCTTGGTCCCCCGCGGCTCCGCCGGCTCCTCTGGGTCGCACTCGCTCAGCGTCACCTCGCTGCTGCTCCGGTGCCGCAGCGGTGCCAAACCCCTCGCTGGGGACCGGGGCCACCCTTCCTGAAATTCCACATCCTTGGATCGCCGCCGTGCCAGGCGGTGAAGGGCTTTGAAGCCCGAAACGCCGGCGAGGGGCTGCTGCCCGCCAGTAAAACCCCGGCAGCAAGCGGCATCCCGGCTGCCCGCTGCCTCCCGGCACGGGCTCGTGCCGGCAGGGGGGTCCTTCGCAGCGTCTCTCTTGGGGGGCCAGTCGGCGATGCGGGCACGCACCCCCATTTTGGGCACGGCTGGCGTGGCGGGGGCCAGGCGAGGAGGAGGTTCTCCCCCCACCGTCGGCAAGCTGCCATTTTGCGCCCAAAACGCTGGCGGGCAACCCTCGGCATCGGCGCCGTCGTGCCGAGGGGGGCGGTGGGAGCTCATGGTCCGGTGACAGAGCCGAGCCGAGGCAGGGGGACGGAGCCGCTCATTGCCGCCGTCGCACCGGGACGGCTTCGGTCGCCGCCGTCCGGCTGCCGGCGAGCGAAACCCCACAGCTCCCGGCTTGGCCGCGCTTCTGACGCATGGTTCTCCTCGGCGTCGGCGCTCACGTAGGACGTTGCCACGTCTCCCTGGCCATCCTGCAGCGAGGGGGAAGAGCAGAGGGTTAGCGGGGCGAGAGGGAAACGCCCTGGGATTATTTCGGGGGGGGGCTGACGGGGACACCCCAGCAACAGGGCTGGTTCCGCTTCAAATCCTGGACAGCTTTGGGTGGGAAGGGACCGTTAAAGGTCCACCTAGTCTACGGGCAGGGACATCTTCAACCTGACCTTGAACCCTTCCAGGGATGAAGCATCTACCAGCTCTTTGGGCAATCTCACCAGCCACAGCATAAAGGTTTTTCTTCCTTTGTTCTAGTCTGAATCTCCCTTCTTTAACCTCAAAACCGTTCCCCCTCGTCCCATCGCAACAGGCCCCGTCCCCACAAGCACTGAAAAGCCACCAGGAGATCTACCCAGAGCCCTCTCCAGGCTGACAAACCCCAACTCTCCCGGCAGAGGTGTTCCAGCCCTCTGACCATCTCCGTGGTCTCCTCCAGATGCGCTCCAAGAGTTCCACGCAGCGATCCAGGTGGGATCTCACCACAGCAGAGAGGAAGCAGCACCTCCCTCGATCTGCTGGCTGTGCTTCTTCTGCCGCAGCCCAGGATCCAGTTGGCCTTCTGGGCTTTTCATCCTCCAAGTCCTTCTCCACTTTCCATCCCAATCTATCTAGATCCTTTTGGAGGCATCTTCTCCCTCAGGAGACTCAACAGCACCTCATACCTTGATGCCTTCAACTCCTGCCTCCAGATGGTTGATCAATATAACAAGCCCTGAGCAGCACTGCTGGTGACTTCTTGCCAGCCAGACGTATGTTCGTTGAGGTTCCTCAGGTGATCTTGAGGTACGTAGACTTGCACCCATTGAGGTTCCTCAGGTGGTCTTGAACCTGATCATCTTATACAATGGGAGGGATTTTGCTCCTCAAGGTCCCTCTGCCTGCGAGGCGTGGGAAGAAAGATTGCCAAAGAAGTTCTTGTGTCCCTCAGCCTCCTCCTCGGCCGTTGTTCCCAGTTTGCCAGCCCCGCTTTGTTTTTTCCACCGGGATCTTACGAAGCCCTGAGGCCGCTCATCCCCAGCAGGTTGGGGACGGACAGACAACCGTTAATCCGTCTGCATTCGGCATTAACCTACCCCGGCACAGCAGCCGAGCCTTCTCTCCTGTCCGGCGCTCGCCTAATCCCCCGCTAATTACACTGCAAGCTCCCTAAGATCGCATCTGTTGGGAGGGGAGATTAAATCAATACCTGAAAGCCTTAATTAAACGCAGCCTAACGAGCGGGCAGCAGGTACAAAGGCAGATCTTCTTGGAGGAGCATCCCCGGCTGGCAATGCCGGGTCTCACCGGCAATAATCAAGGAAAAAATTTACCCCTTGCCGGGCAGGAGTGAGTTGGGAGGAAGAGGAGGAGGATGATATTTTTCCAGTTCCTCCTCAGCCCATCCTGATTTGGGCAAAGGGCCGGAGACAAAATTCCACTGTCCCAATCCAGATCCAGAGCCACTGGGCAAAAAACCATAAATCAATCTTTGGAACAGATTTCTAAATCCCTGCATTATCGGAAAACTTGGAGGTTTTGGATTAACCTCACAAACCGTCGGTGCTTCCGTCAAACCACACTATCACCCGGCTGGAAATATACATCCATTATTAATAAAATACAATCTTTCCACCCCAAAATCAGTGTTCGCCGCTCCTCCAGCAGCGAGACTCTCACCCAGGCTGTGAATCAGTGGGTGATTAATTAAATCCATCCGTATTCCGCTCCGAGCTACGTGTCTGGTAGGAGAGAGACCCTCTCCTTCCTTCTGTAAGCCTCCAAATTATGCGAGTTCGGATTAAAATACAGCGGAAAGGTGAGGAATAACCAGATTTAGGGATTTAAACAAAAGCAGAGGCTGAACCAGGGGGGTTCGGGGACCATCACGTGTCGATTCTCACACCCCAAGACACCCCTGACACCCCGAATCGCTCCATCACGGCTGATTTATTCCTAGAGAGAAAAAAAAAAAACAAACCCCACACCAAACCCCCCCATTTTAATCTCCCTCTTGAAATAATCTCGCTTAATCTCTTCCCAACAGCTGCTGAGATGAAGAGGGAGGATGAAGATGAAGCACCGAGGACACAGGACTCCCGGGACACTCTTCCCAAAAAAAAAAAAACCAGGATGCAGGAGCATAAATGCGCATCCGGGGAGGATTTGGGGGGGCTTTTCCCTTCCTTGAGTGCTGCACAAGGCCGCTGAACCGGCTGAGGAAAAAAATACATTGCCTGCCGTTCTATATGGCTTCAGCGCTAATTTTTAAGGAAAAAAAAAGAGCAGTTTAGCATCTCACGAGGTTTTTCGCGGCGTCTATTCCCCATTTATTAACTTCCAGTATCCGATATCGAATTTCTACGTTGTCGGAGCACCGCAACCTGAATTAATGATGCCATTATCTGCCTAGCCGGGCTCACGCTCTGGCAGGAATCAATCCACGAGGGAATCTCATCCTATTTCTTAGGATAAAATATGGAAAGACACCCCCCCAGCATCCTTTCCCCCCTGCCACAAGCCTCTACACCCCAAGGGAAAGCGGCGCGAGCCTGAAAGATTAATTGCAGGTCGTTAATTTTTTTATTTTAGCCACATCGGGGAAACCTGGCGGCACCGACGCCGGCAGCACCGTGCCAGGTTTGCCGGCACCGGGCAGAATCGCGTCCCCAAATCTTTCTAAGGGGTCCCAGTGCAGGGATAAGCGACGGTCCAGGAGCTTCACCGTGCCCCACAGATGTAATCTGGGGTAATAAAACAGGGAAAAAGCTTAAAATAGCCCCCCCGTTCACCCAGCGGAACCCAAAATCAGTGTTTTTGAGCCCAATCCTGCTGCTCCGGAGTCGCAGCTGCCATACGCACAAGGCCCAGCCCTTCCCAGCTAACAAGAAAGGGGGGGGAGAAAGGGAGCGAGGTTTTAATTATTAACCACAGGCCTTTGATAAATTGTCAGTTTTTAACTCTTTCTTAACCAAAACGCCTTCCTGAGTCTGAGGAGAAAGTCCAGCCCTGCCTATTTCCAATTAAAAATCAAAGTGTAACGACCCACGTGATCCTCTCTGCCTCCTGCCTGACCCCAAAATTCGATCCAAAGCAGCCCAAAATTCACGGCCGGCTCCTTCCCGCCTCCTCAGCACGGTTTCACTGCTGACAGGGGATACCGAGACATATAACCCGCAACACTTTCTGGGATTAAAAACCAAACTAACAAAAAAAACCATCCCCGGACTCTTTTGGGATGAAACAGCCCCAAAAAGACGCTTCAGGAGCGATGGGGAAGGTTTAGTCAGGGAGGAGTTGGAGTCACCCTGACTTTCCCAACGCCCGTCCCGAGCGAAACGCAGCTCCAGATACGAGCCAAGACTAAAACCAACCGATGGCCAAGACAGAGAAGAAATTAGTCAAGTAATTAAGCGAAGAGGTTGGCAACTTTGTGCTTAATTAAGGGGTGGTTAAAGCCAAATAATCCCCATTACTGGGCAATGAGAACACCATTCATTTTCTCAGCGCAAAAAGGAAAAGGGGGGAAAAGGGGATAAAACCCAATCCGGGACCTCGTTGCCGAGCGAATCCATCTCCCTATGCTTTATCTGATGAAGACGACTTAATTAACGCTAATCAAACGAAAGGCCTTTTCAGCACAGCCATAAATACGGACAAATTCCTACTTGCCTGAACTCCAGGGGAAACGTGCCAAGGCAGAGATCTCGGATACCTCACTCTGGGATGGCAGAGTCCGAGGACGGGATTGACCAAAACACCGGGACGTTTCGATAAATTATTATTCGGAACGAGGGAGCTCGTTAGACGCAGCCCCGCCCTGTGAAATCCCCCCGGATTTGGCCCCTTCGCTGAGTTAAATCTATTTTTTTGTGCTATGGCTTGTTGTAAAAACACGTCGGGCAAGCTGTAATCCTCGCCCGGAGGGGACGACGGTTTCTGGCCGGGCTCAGCGTCCGACTGTTGGAACAGCCGTGATGAAGAGGAGGGGCGCGAAGCTCCTTACCGGAGGGCGGGGAGGGGAAGAGCAGTCTCCTCCGGCGTTCCCAGCGTCCCCTGGGTCCAAATTTGAGGAAGAACTCTGGATTAAAAGGAAAAAATAAAAGAAAGAAATGGTTTAAAGTTTCACCTAGGGAAGGGGTGGGCTGGCATCAACGCGATCGACCTGTGCAAATTCCCGAATCGTGGAACGCCATTAAAAACAAGGTGACACCACGAGAGCCTCAAACGTCGCCCCGTTATTGGGATTTTCCGAGGGATTTGGGATTTCTGCTCCTCAAAAAAACAACAACCCCAAAACACTCCAAGGAGCTTGAAAACCAAAAGGAAGGGGAACGAAGAGGCGATTTAGAAGGCGGGGAAGGGACAGGGAGACAGGAACGGTGACCGCACCGCTGCGAAAGGTTTTTTTTTTAGCAGCTTATATTCTCGCTTAAAAGAAAGCCAAAACCCAATAAATCAACCCAAAAAACCAACCCCAAAAGCAAACACAAACAGATAAAAGCAGCAGGCAAAGCGAGCCGAGCGGCAAGCACCGACCTGCAGAAGAGAGGCGGGGAAGCGTAGCCAAATCCACGCTGGGCTTGTGCCCCCTGCCTCCCCCCCCCAAAACACAACTAAAAGCCCGTCTTCTCCCCTCAAAAAAAGTCAAGCGGCCCAGAGCTGGTGAGCCGAGAGTAACAGCGGCCTCATCACTGGCCAAAAATTAAAGAAAATTGGGCTTTTCAGCGGTGAAATTAAGGTGAAGGCAGGGTGTCACCCTAGAACCCCCCCCTCCTGATTTCTAAATAAACCATAAAGGCCCCTTGCGCAGCGATGAGGACGCAGGTCTCCAGCGAAGCCCATCAGCGTATCCTCATTAGCAGCGCCTCGTTAGCCAACAGCCCCGACTCGGCTTCGCAAATAGGTCAGGACGAGGCAAGTTTGACGACGGGGATTTAATTAAAAAGAAAATAAAAATACGCCTTTGATAACCTGCAGGAAGGTTTCGCAGCAGCTTATTATTTTTTTTTGGGGTGGGGGGGAGCGCGGTGAAAATTAGGAACGGGTACCGGGACTGCAGCACCAAAAGCACGGCCTGGAAATTTGGGGTACTCCAGCCCCCCCCTAAACACTGCCCCAGGCTCATTTGCATAATATCCCAATCATTTCACCGCGCTTAATCGCTGTTACGACCTCGGCAGGAGGAGGCTTCGCAACGCTCAGGGAGGAGTTTTATTTTTTTATTATTATTATTTCCCCGACGGAACCGGGCAAAGATGAAGCTCCTGCCAACGTGGCACCTGTGCAGGTTCCCCCCCCGCCCCCGTACCAAAATCTAGCAAAATAAACCCATTTTTACACTAAACAAGGAAAAATAAACCCCACCTTTCAAGATCTGCATGCGTTCCCCCCCACACACCTCAAACAAATCCTGTTTATACTGGGGACAAAGGGAATAATCCTGCAGCAGTTTCGCTTCGGCGCACTTGGGTTGGGGTGAGGGGGGCATTCAAACACTGGCTGGTTTTTGGGGTTTTTTTTTGGGGGGGGGGGCTTTTTTGAGGGGGTTCTGGTTGTTTCCCCCCCTTTAAAAAAAAATCATTATAGCAGAATATATGTTAAAGGGGAATTTGGGAGCCAGAACTAAGTTTAATCTTAATAAAGACTTGAATTTATAATTACCTGTAATCACCCCCAAGTCTCGGTGGGAAACACCCTGTTACACACACACACCCCCCCCCAAAAAAAAAGCCCAACTGCCAGGTTCCCCCTCGCTCTCACCAACATTTCGCAGCCAAACCAG
>VXBL01008921.1:45818-66301 GCA_013400195.1 Aramus guarauna | reverse complement strand
CTGCCAGCTGGGACTAAACCACGTCAAGCTATATGAAATGTGAAGAGAATATACGCCTTCAGAAAATTTTGCCAAAGAATGATGTCAGGAACGATCATATCCACAGCAAGTATAAAAATGCTACAAACAGAGGGAAAAAAATTAAAATGAAAATCTGTACTGCAGGATAGACATGCAACCTTTTCATTGTAAGTCCACATTTTAAACCATACTTGATATTTACACAGTGTTTTGATCCAAGGGTTAGGAACTGCAGTTATGCTAAAGAGCCCTTATGAATGATAACTTCATTCATACCATTCACAAAGAGGGTTTTCATTGAGACAATTTTTCTGTACTCTGTGGACAATTAATGTGCGTATGTTTACACTGCCATAAATAACAACTTTTTAACACCAGAAACACATGTTGCTGAACCAGAAAACATAATTCTGTACACTGTAAGCAAAGCTTGAGCTGTAGTTACTCCTCCAACACTTTGATTACTTAATATCCTTTATTTCCAATACTTCAAAACAACTCCTGCAGCACTTTGCAAGATACCAGCCTGAGGACTTAAAAGTTATACCCATACCTGAATTTACAAGGCAAAACATTTCTAGACCTAAGAACATAAAAGAAATAGAAGTACATGGAATGAGTAGAAGGTGGAAAAGAAAATTCTTGTAATGATGTGGAAACAGAGGGTGTATACATTAAAAATCCTTTTCATAAGCCTGATAACCTGCATCCTCCTACACATTCCTTGACAAAGACACACAGAAAGGCTTTGGAGCTAAATGAATACAAAGAAGTTCTCCACAAAACCATCAGGTTAAAACTTCATAGTTTGTATAAACAGGCCTTACAAATACAAACAAAAAGTATACCTGAATGTTTTCTTTCCTCTTCTTTTTTCTTATCTTTTGTTTGTTTGTTTGTTTGTTTTGTTTTGTTTTGTAAGTGATGTACAAAGGAAGGGTAACCCATAAAAAAAGGATAACAAGGGTTGTATGATGGACTTCACATGAAAAGACTCAGTGGTAACCAAAATATTACTAGAACAGTAAAATTACAAACATCACAATAAGGAAATTAGAATTTTTACTTGGGCAATGTAAGCATGGAGCTGTTTGCTGGGATATTTTCTTTAATATCTTTTTTAATTTCTTGTCAAAAACTAGAAGTTTTAAGTAATATTTAAACTTCTAATCTAGGAATATTTCTCTGAATACCTAGTAGTAATGAACTTGAAGCAAGACAGGACACAGAAGCAGACATTAAATCTCATTTCTACTAATCAGAGACTTGTTTAAGCTCTGCACATTTTTGAAGTGCTCAATGAAAAATTTTACTCAGAAGGTGAAAATTTACACACACACGAAGAGGCAAAAGAGAAGAGAGATGTACAAAATCCAACTTGGAGGGGGAAAAAAAAAGGCAATTTGCCTAAATATTCCACACATTTACAAGAATAATAGCTTGCTTTCCCTTTGGTTTATATTTTCAGAGAAGAATGGCAAATATTTTGAGTTTTAAAGAATTTTAAAAGATGTTTAAGTCAAGTGGGATGAGATTATAATTAAACATTTCAAATAACCTGATACAAAGTGGTTCCTAGATCTTTGCTTCTCCAAAATATTGACATATCTTATTAAGAAATTTATACAAAAAAAGCTTTCAGAATCCTTTCTCCCAAAAGAATTAACTCTCGTTTAACTATTACAAAAACATTGGAGAACACACAGACAAAACCTGTAAGATTAAGCATTTTTGAAGGTCAACTTTAACTGTCTCCTTATAAAGAATAAATCAGAAGATGAACTCATAAAGAAACATTGTTTTAATATAAAATTAAGACTACTGCTTGAAGAGATTGCTGTCCTTCCTACAATACATAAAGGGTAAAAACTTAGTATTCTTGAATTTGAAGAGCAAAATGCAAGTAAGTATAGATAACACATAATATTCTGTCAACTGATGTAAATTATTTACTAATCATTTTTCATGTGAAGGAAATGGCTATTAAATGACTGTGAGAAGAAACTTCAGACTGTATGAAATCCTGTTGCAGATTTTTTTTTTTTGCGATTACATCTCATAAGCAAGTACAAACAAATGTTCAGTAAAACACATAAGTATACTTTGCAAATACTAATCTGACTAGATCCCAAGAACATCTATTACTATTAAGATTAGGCTTATGCAGTAACCATGAAGTAATAGAAGTTTAAAAAACCTCAAACCTACAGAACACCACCACAAGAGAAAGACAGAGCTGCAACACTTTCTTTGCACTACAGGTGGCTCCAGCTTTCATCTGAAACAAAAAATTGTTAAAGGCCTCTTTTTCTTAAAAATGTAATATGATGTAATAAGACCTGCTGTCCTGTAAAAATTCCTTCTGGATTTCCCTTACTTTTTTGGCCTCAACTGATTTTTCTGATTGTAAAACATTACATAGTTACTATGCTTTATAAACGTGAAGATGCACTTCAGTGGAGACTGAAATTACAAAATGCATACACACATAGTAAAGCGCACACCTGCACATTTTAATGACATTTTAGAGTGAAATAATTTGTAAATCATGAAAAAAGGAGCTCCTGATATGCATAAAAGGAGTTAAAATATAATATTCTTGTCTGAAATAAAAGAAATGTACTGGAATGAAGAACAGACAAAGAAACTGTGATTCAGTATGTCCTTTCATTGTGAGGTCTTTGAAAGAATAAAAATTTTCTTAGGGAAATTTTTAATTCTTTCATTTGAAAAAAAAAAAATGTATATTTTTTCACAAGGAAAATGAAGGCTGGTTGTAAAAAACAAATTTCATTATTCCCAGGGATTGCAATGGGCCTGAATGCTATGAGAAAATAGTTCACATTAAAAATATTGAGAAAACCATGGAACCCAATGACAGCCACCTCAGGGTCCTAAGGGAACTGGCTGATGTAGTTGCCAAGCCACCCTACATATTGTCTGACAAGTTGCAGCAGTCAGGTGAAGTCCCTGGTGACTGGAAAAAGGGAAACATCACACTCATTTTTAAGAATGGTAAAAAGAAGGATCCTGGGTACTACTGACCACTCAACACCACCTCCATGCCCAGTAAGATGATGGAATAGATCCTCCTGGAAGACACATCAAAACATGCAGAAGGCAGGGAGGTGATTTGAGACAGTCAACATGGCTTCACAAAGGGCAAATGCTGCCAGACTAATTTGGTGGCTTTCTACGACAGAGTAACTTCATCAGTGGACAAGGGAAGAGCAACTGTTGAAACCTACCTAGATTTCTCTAAGGCCATTGATACTGTCCTCCACAACATTCTTGCCATGAAATTGGAAAGAGATGGGTTAGACAGATNCATGGACCTGTTAAAGTGGGTCCACAGGAGAGACATGAAAATGCTCAGAGGGCATGAAAATGCTTAGAGGGCNACTGGCTGGATGGCCACATCCACAGAGTTACAGTAAATTACATCAAGTGGAAGGCAGTAACAACTGGCGTCCCTCAAGGGTCCGTCCTGCGACCAGTACTACTTGTAATATCTTTATTAATGACATAGGTAGTGGGATTGAGTGCACCCTCAGGAAGTATGCAAATGACACCAAGCCGAGTGCTGCAGTTGATACACTTGAGGGAAGAGATTCCATCAGGGGACCTTGACAGGCTTGAGAGGTGGGCTTGTGTGAACCCCATGAAGTTCAACAAGGCAGCGCAGTGAAAGACTTCGGCATATTGGTGGAAAAAAAATTGGATGTGAGCTGGCAATGCATGCTTTCAGCCTACAAAGCTGACAATATCCTGAGCTACATAACAAGAAGCATGGCCAGCAGGTCAAAGGAGGTGATTCTCCTCCTCTACTCCATTCTTGCAAGACCTCACCTGGCGTGCTGCATCCAGCCCTAGGGTTCACAATATCAGACATGGACCTGTTAAAGTGGGTCCACAGGAGAGACATGAAAATGCTCAGAGGGCATGAAAATGCTTAGAGGGCTACCTCTCCTATGAAGGCAGGCTGAAAGAGTTGGGGTTGTTCAGTCTGGAGAAGAGAAGGCTCTGGGGACACCTTATTACAGCCTTTTAATACTTAAACAAGGCTTATGAGAAAGATGGAAAGAGATTTTTTACCAAGGCCTGTAGTGACAGGACAAGGGGCAATGATTTTAAACTGAAGGAATAGAGGTTTAAATTGGACATAAGGAAGAAATTCTTTACTATGAGGGTGGTTAAACACTGGAACAGGTTGACTAGAGAAGCTGTGGATGCCCCATCACTGGAAGTGGTCAAGGTCAGGTTGGACAGGGATTTGAGCAACTTGATCTAGTGAAAGATGCCCCTCCTTGTTGCAGGGGGGATGAACTAGATGATCTTTAAAGGTCCTTTCTAATCCAAACCATTCTATGATTCTATGATTCCATGATTCTTTCAAAATGGAAAAAATCAAAGGAAGTTAAAAGGAGAAAACATGCCTATCGCTTCACCATAACACAAGATATTTCCAATGCCTCGGTAAAGAATATACAAAGTGTCCGTAAATTCAAATTCTATAGTGATATCATCAATTAACTCTCAAAATGTCAGCTGAAGTTTCTTACCTCCTTTGAAATTCCCAAATTTGTATTGCCATTTCAAGCCCTCAGTATGGCTTGTGGTCACCCAACAAATGTTTCAGACCCAAAAACTATGATCAGCTGGTCTACTTCTATTTTGACATAAGCTTCAAGTGCTAATTTGAGTAGTGACATTTTTAGGCTTTTCAGGATGACTGTGCTATGAAAACTACAAAAGTAACAAACACAAAATTCCTCTCAGAAGGTTTTCTTAAAAATTGTGAAAGACACTTATGAAAAGGTTTTACCAGATGCAGCACACAGCAAAATTAGAGCTTGTTATATTATAAAATTATTACTGGGTAGCACTTTAGTGATGACTGCTCTGGTAAGAGCTATCTTTGACATGATTCAAATAGCCAGCTAACATTTTACCATTTACTTACTCTTCTGAAACACCCTCCTTTCACTCTCCAGACTACGTGTACATACAGCATGGGAACTTCAGCTGCAGACATGATACTGCAACACTAAAAGTACACTTAAAGTTAAGATTTGATACCAACTGATAATAGCCACTGCTTCTAAAATCTTAGAAAAATGTGCAGTGCTTCAAATTGAGTATGTGCAAGACAGCAACATTTGCAAAGTACATTCTTAAGACAGGATGTGAAAAATCCGACACTTCCAAGACTTGACTAAACTGTTGGGTTGTTTTTTTCCCACTTAGAAACTTCAGACTTGGTTTACTGCAAAGATTTTGATGGTATTATGAAAACTAAAGTAGAAGATGACATTGTATTGGACTTACATGAACAGATTTCATAACACAGGGGCTACAGGAATGGCTTCTGTGAGAGGAAATCAGGGACTTCCCTTATGTCAGACAGAGCCAAACCCAGCTGGCTCCAACAAACCCACTGCAGGACACTGCTGAGCCTGTAAGTGATGCTGGTAGTGTATCTGTGATAACATATTTAAGAAAAGGTAAAAAATGCTGCACAGCAGCTGTAAGAGAGGAATGCGAAAATGTGAGCAAAACAGCCCTGCAGACACGAAGGCCCGTGAAGAAGGAGAGGGGTGAGGTGATGCTGCACTGGAGCAGAGGTTCCCCTGTAGCCCGTGGAGAAGACCGTGGTGAAGCAGGTTGTCCCCATGCAGCCCATGGAGGACCGAGATGGAGCAGATAACCACACTACAGCCCATGGAGGTCCCCGTGATGCAGCAAGTGGATGTGTCCTGATGGAAGCTGCAGCCTGTAGAGAACCCATGCAGGAACAGGTTCCTGGCAGGAGCTGCAGCTTGTGGAGAGGAGTCCACACAGGAGCACGTTTTCTGTCAGGAACTGAGGCCTGTGGAGAACCCAGGCTGGAGCAGTTTGTTCCTGAAGGACTGTACCCCATAGAAAGGGCCCATGCTGAAGCAATTCTTGAAGGACTGTATCCCATGGGGGACCCACGCTGGAGAAGGGGAAAAGTGTAAGGAGGAAGGAGTGGCAGAGATGAAGTGTTGTGAACTGACTGTAAGTCCCATTCCTCATCTCCCCCTGCACCACTCAGAGGGGAGGAGGTAGAAGAATCAAGAATGAAGTTAAGCCTAGGAAGAAGGGCAAGCAGAGGAAAGATGTTTTTAGTTTTGTCTTTTTTCTCACTATCCTACTCTGTATTTAACTGGCAATAAATTAATCATTCCCAACTCAAGTCTGTTTTGCTTGTGATGGTAAGTGAGCTCCCTGCCCTTATCTCGATCCATGAGCTTTTCCATCCTATTTCCTCCCCCTGTCCTGCTGAGAAGGGGAGTGACTGAGTGGCTGGGTGGGCACCTGACAGACAGTCAAGGTTAACCCACCACACTTATGCATACCAATACAACTTACGGAGACTTACAGCTGGTTTCATTTCTAAAAAATTAAAATTCAGATAAAACCCCCGAACTCTTAATTCTATCTTTTCCTTTTCATACATAAATATTCAATTTTCTGAATAGCATTATTATCTACATTTGGACAATGGTGGCCCATTTTTCCTAGTCATGACTGAAATGAGACATTAAAAATCTCTTCAGAGTGCATGTGTACGCTATTCTAAAGAATGAAGAGGCTAAACTAATCTTTACACGCAATAGACAAGCATTAATAAATTCTAGAGATCATTCACAGGATTCCAGCTGTTGTATCAGACATAGGCATAATTCTGTGATGCATTTAAAAAGGTACTTAACAAAAAGCACATTTTAATCCCACTGAATTCAGTGGGACCCCTCTGATATGGATTTAGGCAACAGATTACCTTCAGCTGGAAATTACCTGTTAAGAAGTTAAAATACATTGTTTAAAGCTATGCCATGAATTCCCTACTGACCAAGAGCGTTTGTTTTTAACGTCTGCTATCAGTAAAATATTTAACAAAGATAAGTAGATAACAAAGGGTAAAGATATTCCTACACTATATCCTTCCACAACGGTACCAAAAATGCCTGATTATCTATAATACAATAAAACTCATTATCACAAAATTGCCAGGAGAACTTGAATACCAATAAAAAAATTTACTTAATGTAATGATCAGTCCAAATATGAAAGAATACTTCATGTCATCATGCTGTTTACATGCTGTATGTATACACATACACGCAGCCCAACTGCTGCTGGGTATTAAAATAATAGACAAAGACACAAAGAAAAATGCAAAAAGGATAAATTACAATGGAGACTGATCAGAATTGGACTATGCTAAATTAATCTATTATCTTTCCTTGATAAAATACTTTATTTTTTAGACACAGGGAAAAAGGTACAACTAATCTGTATGATTGAGATACCACTGGTCTGTATTCTTCAGTAAAGTGTGCATGAAATGCAAAATTAATGGTTAAATTCAAAATAAACTGGGATTATTGGAAGAACTATAAAACACAGAACAAACTGTCCTGAGCTAGGCTGAAAAAAAAATCCACTATAAAGCTACATGGAATTTATAATATTATTCCTGCAGAATCAGCTTTGGGATTTTAATAATTCTAATTATTCACTTTGCTGTGAAAACCAGAATTAGCTAATGAAATGTGCTAATGATGATATAAAGCTAAAAGGGATTGCCTTCCATGATGGCAGAAGGTGTTGCCATCACAGAGGAGGATCTGAATATCACATTAAAGGAATTGGATCTAGAACCCTGGAATAACAGAAAGAAGAGAAGTCTCAGCTGTACAAAGTACAAGGTAAAGTGCTCAAAGACTACTGCAAATGGTGGTTATTATAACTAACAGAAAAACACATATGTATATTAATTAGTCATGGAATTATTATGAAGAGCCAACAAAATGCAGCTGTTTCAAAGACAAAGAAGTTTATTGAAAGAATATACTTTCCTTGTACCGTTTGAGAAGAACTAATGCTAATTATATAAAAAAATCTAGTCTTTGACAGTACTGAATTTTTAAGCTTACATAGATTTCAGTTACCAATGTGCAAGAAAAGTGTATTCAAAATGGAAAAGGTACGGATAAGGATAGGTAAGAAAAAGAGGAAAGACTCAATAACCCAGCCTATGAAAATAAAGACTAGCTGCTATTAATAATTACTTTGAAAAGAGGAACAAAGGGGCTAGTGGGTAAAAAAAAAAAAGGGAAGAAGAAGGTTTATTCAAATGATAAGCATGGTTATAAGCAGAAGGCATAGCCAAAGCAGTTATAAACTAAGGTCAAGTCTCAAAGGAAACCAACTTATAATTTACCATTTTCAAAACAATGTGTTTTTGTGCCTCAAGAAGCAGTTCAACCCTAAGGACCCTTCTGGGCATCTTTCAACTAGAACCACACAAACAGCTCACTTGGGATTTGGCACATCTGAATCAGCAGAAGAATAAATGTGTGAAAATGGTTCAGAGGGAAGGGGCCAGTGGAAAGATGCAACATCAGGAAAATCAAGAACTGTAACACAGAACTACCAACACCTAAATTAAAACTTTTCCAAAGGCAGAGGAGCTTCTGGGTGGTTGCCACTCTCCTTTTCATTAATCCTTCTGATTAAGTGCTGATTAAGCTTTTTGTGCAGATGTAATGTGATACAGAAAACTCAAACGTGTCATCTTTTTTTTCCTTCTCTTTTCACTTTTTGCCTCATTTTCCCCTTTTTTTAATGTTTCACTGGCTATGTCCACAACGTTAAATTAACAATTCTGGTATGAACTGAACAAAAAAAAAGTGCAGGTTATAAATTAGAAATGAGTTATCAAAAAAGCCATGTTCAAAAACTGATTCAAGATAAAGTCCAATGGCTTAGCACTATAAAAGAGATTAATTATAATGTTCAATAGCCAATTTTTACCATTCTATAGCATAACGGTCACCACTGCCATAGTAATATCCTATAACCTTCCTTTCAAGATTCCATTTCCAAAATGTCTGCCTTTTCAAAAATGGAAAGATATCTCCTGACAAACCAGAGCATCAAAACTAAATAGAACAGATCCTTATTCTAATTCATGTCCAGCCACTGGCTTTGTCAATGATTTTAAGCTACTTAACTAATCTGTAAGTGTTTTTTAAACTCCCAGTCCCAGACAAAAATCAATGGGAGCTTGGCACCCATGTCTCATATGCTTCAGAAATTCCCCCCTTTAAATGCTTCAATCAACAGAAAACCTGTATTAAAAGAAAATTAAACATAACAGAAAGAGAATAAGAAATTCAAAAGTAAGTATTTTAGAATAAGTATGAATGATTAGGACGGTGTGTTTTAGTAACCTGGTACACTAGTTTCCTATCACCCAAACATGTTGCTACCTGACAAAACTACAGAAAAGTATACTGAACGTGAGAGAGGTATCAAACTGGAAATACACTCTGCAAACTTCCAACGTAATGGACTGCATCAGAACCTTACAATTATCAAGATATCACCAATTTTCTGCATCTCAAGAGCAAAATATTCATTTTTGTAAGGAAAAAAAGGAGTGTGTTTTCTTTAATTTGAGCTCTCTATCATAAACAGTGCTGGAGGTAAAATACATTTTATATCATTTGACCAGTCTACATTGCAAATTTAAAAATATTTATACCTGGTTGGAAAAAAAAAAAAAAAAAAGATAAAATAAGGCAAAAAACCCACAACCCCTTAATTAAGAGTCTGTGAATGAGGAGTGAAACATTAATTAAAATAAAGAAAATACTTGTAAAGACATATGCTAATACTTCCTTTATACACTTTTCTAATGAAAATCCTAATTCTTCCTTTGGATGTACACTTACAATTCCTAATGACATCTCTTCATCACTTGCAGCTTTGGCCCTAGAACTATTTGCTCAGCATAGTGAAGCGACAAACAAGAACCATGGTTAGCAATTCTGTGTGATGCCATTCTGTTTAGCTGATGTGCTACGGTTCTGGGAACTAACTCACCATGATACAATTTGTGTGGAACAAAAGGCTGGCTTGGATGCAGATTTGAGTATTTATCTAGGAACGAACTAGTTCATTCAAAATACAATCAACTTTTTGCAGCTACCTAAGTTGTACATATAGACCACACAGTGATAAGTATAACCTAATGCCGCTTCTGACTATTGCTTCCTGGAAAATGCTACGTAAATGTACAACAAAACTTTATATTGGAATACCACAAGAACTAAGTTCACATCAATATGTTGGTTTTTTTTCTCATCTTCTTAAGACCAACTCTATTGATATTGAAACACAAAACAGTCTTCTCGAAGAGTTGTAACAGTCAATGTAACAAACTTACGGAAATTCCATATCACAAAATACCTCACAAATACCCACAAACATAAGGCTATGACTATTTTGTGAAAATAAAGAACTTATGGGGCAAATAAAGAAAAAAAACCCAAACAAACCAAAAACCAAACAACAAAACAAAAAAAACCAAAACAAACAAACAAAAAAACCAAAACCCAACTGTATAAGAAAAAGGTAAAAATAATGAAAATAAATAAAAAAATACAGTTTGAGAAGAAGTAGACTAATATATATTTCAGTCAAGTGAAATAGCTATCTTCCTTTATTTAGAAATCTTACATAAAGTTATTAAATCAGATTCAAAGAATAAACACTGATTTCTCTTTGTGCAACTTTTTTTTTAATATATGGATATTTTAAACCTGTACTTGGTATAGTTCTGTTCAAAGAGCTATTATACAGGTGTGTCTAGATAGCAAAACTTTCGCTTGCTTATGTTCATTTTCTGTTGATGCTGGCACCCCATGTATGAGAAAGCAGCATTTGCCAGGTGATCTACAGAAGCCTTGTGTCTCTTCTAAGCACCTTTTGCAACAGATACTATTGTGGACCTTACTCCATCTCAGGGGGATCGTGACCAAACAGATTCTAGTAGATTGGCAATCCAGCTGAAAATAAAGGAACAGAAACAGCAGCTTGATCCACAGGCTGCAAAATTTTCTTAATACATGGCCATCTGGGTTGTCCTCCAAAATTACAAACTAAGGAATGCATGCCACGATCAGTGTAGGGAAGAGATCCAAGCTCCAACCACCACAAGTTGTTTCTCCAGCTGTCACTGTTCCAAAAGGATGTTATAGGGCAGAAACAGGAAGAGAAATAAATTGAGTAAGTGAAGGAAGTTACAGTTGTCATATCTCAAATGCAAGGAAGTAAAACAGATGATGGAGAAGAGAAAGAAAATGCTATTTCTGTCATCTGGTATTACTACTAGTTGACCTCCTTTTCATTCTCTGATCTCTTGTAGCACCGACATATCTACTACTCCTCAGCATGGCAAAAGGAGAAAAATGTGAGCATTCAGAACATGAGACAGTGTTAAAGGTAGGTGGGAGCAGACATAGAGGGAAAAGAGAAATAAGGACTGAATACACCAAAATTTATGCCCCAGGCTGTGAAAAGTATTATCCTTGCTCTTAAGAGAAATCATACTAATATCACTATTAGAAGTTTTTGCATTATCTGATAGTAGGTTAACTGATTTCTTGAAATAAAAAAATGCATCTATTCTATAAAAGATAGCACCTACCAAGAATCCTGTATAATTGCAATTATTTTAAGCTTTTTCATTACAGAATTCAACTATTTTATACTCTCAGTTGCATTATTATTTGTAATTATCATTAGTGTACCCCTAAAATAATAGGTTACTGAAAAATAGCATAGAAATAATATATGGTATTTCACAATTGCTAAAGTTGCACTTACTAAATATTATTTTTATTCTGCCATGTTCTTGCATGATTTGGGCCTTTTCAGGCCAAATTATTTACTAAGTTGGAACATTAATTATTTTATGTCCAATGAATTGGTCAATCAATGCATGTCTAACAATTAAAATTAAATTAAGACAAACTGTAAAAGGATCCCTACCAGTACATCTCTGTGCCTGGAAGACAGATGCTGACCAGCTGCGCTAGGAGGTTACTAGGCCACATTTGTGGAGAGAAGAGGCTATTTGTAAGACATTTTGACCTAATCCCAACAAAAGGAAAACAAGGGAGAAAAGCAGAGATATGGCAGCAGCTATATCAAAGTTCTGAATAAACCTGAAAACAATAGGAAGTGTGTATACTTTGGTGTGACTAAAAGGCAGGCTGCTACAATATCACTATATTTCTCAAGTTTCATAACTGTATTTATTTGCTGGATATTTCCTTGAAATATCTTCAACATTCAGATTAGATTTCAATCACAATGCCTCATTTATAATTCATTTAATCCTATTCTTTATAAAGAAAAAAGTAGCTGAAGCGGATATCGGGAGGCTATACATGAATAACAAGCATATGTCTTGCAACAGAAAATATATTTCATTTAGTGATTTCTACCTACTATTGTGATAAGATAATGTCTTTATATTAGAATATGAGAAATGCTTTTCAAAAGAGACAGAATTCACATACTTTGAATATTAAATAACTCAAATGCTCTTTGAAGAAATTTAGTCTAGAATACCATCATCTGAGACTCTCAGCGTTAACTCATTCTATGAAGTAAGCTGGAAAACAAACCTGAATGAAATTTGGTGATGTTTCTATTGTTACTAACACATATGCAAATTTGGCTGTATTAGGACAGTTTCCATATTACATAGAAGGAGACTACTTGATGCAGCATGTATTTGTAAGATTGCTATAAATGCAAAATGTACAAGAAGCCTTTATAATCTGTGTCCTTTCATAGAAAAAAAACTGTACTATATACATATCCACCAGAACAGTAAAAGATCTTCCAGTCATCACAAGCCTTGCCTTTTCTAAGGGGAAAAAAAAGTTCTTAAATTATGAACCTACTGCATAGATATTAACATAATAAATATGATTTAGCAGTCCTTTAGTATATAAATAGGTGTTAAATATTGTATCTAATCTGTATTTGAGCTCCTTTCTTAATGGGCAACCTGTAATTAACATTCACAACCCTTGCATGCACACCTCAGAGTACAAATATGTAAGTTTTTAAAAAAAAAGGTTCCAATGGATATCAAATATCCTGATTTGTCCTTATTAGTCTCTTTGCATCTACAAAATTTGCATTTCTAATTTGACAACTGGGTTATCACTATGTATTTCTGAACCTTTTTCACAGCATTTGATCTTATCTTAAGCCTTGAATTTTATTTATTTACTAGAATTAGTGCTCACTCAGATCCAGAATTCTAGTGTAGATTATTCTTCTTTCTCTTTTGTAATTAAGAAAGTTTTATAGAAACACTTCCGTTTGTACTCTGGATATCCATCAATTTCTACACCAGATGAACAGAAAAATGCATCTGTCTTTTTTTCACTTGTTTCTAAGTAACAGCCTAAAGTAGCAGGACCTGATTAATCATTATTTGGAAACATCACACCATTAAACCTGAGTTCCAATTCAAAGATGATTTTGTATAGTAGGGAATTCCTATTTTCAGCAACAGGAACAGTCGAGGTTCTAAAATCTTTTGTAATCCAAAGTCTCATTTAAATTACTCCAAACTATCTACATTTTCCTTTTTTTTTTTTTTTTTTTATCATGTATGTGACATTTCTCTAAATTTAAGAGAACAATTCCATTCTTATGGCACAGTATTATTTTCACCTGTGGAATTGTGCCACCATCAGAAAGAAAGCATTTGTTTGTGATCAGCCCTCAAATTCCTTATGGCACAGTAAAATAGTCAGCCCAGGGGGGATCAAAAGCAGGTTTTTTTTTCCATTTTATAAATGTTTTCACCACCATCCAGCAGTTGCCTTATCATCTCGCTGTACTTAAAATCCATTTCTTATAATCACTCACTCTCTTCACAAACGGAATTATTCAATTACATGGCTCCACTGCACACTAGAGGTCAGACGTCATTGGCTAAGATGTACTGTGATGTGCTTTTATTATTTCTAGCCAGTGACAGAGATAATGTCTTGCATTATAAAGTTTCAATCACTATCAGGCTTCTCATTCATTTTTGAAAACAAACTGGCAATTCATTCTAACAATGAACAGATGAAAAAACTAAGTATTTTATGAGTAATAATTACAGAAATTTAACTTCAACATGACACATACAAACATAAATAATAAAACCTTAAAATTTTGCTTCAACTCATTTATAGCGATCTTTACCACAGAATGGTGAACATCTAAAACAATTAGAGTTTGTTACCTATCTTGAAATATTATTGCTCTTTCTCTTGTCCAAAACTTAATTAAAAAGTCATGGCAGTAAAAAATTAATGCAGAAAGTATTAATGAAAACAGTTCGGAATTGAAAATTAACCTGTTTTGAAATGAGAAGTTTGTTTTGTCATTCACTAGGAAATTATGTACTCATTTAGCACAAAATACACATTTTTATTACACTACTAGAACAAAAAAGGTATTTTGTGCATTACACAATTTCTATTCATCGAACTAATGGAATATTTTATTTAATAAAGTAGTAAATGATACTAACTCATTTAATCCAAAGCTTTTCAACACAGATAGTTGAGAAAGTAAAACAGTAAAGGCACTGTTCAAATGATAGGGATTTTGATTATAATGGCATTCTAATGGCCTGGTGAAAACTTAGTACTGAAATGTACTGAGTATACACAAGTCTTTTATTTTTTAACTGACATCTAGTTAGCTTTCACAGCTTTTACTTTACTATTTACCAAATTACTTACTTTACTTACTGCATTTGGAGTGTTTCACACAGTGTAAATATAGAGGGAGATCTAAGTCCTGGCCTCTGTAATTTGGATAGGATTTTTGCAACTGATTTCATTTGTGCAGGATTTCACCCACACACTTAAAAGGCATTTATTACATAGATAACTGAGGGTGTATTTATGAAAAAGAGATCATTCCTTCAGCCAAAAAAAATAGCTGGTTTCTTGGTCACAGACTTTCAGATGTGGAACAGCACTTGAAGTGGCAGTGACACATGCAAGACAGAGACTTGAAGTCATACAGTTCTTTGCTTTATCGTAAGGGACATAAAAGTAGAACATGTAGAAATTGAAAGGGTAGGCTCTGTAGTTTTGTACGTCACCTATCACTGCGTCTTGTTTTTCTATCGGGGTTGCGTATAGTTGTCCTAACAGTTTCAAGTTGTGGGTTTGCTTTCCATTGTGAATATTGTGATATTAATTTTTTTATGCAAAAGAAATCTAAATTATTATTAAACTGCTGATTTTTCTCTCATTCCTCGCTGTGTTAATAGTATTTTTTTTAATATCATAAGATCTCCATTCTTATACCTATTTCCATAAAACTAGTAAGCTTAATAATATTGTATTTCTACAGTTTCATGGCAACAGCTGAAATACAACATTGAAAGTATAAAGGGCACATTGAAATTTGGATATTAATTTTCATAGAACCACAGATTCACTAAAGCTGGCAGTCACATCTGGAGACTGTGTAGTCCAACCCTGGTCCAGACCTGGGTCAGCTACAGAAGGCTGCCCAGCATCATACTTTGGTCAGTTTTAAATATCTCCTAGAATGGAGAGTCCACAAACACACCTGACAACCTGCTCCAGTGCTGAGTCACTCTTGGAATAACAGTAATAATAATAAAATTCTTACGTTTAAACAGAACGTCATGTATTTCATTTTGTGCCCACTGCTTCTTGTGCTGCCTCTTGGTACCACTGAGAAGAGTCTGGCTTCCACATCTTTACTCTCTACCATCAGGTATTTATGTATACAAGAATAAGATCTAACTAAGCTTTCTCTCATCGGGCTGAGCAGTCCCAGCTCTCAGCTTCTTTTTGAATGAACAATGTTTTCAATCCACTGCCTTCGTGGCCCTTCACTGGACTCACTCCAGCATGTCCATATCTCTCTTGTACTGAGGAGCTCAGCACTGGACCCAGCACTCCAGATGCATCTCACTGATGCATGCTGAATACAGGGGAAGGATCACCTCAACCCAGGAAGCTGTTGGCCGCCTTTTCCCCAAGGACATACTGCTGGTTTATGGTCAACTTTTTGTCCACCAGGACCCCCAGGGACTTTTCCATCAGGCTGTTTTTCAGCTGGTCAGGCCCCAGCATGCAAGAGGCTGGTCATCCCCAGGTGCAGGGCTTGCCACTTCTCCGTCTTGAACTTTGTAAGATTCCTGTCAACCCATTTCTCCATCCTGCCCAGGTCCCTTGGAACAGCACCTTCTGCACAGTTTTGATAAAATACCTTATCTAAGGAAACAAATGTAAGGACTTCTCCATTTTCATTTTACTTCCCTAATGAACCCAAGGATAAATGTCAATCTTAAGCATATCCAAACGAATCCCTGAGGCAATGTAAAAAAAAAAGTTATTGTGAATATTCACACATAGACTAATGGATCAGTTGTTAGAATTTAAGCAAGAAGTTTCCAAACTTATGAACCGCTTTACCTACAAGAAGTTTCCAGGATAGACTCATAGAATCGTTTAGGTTGGAAAAACCCTTTAAGATTATCAAGTCCAACCATTAACTTCACACTGTCAAGGCCAGCACTAAACCATGTCCCTAAACACCACATCTACACATCTTTTAAATGGCTCCAGGGATGGTGACTCAACCAGTTCCCTGGGCAGCCTGTTCCAGTGATTGACAACACTCATGATACAGAAATTTTTCCTAATATCCTAGATGTCTAGCTTGGAATAAAATGGCCAACTCTGTCATATAAGCTTGAGAAATCAGACACTGTCAATGATGGAGGTTTCAAAAAATCACTATTTTGATTCAGTTCTAGCTGATCAGTATGAGCTGATCAGTAGTTTGATCCGTATAAGCTGATACAGTACTAGCTGATCAAAATTACTAGAAACAATTTTTCAGTCACTGAATTAGGCATGCAGATGCAACATTACAATCCTGAACATCTAACCTGGTACCACTAAAGCAAAATATTAATCACGCCATACGCAAACCAGTTTTATTGAAATACACATCTATAAGAGAATGCCTATACAAAACCACAAACAAGCACAGACTTATAGAATGGTTTGGGTTGGATCATTTAGTTCCAACACCCCTGCCATGGGGGGATATAAATAAATATCCATGGGGGGATATAAATATAAATAAGTCTTGTCTGTGTGACTGCTTGTCTGATCATACAACAGAGATACCACTGAAAGGATCTTTGTCATTTTTGGACACAGCCTGGCCACGTAAAAGCAATTTTAAATATCCAAATGCCCTCCACTAGACCAGGTTGCCCAAAGCCCCATCCAGCTTGGCCTTGAACACTTCCAGGGAGGGGGCAGCCACAGCTTCTCTGGGCAACCAGTGCCAGTGCCTCACCACCCTGATTGTGAAAATTAATTGTCAAAAAATCCAGTCAGGTCTCTACAATGAACTCTGTTACATGGTTCATTGTCCAGAATTAATTAGGCTACAGTCAGCTTGGTATTATCTTTAATTTTTCACTGAAGCAACACACATCAAGGAGCAGTTTGTCTAAAAGTGCAACAAAAGGGTTAGGTTAACCCTCTCCCAGTGATGGTCATGTTGGAGAGGTACAATGCTGTGCACTGACTTCATGCCTCTTGACAGCAGAAATACCACAAATGAAGAGTTGCATGAAGAACTGAAATGGCAGGTCTTAGGGGATCAAGCAGGAAAGCACTAAGCTTTACTGTTTGTTAGCAAGGGATCAGTGCCAATCAATTAATGATTTAATTACTTAGACTAATTAAGATAATGAACAACAGCAAGCCTACAATCAATTATGTTTATCCAAACTTTCTATTTTTAGGACAGGACCATGAGAAATAAATTCTTTTTACAGGTACTTAAAGTGTGAAGGCTGTGCTACTTCAGTCTCAGAAAAAATAAGCCAGAATCAATAAAACATAAGGGCTGCATTAAAAAAAAAAAAAAAAAAAAGTATGCAGAGAAGGAAAAAGTAACTTTGCCAGAACTAGGAATTCTACAGATCCCATAGTCCAGTAAGGTGGGAAAGTATGTTAAATTTTAGCAAAATGATGATTCTTAAAATTCTTTGCAGAGGTAAAACTTTTTTTTTTTTTTAACAGAACAAAACAATAGAGCACTTGTGCACAGTTATACTCCCCTTTGAAAAGGGTCTGCAGTCCTGACATAAAAAAATCAGAGTTTGGCTTCTTTTTATGTCATTAATGAGAATGTACCCTTTCTTCATTGAACGTACTGAAAGATCAGCAGAAAATAAGTCTTGTCTGTGTGACTGCTTGTCTGATCATACAACAGAGATACCACTAAAAGGGTCTTTGTCATTTTTCGAAACAGTCTGGTCAAGTAAAAGCAATTTTAAATATCCAAAATCAGAAATAAAGTGAGAAAGCATGTCCTCTCGAATATGAAGAAAGCAAAGCTGCTACTGCTTAATCTTTATGTTGTAATGCTACTTTGCTAACCTCTAATGAGTTTCTGCAACTTAGATGAAATTTCTTTGATGAATTTTTCAATCTATTATTTCCACATGGCTGCTCCTGCTTTGTTTCTACTTTGTGATGCATAATTGACAACACTTCTGTACCAGATTGCATGGACATTTATGAAAACTGGTGGTTACTTTCGACGTTAAGAAAGAAACTGAGAAGCTAGGAAGGGACAGCATAAAGACAGCTGAAGGGGAAAGGGATGAATAGGAAAAAGCAGAAAGTGTAACAGAAGGATACAGGAAATCCGAATTACTGAGTGAACAGGGTGAAGCCCACAGGAGACCGACAGCACAGCAGAAATGCGGGGTCAGTCTCTGGTACCAAAGAGCTCAGAGTAAGCAGAGGGGGGTGAAGTTCAGGTATGGCCTCTTGCTGGGCTTTGCAGGTGCACAGCAATCCTTCCGCATCCCACCCAGGCCAGCGGAAGAGCACTTCCTCAGAGCAAAAATCACACCTTCTCAAAGCAGAAGACATCCCTTGCTGGCCTCCATCTCCAATCAGAATGGAGTCCAGCCTTGCGTGAAGGAAACTGGGCCATAGACTGTGAGGGCTATAAACCACCCAGTGGTACGGGTGCAGTATGGGCAGTACTCCCATTGCCCTATAGGACGGGCAGAACTTGGAGCTGAATATTCAGATTGTAACAAAAAAAGACGACTGGAGCATCCATGCTATTTTTAGACCATAAAATCTGCTGTCTTTGTGTAACTTAGGGTATTTTGGCAGAAAAAGGAAAACACATTAATTATCAGAGAAATCTTGCACACTCTTTTAAAAGCTTTTATATTAGGAGCATTTAGAGATAAATACTACAGTGGTGAGGTTTAAATTATCCTAAAATACTATTTACAGTTAAATGGTATTTGTGATTCCTTTTTTTATTCACCTTTATATCATTACTATGTTAATTGTGTTTTCTGGACCATCTGTACATTCTAAAGAGAGAGGAAAAGTATTAAAGGAACATAACTTCCCCTGCAGAATAAAAATAATAGAGTAATTTATATACCTTCAATAAAACAGCAGTGTTGTAATTAGAAATTAACATCACTGAAATACTTTCACAGAGGTGGGACTTAAGATCTTCTGTAAAACTTCAAATGCAGAGCATTTGAGTATAAATGACTCAGCATATGGAGTACTACCTTTTCATTTTTTTTGAATCAGTTCTTGAAAAAGAAATTGGGGTAGCCTTCTGAAATGATCAGTCTTTTGGATACTAGTGGGATCTCAGTGCCTATATTACCACTGTACAGTCAAAGACACCAGCTTTCCTTGAAACTCTGCATTACCTGTCCTGCATTTTCCTAGCAGTGTTCCGCCAAATAGAAGGCAAGCAGTGCTTGCCTACCTAATAACTTCTTTTTCCTCAATCCAAAATCTGAAAGCTATTAAAATTTACCTGTGATGTCTGAATATACTGGTTAAGGTACAGAACTACAAATAAAGATTATTAATCTTAAAAGTTAGCTTTGGATAGGGTACTGGGGTGAAAACAATTAATACAAGAAACCATATTCCTTTGAATCTGACAGTCTCAGCGTAGACCCTTCTCTTGCCTACAATCAGGTGCCTAACAAATACTATTTTTTAAGTTATCTATGCACAAGAGATAGCAGTTCTTTCTGTTTTAAAATATCTATACCACAAACAGAACGGTTCTGATGATTTGCAGCCACAGTTTTACATTCTGTTCATCACTGAAGAAGTAAATACTCCTAATACACCTAGAAATACACCTAATACGAAAATAGTAATATGTAATTATAAAAATTGTCTTCTCAACATGAGGGAGACCATGAGGGCCACAGATTTGACAGAAAATCTAAAAACTGAGAGGTTTAGATGTGGTCCGCTTACATTAGAGACCATTTTTTTATTCTCACTGATCCTTCAAAATGCTTTATTTGTAGAATGGAAAGACATGACAGATCTATTAAGATCAAAGAGATCCAAACTCTTGATCTCCAGGCTCCAAGAGTAGTGCAACTTTCCCCCAAGGTTAGAGTATTTTTCAGGAAAAAATAAGACACTGAGCCACACACTCATAGATCGGGGGGGGGGGGAGGACAAAAACCAAAA
>VXBL01008921.1:20881-43854 GCA_013400195.1 Aramus guarauna | reverse complement strand
AATAATGCATGCATATTCAGATGCTACAACCTTTAAGTCACTTTCATCAGACCACAGATATTGAAAAAGGTCAGTGGACATGCTACGCTTCTTCATATGAACTGTATGTCTGAAGACAAAGGATTATTTAAAAAAAAAAAAAAAAAAAAAGGTGACTAGGATTTTCCACTAATGTACTTTGCTTCTGAACTATAAAGCATCAGAAGGCACCCTGTAAAGTAACTCTAACCCTCATGTCTCCTGTCCCACAGCAACATACACACACATTGCCACACAGCGTGATACAAGAATCTCCAAATCAGTTAAAGTGGTGAATAAACAGTGATAAACAATGCTTGTTGAAAATATATGTATTTCTGAATGCAAAACCATAGCAAATTCCTTATCGGGTCACCCTAAGTCTGCGTGGCCTGACAGCATGTCTCCAGCAGTGTCAAGAGAAGGTGCCATCTGGGCACATTAGCATGGGCACTTTTTATGATCTATTCACTTCATATTCCTAAGGACATTAAAGCTGGCATTCCTGCTTGTTCTTTTAGTACTAATTTATGGACATTCTGTACCTGAAGTTCTGAAGTTCTCTGAAACTACAGATACTGTCTACTTCTACAAAACCCCCCAGCAAATTTCATCTTTTACCTGCTTTTAATCAATCTTGTACAAACTTCCTCAAACACCACAGTTCTATTATTACAGGGTAGGTGGATATCCGTTCTGCTTTCACTTCATCCTCTACCTCCGTAATTTTGCAGACCTCAGTCATAAGCCCTACACCCGCCTCTGCCATCTCTTCTTGAAAATGGAGGAGTCTCAGCTTTTTCAGTCTCTTTTCACGTGGCAGCTCTTCCATCGTCTGGAGCATTTCAGCTGCCATTCTCTGCACCTTAGCTAATTCAGCTGAGTCTTCTCGAGGTACGTCTATCAGAGTGTATTCTAGTACACAAGATGTGGGTGCATCTTGTGTGGTAAGGTTTATACCACACCCCATAATCTCCTCCTTTTCTTTATGTCCTCAGGTAGAGTTATTCACAGATTTAAAACTAGTTCCGTCTTTTACATTAAAAAAGACAAATGGATTCTCCTTGTCACTTTTGTACTGAGTCTAACATCTTGTTTACTGCTTATAAAATGCATCCAATCTTAACCTTGGAATATTCAGATATATAGCAGCAAACTGCCATTTAAGCCGTCTATTCCAATAGTTACAATGTAATTGTCCAGAATTAGATACTAGATTATTGTAAATTTCTCCTCAAACTTGTTAAGTAAAATTCTCAATTGCAATCTCTATGTTCTCTACAAGAAAATATGTATACTTCAGCTGAAATAAGCCTTCAGTAATCCTTTTTTTTAATAAACAAACTTACTGCCAAAGATGAAAAAGCGTTTTCCCGGCTCTGAATCTATATTTTTCTCTTCCCTGCGCTTTCTCCAGTTTGTTAACAAACTTATTAGAATGAGAAACCAGGACTAGATGTGCACTGCATTATTAGCTCACTAGGTCCATATATGAAGGGTTAATTTGCCCCTCTCCTCCCATTCATTCTACCTTTGCTTTTCAACCAGAAGATGTTTGACCCTACTGCCTCATCTTAACACAAGGAACGTTTTCACAAAAAAACTCTTTCAGTTTATTTTCAAAAGCATTATATTTAAAGATACTACTCTCTATTCTGGACCATATTTTTCACTTTTAGCTGTTTGGCCTTGCTTTGGTTGTGGTCAAAATGTGTGCTGTTTCACTAGAAGAGGAGATCAAATGCCTATTTCTGTCTGCAATACAGACATCACCTGTCAATATTCTCATTAGTTATTTTATGGATTTTTCCAAAGCACCTGTGAAATTCTTGGAGGAAAAAAATTACCTAGGTGGAACTCTCCTGGAAATGCCTATATACAATTAACCCTCACTGCCAAAATAAATTTAGTATTACTTTCCCTTGTTGTTTCTTCCTCATCCTTCACATTTGCACGTGCCAAAAAAACACCCAATAGCAGTGGAGCTTCCCTTCCATACATATGCTGCTAGTGTAGTGGAAAGCACAGAGAGCTTGAAAATACACAATAATTTAAAAAAAAATAGCTTTTTAAGCACAAACTAGAACAAAAAATCTATCCAGTTAAATTTCATAGACACATTTAGCTGAAAAATTTATATCCCAGACGAATAAATTTTGAACTTCTATTGAACTCTCTTCCTGAACAACAGCCTTACTGGGAATAGGCTCTCAAAATTTCTTTTTAGCAAGGAACTCAAGAATGTGCTATGCATTGTAAAATTCTGTTATTTGCTATTATTTTGCACAGCAAGACTATGTCCAAATTGCTGTTTAAAGTCATGCCCTAGAATTTTTTGTAAACTCAAATGATCATTTGCCACATATTTGCATTCACCTTGTATGAGTAATTTCAAGTTTGAATTGTCTTTTATCAATATATTCTCTTCAGTTATACAACTCTTCACTCATCAACTAATATTACAATTCTGCACTCATTTTTCTCATAACATGTACATTACAGTCTTGTATAATTCAGTGAAAGCCACAGTAGCAATTTATACACAACTTCATATTTAAACCTCTTTCATAGCAATTTAAAGTCAAGATGTAACTTTATTCTTCACATTGCTGCCTTTAGAAGAAAGAATTAATTTAGTTTGCACCACCAGAAATTCATAAAAATTGTTCATATTCCTAAAACTTCAAAAGGATTAAATATTTACCCAACTATTTTGAATAAATATAATTTCAAGCAGACACTATTTAAGACGGAAAGATCCTACACATCAGTAATTTTGGGGGGAGGTGTTGTCCTGAAAGATAGGGTAGAAAGAAAAATGAATGGTGATCTTCCTATATACTTTCAGATTTTTTATGATTTGCCAAAGCTGGTGTCAGAAACTTACTGCTCAAAAAGATGCTGCTCCTCAAGATTTTATCTCCATTTCAGCCTGGCATGGCTCAGCCCCAGCCGGCAGCTGAGCACCAGGCACCGTTCACTCACCCCCTGCCCCCCGCAGCGGGATGGGGAGGAGAATGGAAAGACCCCGTGGGTTGGGATAAGGACAGGTTACTGGGAGAGCAGAGGGGGAGGGAAATAACAACAGCAGCACTGATGACGGAATATACACAATGGGTGATACACAATGAAATCTGCTCACTGCCCAGAACCTGATGCCCTGCCTGTTCCTGAGCAGCGACTCCTCCCTTATATACTGAGCACATCATATGGTATTGAATATCCCATTTGGCTAGTTTCTCATTTTCTTGTGAAAATTAACTTTTTCCCAGCCAAAAACCAGGAGACAGACACTGAGGTTTAAACCTCAGATAAGGAGTGAAAATAACTCTAAACCACCACAGCAGTTGTTGCGCTGTGTGAATATAACCTAAAAAAAAAAATAAATTCTAAAATTTCCATATTGATGTTTCTCCTTTCTATTTCCCTAAGAATTTCTCCTATATTAAGACTATGATATGTATTCTGCCAGTTCTGACAAGGGAATATTAATGACCCACATTCCTTCATCTGCCAGTGGTCATTGCTGATGCTGCAGGGAATTGCACACAGTGAGATAGTTACCCATACTGAAGTTTCTCCAGAAACAATTTCTGTTAACAGTTGACATTAATCTAAATAATGTGGTTACAATACAGCTCCCTTATCTAGATTTGTGTCTGGAAAGAATGGAGACCCTGGACTTCCAGACTCTGGTTTTGCATATGCTCCAGAAAATCCAGAAGATGTAATGCTCTCATACCTGGGGAGACTTCACTACCTCTAAGGTCAGCCACGGGCAACACCGCAAGGGCTTAAAGGCTTCTCAGAACTCCAGAGCTTGCAACTCAGCTCTGGTCAGTGCTCTGCTTTTGGGAGCTAGGAGCCTGCAGCTACCTAAATTAACAGCAGCTGTGAAACAGACATGGAAGCCATCTTCAAAGTTGCAGTGATAAATTTACAATAATGTTCAGGAAAACCATTTTGCAGTTGTTCTTCAGTTTATTCTATAGTTAAAAGCCCTGGTAAACTATACTTCATTCTGAATCTACACATTATAAAACACACACAAATCTTTGTTCAGATTACATTTTGAATTACTTTGTTATGTACAGATTTAGAGATAACCCAAACACCTTCTTAAAAATTATGTGAATTGGAAAACCATATTGCTCAAGCAGCTCTCAATTTTGCTGTTAATACTTGATAATTTAAAGCAAGTTAAACAAATATGGTTGTAATTATGGCTTCTCTTGGAATTAGATTATTCAAATCTGCTTTAATGTAAGAACTTTAAAAATAAAGTCTGGATAAATCCTAGTTTATGCAAACTTCCATATTATCTGCAGTTTCTCTGACTAAGTCTATATGTTTGGAATGACCGCATGAAGTTTTCACTTCTCCTGATTCTCTAAGTGAACTATCACATATATTCCAAAGCCTTCACTTTGCTGCAGAGCAAAATAAATACAACTAGAATGGGTTGGTATAACTAGCTGTCCCACTTTTCTCTAAGGCTTAAACTTTTGAGAAGTGATGGGTGATTTACTTGACATATTTTAATATCATATTTAACAAGTGCAATATAAAATTACTCTCGCAATACTATATACCATTTTTCATAAAGTCAGCTGGAAAGTGTCCTAGGGTTGAACTGCAGAGAGTATATAAAAATTCCTGAAAAAAGAATATAAAATAAAATTAAATTGAAAGCTTTTTTTTTTCCCCCTTAGAAAAGGCAGTCCACATTTAAACTCTCTTGCATACTTCACCATTATTAAAAGAAATAGCAAAGCAAACAAAGGGCTATATCTTACACAAAATGGATGCTGTCAGCACTAAGATATAAAGATAGATGATACTGAAAAAATTACCAATAAAGAATGGAAAGATTTTATCTTTGGATTTTACAGTTCTTGCTATTGCCCATAATGGAAAGCAATAATTGAAATAATTGAAATAATCTCTTTAAATACATCAGAGTTTAAATCTAAATCTAATATGACAGAAAATTAGGTACACATACAAAAACGTAAATTATTTCCATGTTGGGCTTGCCTGCATATACTGTTTATGAAGATATTCAGCAATAGGGATTTTTTTAGTGTAAACCATGTATGTCCAGATGCAAGACTTACTATAAGATAATTACTTTCTGTAAGATAATTACTTCAGAAGATCTATTTAGGTTAGTGTTGTAGATAAATGCTTAGAAACAAAAACTTCAGTGTGGACTGCAGGAATGTATTTCAGCTTGTCAAAGAACATAAAATAATTTTACCAGGGAAGAATGGTTTTAGCAGGAAAAAAACCCAGTTGTTCTTTAAAAAAACAACAAAATGAAGGATCCAAATAGAACAAGAAAAAAAAAAAGAGGAAAAATAGCCATCTTACATTTGATTTCAACAATCCTAAACTACCATCTTTAGATCCTATTCAAACAAGAATGCCTCTCAGTCACCCTAAAATTTGTTAAAAATAATCACTTTCCTGTCAGCACTAAGTTTTAGCCCTTCCTGACCCCAGTGTTGAGAACATCATGAAAACTTTTCTGTTAGACAGCATGATGCTAACTGACAGATATGTATCAGGAGCCAGAGAGCAAACTAAGCATTATTCACATTTCAAACAACTGGGAATGGAAGCAATATATAATAACTGTATTGTTTATGGTTAGTATTTCTGTTTGCCTTTTTACAGTCAGCTGCAACCACTCCTACCGAACGAAGAAAGAATTGTGGCTTCTCTTCTAAAAAACCATCTCAAAAGAAGCAGCAAAAGAAAAACGTCAGAGCAGAAGCTATGTAACAACAATGAAGGAAAATAATTAAACAGACAAAATTACTGGAATACAGCAGGGAATTTGGAAGTGCTAGTGCCCAGGCCTTCGTCCGGGTGGAGAAGGAACAGGATGTGTGGTTTGAGAAGCAATTTAATTACTAAAAAGCAGAATGCAAAATATCTGAAGAAAATTATTTGATTCTATTAATAAAAATTAGTCTTCAATTTCAAAAACTAGGCTACTAGGAAAGAGCAGGAATAACCATTTGAAAGCATTTTATGTTTTATACATTTCTTTGAGCGCAGTAATTAACTGGACACCTCATCATTACAGAGGTCAGAAAGAGACAGTAGTATACTATATTCTATAGTTTGAAAAGAAATCTGTTACATAAGGGTTTCTGAAACATAGATCCTTCTTGTTATCAAACAGAAGAACCTGCAGAAAAATGCTAGGTAGTTACTATTATGCCTGTCCATTTAGAAAACATGAAAAAACCCAATACTTTTCTTGTGACAAACAATGTGATATCACTAATTTCTTTGTAGATGTAGAGAAGTATTGCCTTAACACAGCTGCCATCTACACCATGGACAACAAGGCAGTCAATGATAAACACCATGAACTAGCAGACTGTCCTTCTACAAACAAGAAGGCTAAACAAACATTTTCTTTCCTCAGCGAATTCAGTAACATCCTCTCACAGCGTGCATAGCAGCTACAAACACCAAACAGAAATGGAGGCAACTAAAAAAACCCTGTATTCCTCGAGATTTTTCACTTTTTCTGCTTACAAGTAACATTTCATTTTACTAACGACAAAAGGTAAAAGAGCAAAGGTAATTTTGCCACTTTTCAATTTTGCTTACTTTGCTCAGTCAAGTATAAGCTTAGTTAGTGGATTAACAGTAAGAATCAAACCTTGGTTGCACACATAAGGGGCATAGTGCACTCATGCAGCCCATCAGGGAAGGGTTTTTTGGCATCTCCATCCCATTGAAAGGTGGCCCTGTATCTCTTTGAGAGGTGGCCACAGGAGAGTTTATCAGCCCATGTCAACACATGTCAGATCTGGGGTCTTTTGCAATGATGGAGAGAAGCAAAGATGTCTCATTCACTCCCTCAGCTGTGAGGGTAGTATGTAAAAAGCTACAATAAGGACTACTGTTGCGAACCTCTTCGAAAGCATCACACGGGCTTGCTGTTTGGATCCCACTCATAGTGATTTCACAGCAAGATCAGAAGAGTATGAGCTCCTTATCAATTTCCAATTACTCTGGAAAGAATACAATGCAGTAGCAATGTCTGGATATATCTTCTCTTCTGTAGTACCTCAGTACTAGCAACAGAAAAGTGATGGAAAAAAAAGGAAGACATGGCCTTTCCACAGTGACAGAGAAAAACAAATATTTTGTCCCCTTTGTCTCACTTTCCGTGTCTTGTCCCCACTAAAAGGAAATAACATAGTCCTGCCAACTGTTTGTGAAGTTCAGGAAGAGCCCTGGACAACAGTAGGGTCTGGGACCCTTTTGTAAAGAGCTATACGAACAGGAGCAGTATCTGCAAGAGTGGAGGTCAGACCAACTCCAGCACAGCAGGAACTTTTCTTCAAGTCCCCAGGAATTCCAGAGGAAGAGCTAATCACACAAGAAGATGACACATCTTTCTGTGTGTCTACACATAGAAGGCTCACTGATCCTGCGCTCTCTCTCACCCAGCCCATAAAAATAACTATGTCTTGTGGAAATTCAGCATGTCTTCCAAATAAACAAAGCACAGTGTGCAACAGTAAAATGTTTCTCTGACTCTGAAAGAGCTCCTCTTCTAGATTGGTAAAACAGAAAAAAAAATCATTTACAACTCACATCATTAATGCAATATTATGTGCAGCCATATAAACACATATGGCACACTATGTAATTCATACTGTATAACATAGGCAATTTGTATATACATATATAAATATTAAGGCAACTTAAAAGCCTGTGCATATTAATTACTTAACGATCATAGTCTCTTTGACCTCATAGGTTAAGAGACAGAAGAATATGCAGTATGCTACTCAGCACTATATTGTAAAGGGAATGAAACCACCATATCTGACTAGAATATGGGAGACATTGCATTGACATCTAACATTCACAACCCTCTGATTTGTGTTAGGTATATCACAGCCTTTTAGTTAAAATTTAAAGCAAGTCAGTGCAAGTGAACAAAATCTTGCATTAGCTTTTTCTCTCCCCTTTCAAATAAAGTTATTTCTACAATTCCTTGTAAAGAAAAGGAATGCAGGAAAGGATCTATGAAGCTGAAAAATCAGTTTCAACTGTAAAGTTCACCTTGTAAAAAAGTGTTATGTTAATTTATACAAATTGTGGGCATTTGCACAATGTCTCAATCACATCTTTTATTAGTAGTAAGCAGAAAATAAAGGTAACGTCAAAAGAGAAGCCTTTTCCCATAAAATAAGAGCTAGCCAGATTAGATAAAAGCCCAGCTATTTCAAGGGACCATTTCATATTCACTTGCTACATGTAAGAGTTCACTCACTTTCTGCATTTCACAGTACCACTACCCACGTGAAAAAAACAACAACAAAAACAGCAACAAAACAAACAAATAAACAAAAAAAAACCCACAGGATAGACCAACAGAAATAGAGCTTTCAGAATTCTAAACAAATCAACAGTATGCTTAAACTATCAGGTGAGAAACTGCAACTCTGTTTTAGAAAGTTATATTGTCCGGCACAATTGTCTCCTTAATATAGAAACAGTAAAACCAGAGATACCTAGCCTAATTGTCTGCTTTTTCGCTATTCTGGAAGGTCTTAACAGAGACTGATCTAAAATCTTGGCTGCTACATAGCACAAATGTATTTGTCATAAAGTATTTCTATTTCTTTTAAAGAAGAAAATAGTTAATTAGATTATTATTCCATTATACCTAAGCTCCAAAATTCCAGCACTATTTCTCAACTTTTTTAGTTGAATCTTTCTTATCTTTTAACTTCTTTTAATCTTCCTATTTTTTATTTGATTTTTTTAAAATGTCATTTTCTTTCTCCTATTGGCTAATAACAAGATGCAACAGATACTAAGTAATAACCATAGATGACATTGTAATATTATAAAACCCTCTAAGAAGATAACCTAATGTATCTTTGTTTGGCTACCCTCTATTCTTTTAACTCTGTATAGTTATACCTACTAATTACAAAGACAAATATACAAATTGATAAAAGATTAGTTTATGTGAGTTCCTCCAGCAAAAACCTCAGCAGATTTGTGCTTTTCTGAAAGATGATCAATGGTATTTAGGATGGGGTGTTTCCAACTTACAGTAACGGCACTCCTGATATATTATCTATTAACATAACCACATGAAACTACTAATGATTATGTAACACAACAATATGGTATAAACCAGTGTCTAAAAGGAATAGAAAAAAACAGGTAAATAATCTGTTATCTTGAAGAAACCTTTGCTTTGTTCTCCAGTCAAGATAGTACATTAGCCCTGTAGAGCATATGATTATTAGTAATCTGTCTTTGAAAATACTACCTATCCATTAATGCATCATTTTTACTCTTTCTTAGTTTCTTTTAAGACTGCGTCTTTTTGTCCATCTCATACATTGAGAGTAACTCCCACAAAAAGATGATCTTTGTGCATCTTACAACCTTTATTCTGCATGTGACACTCCATAGATTCTAACAACACCATTAAGTCCTCCTAGCCCTAGCCAGCAAAGGCTAAGAGCTGACTTCTATTTTGTTTCATGTTATTTAAAATAAAAAAGAACCATAAGTGGAACACAGCAGTTTTGCAAAACTCAATCTGAGAACTCCCTTAAAAACTGTACTGGGTGACTAGTCAATTCTAAAGTAAACTCCATGTTACCCTGAAAAAAACTATCCTACTTCCCACAGAGAAGAATGATGAAAGAGGAAACCTTCTGTTTAACGCTACATGATTACAGAAACTATAGCCTTCTCTCACAAGTACGAGTCTAACAAAGGAGTTTCTGGAGTTTGACTGTCTTTTTGCAAACTGACAGCCGACTGGGGTTACCAAAACCAAAAAAATCATTCATTACAACTTGCCTACAGGAGGTTGGACATTCCATTACCTGAAGCAGAAAAGGGATACCAGATTCTAAAAATCTACACTTGCCAAGCAGAGAATTTACTTGTAAAATAGACGGTATACTACAACTGCAGAAATATCCAACATATGGGCACATTTACCAATTAATTATTTGCTGGCTAAAGTGTTAAAATGTCCTTGGCTTCACCTTAGACACAATCATCCCAGCTGGTCATTATCTACCTGGAAATGGGCCAAAGAATCTCAGCTGTCAGTACTCAACAAACATGTATGTTCTGTCCTTTTTTTTTTTTTTTTTTAAATTTACTTCACTTTCATAGAGCTACAGGTAGAAGAAGGAAGGCATATTACACACAGACATGGAAAGATATTGTATCTATTTTATTGTTGTAATTTAGTATACCTGGAGTGCAGGTGATAAGTGGAGTAATAAGGAACTCTTCAATGTGGCTTTATTGAGAACTGATTTATCCAACCTTACTGAAACTGCTTGTATTCTTGTGTGTTCCTACTTAATTCAACTGCTCCTTTGTTTTACACAGGCATGTGAAAAAACACAGAAGTCTTCAAAAGTCAGAGCTGGAACAAAGTTATTGATTGGTGATGTATCTGCACAGAGTCAGGAAGATTCAAAAGGAAAATATCTGTGAATCATGAATGTTAACAGCCAGCTTGTAGCAAACATAACAGTCAGCTCGTAGTACACCTGCGGGTCAACAGGTGGAAAGCAAATGGTTTTTCTCATTTGCACATTACTTCTGCAAGAAGCCACGGGACAGCTGGGAAAAGGAACACGTGTAAACAAGGCAGACCTAATGGTTTCCTAATTAAAAAGAAGATATTATCTTCCCATTAATAGGTAAATTAATTGACCAAAATCCAACAGTTTCCCCTCAGTACAAGTAAACATAGGTGCCTTTCCTCACTGAATTGTCACACATTTAGGCTAGCCACTAAGTCATCAGTTCTGCTTGATTTGTTTGGATACTGTACTCTGCAACAGCTGTCGGAAATAATGCATTAGAACAGCTGTTGTGGCAGTTACTAAGAGCCTGGAATTTTAATTGGACTAAATATTAATTGAGGAGTGGTTTCTTACTTTATTTTATTTTATTTAAAAAAAACCCCAAAATTAAGAAGGAAATAGTCAAAGAATGACAGATGTCTTTAAGGGATTTGACCAAAGTCTGGTAAGCAAGGTTGGTCTTTGTTTTGACTACGTAACTTTGTGGCAATGGTCTCCACCATCTGAGCGGGAACCATTAGTTGCTTAAGAAAAGGGGCATTAAGGAGAAAAAAAGTAAGGAAGTTGCATAAATAATCCTTTTCAAATACTGGCTGTGATCTAGAGAAGACCTCACAGTGTTTTAAGAATTACTCAAAAGGAGACTCATTCCGAGACCCTTAGTAACCACCAGCTGAAAACAAAATTGTTCATCATGGCCAAGACTTGAGCAGAAATGAATAATAAGCTTACTTTCAGCATCAGCATTGAGCAGCAAGCACAGGAGCACCACCATTGGCCTGACTACGTGCATCATCTGACAGCTTGGCACCAGCATGCTTTGGCAGCTTTGTTCTCACTGGCTTAGAAGCCACTGTGAGTCTGTCCAGTCTGAAATTTCAGATGAAGTATTTTCAGAGCCTGTGGAACAGAAAAGAAAAAGCGAAAAATTAGCTAGCAAGAATAGGGCAGAGATTTTCTGATTTTTTTTCCTAAGCATTCACAATTTGAGGCAAAACAATTTTAAAAGACAAAAGGGTAAGGGAGAAAGACAAGGAAACATGATTCATTTCAGACTACTGGCATATACCATAAGATGCAAGGTACATTATGTTAGCACTCTTCCAACATATTTCTCAGTGCACTTTTTCTACCACAATCAAGCATTTGTGACACCCTGGATCTTTTGTTGTATTCAACAGCACCTTCTGAATTACAACAATTATCGTTGTTAATGAAGTATAATACATCACTGGAATACTCATTTTGCAAGAAGGGATTCAAAGTGGATTCAATATCCAGAATAAAAAGTCCACTTGCCAGCAGCATACTGCAAGCTGATGCCCTGGCATCTGGTAAGAATAACACAGTAAAATCTGCTTCTGATGTGTTCTTAAAGCTAGGCATCAAATGCTAGCATACTGCATAGTTCAACAACTCTCAAAGGTTAAAATACCTGTTGTGATTTCTGCTACATATCTGAATTATGTCTAACAGAAAAACAGAAATCCAGCACTGAATAAAGCACTGAGATTCCAATTCAATCCATCTCATTTATTATGATGCATAATTGAATATAACACACTGGAATCGCTACTGCTCACATACCTGACTTAAAAAAAGCAGTGTCTCATTCTTGTACAAATTTACCACGCTTGAGCAATAACAGAAATTAAGGAACATAAAAATATTTTTCCCTCTCACAGGAAATACTAGAGATATCCCCAAATAGCCTGACATTGTCACTAAAATACCACTGAAATGTAATTTTACGTTTTGAAGGGTCTGCAACATACCAACTTTGGCAAGCTTGATACTACCTTTTTCCACGCAGTGAAGATAAAAAACAAAATGACGGAGAAAAAAATGTACTAATTACACTTCCACTAGATAGATCTTACAGATCAATGGGTGGTATAAAAAGCCCATTTTACAGTACAGTGCAATGGTCAAAGAATCTACTCAAGGAAGAAGAAAAGACATGGGCAGCTGTTAGAAATCTATGGCTGTCGTGAATGTCTTTTGTAAATCTTTTGAATCAGTTACTGCCATCAAAAACTACAAACCTAAGAAATCTTCATAGGCAAAGTGCTGAAGGCACCAGCTCCCCCCTTTCATTGCTACCATCTTCATGCCAGCATTTCAAATGACAGCAAAGTCCATGAGACATCAGTCCTGTCGGACTCAATTTGTGTCTGGGCAAGCGTATCAGAGCCAACTGCTACATAATGATTCCAATGCTATCACAAAGATGGAGATGTATGAAATGTACTTTCAAGGAAGAGATGATTTTGATTTTGCTTCTTCTAGACTGCAGGAGTTACAAGGGAGTCTTGAATTATCTCCAAAGTCAGCTCACTTGTGGACAAAACTTTGTTTTTATTGGCATGCAAACGTACTAGCTGATGTGTGAAGGTGAACAGCAGAAATGTGATGGGTACTAAGATTTGTGTCTGAACCATAAACTGCTCCCTTTAGCAGGGGAGGAAGTGGAGAGGAAACAATACTGATAATTAGTAAGAGGAGCAGAGAAGGGAAAAAGAAAAGTGACCACAAAGGTCCTGTTTTTTAACAGGGCACTGGAGGTTAGTTTCACACATCCCAAACACTCTCACCAAAATACTCAATGTGGTATCTAACAGAAAAAAATATTACTATCTGTTTGGGAAAAAAAGGGGAATTTTAAAAATCTCACGATCCTGATATGTAAATATGCATTTCACCTCTACCGCTGTCTACAAATGAAGGGTTAGATCACAAGACCTGGCAAAGAAAAAGTTAAGAAAAAGGAGCTTTTTTTTTTCTTTTAAAATTAAAACCGCTATTCCATTTTCTCACTCTAAGTGCACATACAAGAACCTAAGAGTAGTGCACTCATTGTCTCTGCTTTGAAGGTGATCTCATTATCACTCAGATCATAAAAACCAAAGACCTCAGTACTTCCTTCCTTTGCTGCTTCCAAGTATCATGGCGCTAGCTAATCTGATAAACACGCTAATGTTTCCAAGACACCCTCTGCCTATTGTTTTCTCTCTTCACCTGCTTATGCCTCCATAGCTAACTTATAGTATTTTAGGTCAAGTAAACAGAAGCACTTGAAAAAAGATGGCAAGTGGGTTTTTTCTTTCAAGTGAGTTTAAAACATACTGTTAGGGAAGGCATGGAGATGATGGGCGGATAACACTAGAGAGTAGCAAGCCAAGAGACAATGAGGCGCTATCAAGGTTCTCCCCACAAGTCTGCCTCAGCTTTACCTATAAAACCCCAAAGCTTCAGACAAGGACCCTGCTACTGACAACTGTACCAATCTTGAGACTGATAATCATCACATGTAGATCCATACTTGGCTTATTTGTGAAAATTAACATGGAGATGCAACTCCTTACAAGGACTAAATGCAATTATTAAACAAGTATTAACTTCCAAATCAAGCCATCTTCATAATTTCAAAGTACAATTCATCTAATGCATTATTAATTCTTAAATTAAGTAGTCTCTTCCATTTTCTATTTCCTCCTGGCAACGTTTTGTTATATCCAGAGTGTGATGTCAGAGACAGTGAAAACACAAACAGCATTTGCAGCACCAGGATATACTAGCCTCTTCCTCATAGAGCCAAAATTTGTCTTGCAGAATGCATCCAGAGTGAGGTACTCTCTTAGCAGTTACAACATTCACACTGTGTCAGTGCAGAAAGATCAGGCTTTTCCTTGGTAGAAAACTGATCAAAATAGCTACAGAGAGATCAACAGTTATTCAAAAAAACTCTCTGTGAAGCTTTAATAAAAGCTGGTTTTATTTCAGTACAAGTACTGCATAATGGCTGAATTAAATCATCAAAACTGACTCTTACAACGTATCTAAAAGACCTACTTATGAATAATTTCTTCCACTACAGCTATTTTTGTCTCTTTCCCCAGACAAACAAATTGTTAACACAAAGGTGAAAACCAAAGAGTGGAACAAGGTAATATATCTATGACTGGCACATATGTAAGAGGATAGATTTTCCATGATTAGTGGTATCTAATAATAAGATCAGTAAAAGTGGAGATGTCCAGCCCCCCAGACTCTTCAATGCAGATACACAAAAGGATTCTCCTCAGCTGGGGCATGGCAGATGATGGCACCTGGGCATGGGCACATGTATCAACAACCCTCAAAAGGATCAACTGGGTGAATGAAACATCTGAATACTGAACTACTTCCCTGCAGTCTTTTTACTTCAGTACCAAAAATAATCTTTTAGGTGCTAACACAGTACTCAGGAGATGGTCCCTGCTCCAAGATGGTTAAAGTTACAGAAAATGCGTACCTGGAGGCAACTCTTAGAACCCAAACCAAAACCTAAATACTTATTTATCTGCTTGCTTTTCCATGCCTGCATGTGCATGTAAATTCTTGATAACTCACAACAGAGAAATTCAGCACAGCAGGGAAGAGCTCTCAGAAGAAACTTGAACACATAAAAAAGAGATGTCATAGCAGATGTAGGGAGCCACATGGAAAAAAAACAGTAAGTTACAAAATTTTGGAATACAGGAATGTGAAGATATAAGAGCTCATTTGTGCTATTACATAAACAGGATTTCTAGTTCAACTTTTCTAAAGTTTGAAATTGTTCAGAGATAGGATTTTAGTTCACGGCCATCTCTCGTTTGCCACAAGGATTTATGGGTAAACAACTGGATACATCTTACATTTGTAAAAAGCCAGTGTTGTTCTAAGAAGTGGCAGTCAAAAATTGAAATAGAAGACTGTGTTAACATTCTATTTCTACAGTTCATTCATCACACCCACAGTCCTAGACTACATCCACTCCCTAGACATAGATTTCTAATGCCATACATATGCAAGTGAAGAGATACAAAAAAGAAATTTGAAACATTTCTAGAACTAAGTCATGGAAGAAGTGCTAATACTTCACATTTTTGCATATCAACCAAGATCCCTCCTTAAAGAAGAAAATAAACAGATCTCATAGACAAATCTTGGCTGCAAAAACCTGGCTGACAGCTGAATCATTACCAGGAAGAATAGGGAAAATGCATAAAATTAATACTTATAAGCTACTTAACCAAAATCAATTCAGAAATATCTCTGGATAAACCAATGTCTTTTAAATGGAATTAAATATATTTTCCAAAGCAATCAGGGAAACTCTCAGAAGTTCTACGTTTATCTTGCTTTTTTATTGATTAAACATGATAAAAGTTTTCATAGTTGACCTGTAGGAGAAGTTCCATGCTTCATTCTGGTTTTATTCTTAAAAAAAGCCGAAACGCAAACACATGATTAAGGAAATTCAAGACAGCTGTGTTGAGTGAGGCTCATCAGTCCCCAGACAACAATACACCTTAATGTTCCTCCATCATTCCTGAATTTCTCTATTACAGTATTCAAACAAGAGTGAGCACCCACCCTGGAACAGCAAGGTTCTGAGCTCAAGCAGGCCTTTGAACTACATCACTATAAATGGACCACTCAGTTGCAGTGATAGGTAGAATTTTGCATATATTAAACAACTTAATAAATTAAATCTGATTCTACACTGCAATTCTATTTTGGACTTCAGCAAGGACTCTTCTGTTACCATGCAAAAAATAAATGGATTTTCAATAACTGAAGAAATAAAGGAAACAGATAAATGACATTAATGTAGTGATTAAATTAATTCAATGACAGCAAAGTACACTAAAAATCACATCACAGGGTTGTTTTTCTCATGTAGAAACTTGTTAAAAAGTTAATCTTTTTTTACTTACAGAAATACTGATGTTCATATGTAATCATAAACCATACACAGAAAACCCTGCTGAGCCTAATCTTTATATAGCTTCATTATAAATCCTGAATTATCAATTACAAAATGCCAACTTGTAAGTTGTCACATATCTCAATGCTTACAAAATTCTGCCATCTTAGTCACTTCTACAGACTATAAGAACTTTTCTTATTTATGGCGCACAAATAATTTACTAGAGCTTTCTGCATTCTTAACTCTGTGCCTCCCAAATAATGGATCAAGCAAAAAGCATTGTGCTGGTAATGGCTGAATTGCTGAGATGAAAATAGTCTTCCTCTGGAGGAGAAAACCATACAATATTATCTGTCAATGAACATTAAAGCTGTTGAGAACCCCTACTAAGAATTTAAAACATATTACAAAGCCACAGGTAACAGATTAAGTGGACAAATGAAACATCTTCTGAGACTGACTTCTTGCCTGAAAAACATACGCTGTTTTGACTCCTGTCATGGAAGAACCCTGTAAAATACTTAGCTATAGTTAACTTGAAATAGTCCAGCTCTGACTTTGCTTATATGAGAAAGTAAAGAAAGCAAACTCTGTTCCAAACTCTGTTCTGTTGGCAAGGAAGGAAGGAAGGAAGGGAAGCTTAAAGAAAAGAAGCTAAAATAGATATCTTGGCTAATTTGCATTTTTGTACTCTTTCTCCAACCACAGAAGAGAAATGGGGTGAAATCCACAATAAGGTTTGTAGAAAATCTATTTTTCTGCATTTAGAAAAGGTAAACACTAGCCTAGAAAACAGCAAATGTGACTTTCATCAGCAGGCTGACAGGAATCATTTACCTCCACAGTTTGGTTTAAGAACAAATACAATGAGTATTTTTATGCAAACGCATTTACAGATTGATTTTTGCTTTTGTCTTTTGTCTCAAAAGAACAAATAATGAAAGAATAAACCACTTGTACTAGGCTGTTTGACACAGACTCTTAAAGTCTTCTTTGGTTGTCTGTTGCATTACTTGAACATTGGAGCCATACATCTACCACCTTTTAGGGTAAACCTACAAACACATCAGCCACATAGCAAAATGTTCATAAAGCCATTGGGCCACGTACCACATACTCATCAGACACTCCCAGGAAAAGGGGCTCCAAAACCAGCTTTCAAGCAAATGCTCCCAGCAGTGCTACAGAAAAGCACCACTCCTAAGGAGAACAGCTAGACTGCACGATGAGCAGCTGAATTCTGGGACCACAGTTACTGTCAGAGGCAGAATCTTTTAGTGGCTTGCTTCCCCCTACAGCTATGTATGTGGACAACCTAGCAATAAGAACGATCCTACAGCTCCACTGCGGTACACATGACATAGGCTTGATAACATTGCTTATGTCTAAAAAGCCATCTCTGTTTCAGAAGAATTCTGCCTCTTCTGTGTCTTTCCAGCACGGCAATTGTGAAACATTGAGGTTGGGCCTCGCCTTTAGGATCAGGGGTGGTTGAAGCATACTGGGTACTGCAGATATTAAAATAGCGCTAGAAATACATTTGCAAGTCCAGAGCTAACAGGTCAAATCTGACTTCAACATTGCAAGGCATCTTCTCTCTATTATATTACTCTGCAATTTCTTCCTTTATGGCTTTTTTTTTTTCATTTTTACTTTATAGTTTAGTTTCAATACTATCCAATATACTTGTTGCCTAATCAGATTGAAGCATGACTGACTGAGACAGTGAATTTGCAGTACACGCAGGACAGTAATCCAGCTGCAGCTAGTTTAGCCTGACTGCACTTTATTATAACGTTGCTGATGGCAATACAATCATATTAGAGGAAGAGATGGAGAGCTGAAATGGTTATTTTTCAAAAGTAGTTGGCATTATAAAATGATTTGATAATAAAGTACAAAAACTTCCTGAAGCAATAAAAGCACTATGCATTTCCCATACTAAGATATGGCATAATGGCACACAGTTGTCCACAGTTCCTCTTTTGGAAAAAAAAAGATGATGAGAACTACAAAATATCTTTGTAACATACAATACTTTTTATTACACTCAAAGAAATAGTAAAAGTAATGCTATGAACTCTGAAAAAGAGTTAAAAGTCAACAAAAGCCTAGTGGTATTTTATTGTAGAAGCTTCCTTATTAAGGAAAGTACCACTCGGTACTTCTAGATACCAAACTAATGTCCTACTATTGATAAGCCAGTTTTGATAACAAATAAAATCATAAAATCATCAACAGGGCCAGACAGCATGGTTCAAAATGTGGGGTTCTTTTATGAACCACATTAAAAACTATAGTTTTATCTGTAATTAGTAGAAATGAGTGGCTTAAAATGGCCACTTCAGGTACTTCGCAGAACCTATACCTCAACCCTCTTCAAATGGAAAGTGTGAAACAGAAAGGTTGTATCTCCACAGACCTCTGTTGATTTGGTGAAAGCAAACCTGTTTCTGTTTTAACAATCTAACAATATGAGATTGTACAAAGCATTAATCAGTACATATGCAGTCATTTCTCATTTTTGAGGTTAAGATTTTCTCTGTGCTTTGAAGTGGTGCTGCTTCTATACCCGAAGCTTTCATTCACATTGTTTTGTCCAGGCAACTTGGCACTCAAATGTCTTAGCTACAAGAATGTGACAAGAAAAATAAATCCTTGTTAGACGTGTGGTTCATCCTCCTACAATTCTGTTACAGACTGCTAGAACAGACTAAAATATATTATGTATATTCCATGTATTCTTCACTAGTTTTATGTTCTTGTCAAGAAACATTTCAGCAAGTACTTTTCACATCTAAGTTCCATGACAATTTCCCAAGCGCTCATCTTTTGGGGCTGATATTAAAAAAACCTAACTGTGACTTTACTCTCTTCTAAACATGCTGGCCTTAGCAACAAGGTGATAATTTCTAGCATAATTGTCAATTGTATATTGACATTGTGTAATCTTCATCTTCTTCTGTGGCCTCTTTTGGTCAGTTCTCAGTAAGAAACTGAGAATTTGTGTTACCCACCAAAATGAATGCTATTTTCTTAAAGGGTATGGAAAGAATAAATTTGAACTGTATTGTATATAGCTATGGAAATATTACTGTAACATAGAAACAAATTGTGATATGGACACGTCCACAACACTATTATAGAGGTGATGCCATATTTAGCAACAAATAGTGAAATAACCAAACTGCAGGCACCACTGATAGTCTGTCTTCTAAATGAACAATCAAAAGACATTAAAAAAAAAACAAAAAACCAAACCCTGGAGTGAAGATAAGACACAAAAGGGAGGTTATTATCCTAATTATGTTTGTCACCTTTTATAAAAAATACATAGCCAAGAAAACACACAAGATGTTGTAGAGTACGGCTCTTTGTCATTCAGAGTTTCAGTCTTTGATAATCTGAGAAGCAGAAGGAATAAAAAAATACAGATATAAGACAAAGCAATGCATTTAATGACAAGCAAAGCACAACATCTACACACCAAGAAGGTTTAAGAACACACATGCATGCATGTACACACACAATCACAAAAAGGACAGATTGGCAGAGTTCAAATTTGTACCAAAAGGTAGAAGAGACAACCTATTCACCTTTAAGACACATGCCTCATACACAAAGACTTCCAGGACTTCTGCATTTTCCCTCTGTTTTCTGCTTTTTCATTTCTAGCTGGAAAGCAGTAGTCTCTCAACATACTGCTATGACATTCACACTAGAAAGAGCCTAACCTTCAACTACATGGTTCTTTTTATTTAGCCAGAACTAATGAAATATTCAGAGTTCATGCAGGTGGCTATCAAAAAACATTTCAGAATTTTACCCTGGTGCTTTTTACCAGATAACAATGTACAAAATACCATATGCTGTGATCACAAAAGCCACTGTAAGAAAGTACACAGTAATTTTAAGCCTTCAGACAGTCCCATTAAAATATTTCAAAACTTTCAAAGACTTGGCTTACATAAATTCTCTCATTAGAACATGAAATAAAACTATTTATAATAGTTGGAGGAAACATGCTGTGTAATTTTATGAATTTTTCTATATTAGCACCATCAGCTTCCATGTTACCACAACACTGCTCCCCAAACACAGGCAGACAAAAGTTACTGTGCTCCCTCTCCAGAAAGATGCCACCCACGTGACAGAGAGACCCAACTTCCACACAAAGCACTGTCTCAACAGCCACAATGTTGTGGCTGCCAGACTTTTGAGGAAACCCAAAGCTGTGCACATTACACTATGAAAGAGGGCTGTAAATGGAAGTGGTTACTCAGGACTCAACCATTCCTGCTGGAGTGTTAGCACGGTCTCACAGAGCTAAAATGGCCATAGAAAATTTTAGAGGGAGCTGCAAATATTGATACTTTAGAAATGAATTTTTTAAAAAACAATCTAGAAAAACAATTCCTCTTTTGGCTTCCTTTACTCAGAGTCATCTGTTTTACCTAAGAATCTGCCTAGATACAGGAAAACTTATTTATTTATTTTTAAATAAATGCATTCTGCTTATTTATAGTGATGACAAAGGATCTATTTTTTCAATATATCTAAAGCCTAGAAGATAAGCCTGAAGTTCTACACGGACCACTGCAATACACCTTGTGGGAGTTTCATCTTTCATAATAAAAATGCTTGAGCAACTAATCATAACCCGGTAAAGTTTCTGCAGCATTTCTATTATAACCATTATGTCTCTGGACGTGTGTGCTATCCCAGGAGTATTGTTCTGGATTGATTAGCATCTTTATAATGAAATGCTCAATTACAGCTTTGAAATAGGTAATTATAAAGGGAGTATGTATTTTCCAGTTAGGGATTTTGTTTTGATTTTTTTTAATTATCAGTGCATGAAAGGCAGCTGTAGAAGTTCTGACTGCACTGTCACCTCTTTGGAAAGAAACTGTGTTTTGTTGCTCTCACTGTGCATAAGCTAAATTGAATTTCTAGTTATGACTGGTATGGGAGTTTTACTTTCAACTGTCAGGATGTGCAGCCAGCTGTAACCAATTTTTCAATATTTTGAAAAGCCTCATTTGAAGCATACAGTTGCGAGTGACTTAGCGACATTGTCATTAGTCAACACAAAACTTTTTCAAAATACTTTCCAACCGTACTTCTTTGGTGTAAAAAAAAAAGAAAAAAGTGCAAGGCAAACTACACAATATAGATTTTCTGCATAATTTTAGCAGCATATGTAAAAAGGGCAAACAAATTGGGGGGGGCAAGTCTAAGTTTGGGCTAATGTTTCAGACTCTTTTATCTGTAGTATTGTATTTTAAAGACAGCTGCGTCATCTTAATCTTGCTAAAACCGATTTCTGCCAACAAAAGCGACTCAATTTTCCTGAGGGTTAACAGCAAATGAGGGGGTGGGGAAAGAGCTTTTAATTTCAAGGGTCAGAAGTCAGGAGAAAAAAATATAAATATTTCCTTTTCTTGGTACACTGCATGCTGCAGCACGCTATCAATTTTAGGAGAGGTTTTCTACTGAAGAAACTCATTCAGCTGTTGAGATGATGTGTCGGATTGTATTGCTTCCTCACCTCAGGTGCTAGAAGATACACTATTGACAAGAGAAATAATTAATTATTTGTTTGGTTTTATGTTAGAATAACAGAAACAATTAGATTAAATGAAAAAAAAATGTAAGGATGTATTCTAAGCAATCTCAAACCCCTTGATATCCAGAACCAGAATTCCTCACCCCTCATCTCTGTTACATAATAGATCCATCTCTCCTGCCAGCAGAAGGTTAAAGATGCTTGTACAAACAGATAGATGCAGGTCACAGGTTAAAAGACAAGGGGAAGCAAAAAGTAGATATGTTTTGTGTCTTAAACAGAATATAAAATACAAAAAGATGATCTTCTTCAGGTAGCTGTAGGTTAGCCTATCATGCTTTTTGATGTCCACAGTGTGCACGCTGTAGTGTACACTACATTAGAAATTTTCCACCACACAAGTCATTTTCTAGTTATTAGCATGGGAACCCAGGACGATCTCCACACTATTGCCTCCAGACTATCGCCTCTTAATTTTTTAAAGACTCTGGAACCAAAAATAAAAAAAAAATGTTTCAAGCATTACTTCTATTTTTTTTGCAAGTCAGCTCCTTTAATTATCAAATAAATCCTAATCACTATTTTTACATTTTAGCTAATTCATTTTTTTTCCAAGGATTTGGTGTTGGGGTTTTTTTAGCATATCAAAAAATGTAAGAAATCCAGATACATTAATTTAGTCATGTCATAACTATTGTAATACAACAATGACACTTCCACATCAAACAATATTATTTGAAATGGTGTAATGGAAGCCCCAAACTTCTAGTCAAAACTTCTACCAATCTTTGTGCCGGAGACTGTTTGGGATCTAAGACAAAGACATATACTCATTTATCAAAGTATCAAAACTTACAATGAATTTTGGAGGATGGCTTAGAATCATAGAATCATTTAAGTTGGAAAAGCCCTTTAAGATCATCAAGTCCAACCATTAACCTAATACTGCCAAGTCCAACCACTAAACCATGTCCCTAAGCACCACATCTACATGTCTTTTAAATACCTCCAGGGATGGTGACTCAACCACTTC
>VXBL01008921.1:0-20629 GCA_013400195.1 Aramus guarauna | reverse complement strand
CCTCCTCTTCTCCAGGCTGAACAACCCCAGTTCCCTCAGCTGCTCCTCATAAGACTTGTGCTCTAGACCCTTCACCAGCTTCATTGTTCTTCTTTGGACAGGCTCTGGCACCTCAGTGTCCTTCTTGTAGTGAGGGGCCCAAAACAGAACACAGTACTTCAGGTGCAACCTCACCAGTGCCGAGCACAGGGGTACATCAACTTCCTGCAGGCCACACTAGTTCTGATACAATCCAGGATGCTGTTGGCCTTCTTGGCCACCTGTGTACACTGATGGCTTGAAGTTATCTATATAGAGTCCACTCTATGTGATTTAACCCTAGCCAGTCNTCCTGGCTGTGCTCTCCCACCTTCTTGTGCACCTGGCAGGGTGCAAGAAGCTGAAAAGTCCTTGACTTAGTGTAGACACTACAACTAAAAACATCAGTGTGTTATCAACATTATTCTCATACTAAATCCAAAACACAGGACTATACTGGCTACTAGAGAGAAAATTAACTTTATCCCAGCCAAAACCAGGCCAATATCTCAATTAAGCACATATATTCGATAGTCCAAACAGCCATCTGATTTGGAATTGAATTGAGTATCTGGTAACAGACAAATGCTCACTGAAATGCAAGCCTTTCTCAAATAAGTTCAAACAAATGTTCTGCTGTCCAGTTTTTTTCTAAACCTCTCTGAATAGGTAAAGAAATGATTTCCTGAAGTTCCTTGAGAAAAAAATAAAAAAAATCTTATGCTGATACCCAGTCCTCATACTTAAAATCAATTTGTATAATGGTAATTCAGACCACTGCACAGAATTGCCACTGGAATAAATTTACAAATGTGAAATTTCATTCACACACTCATTAAATTTTAAAGCAACACATCATGATCAAACTGATTGCAATAATTACTACAATTTTGACTCTCACATAGAAATTGTTGGTATATGGTATTATTGCTCACATTCACAGTTCTTTAAATATTATTTAAATTACTTCAACAATTCTATCATAGTTTCAATGTCCTGCAACTGTTTTATTGCAGAGATACAGTTAAAAAATAATCTGCTGACACACTGTCCTGATTCATATTTTATTTTCTTTTAAGTAGTCTTTTAACTACATAATCATTGCTGTTACTCTCAGTGGTTCCTACCTTTTCCTCACAGTGATACCCAAGAAGCCTTAAACACTGAAATCTCTTAGAAATTAGGCACATTTAAAAATATATTACAGAAAAGAGGGAATGGAGAAGTGTGAAATTATGTTGGAAGTAATGTTTACATCAGAGAATAAAATACCAGCATACAGAACAGGTATGCTACTTTTCTGTAGCAATATCCAAGTGCACACACATGCAATGGTGTCTACTGTGCCATCACTGAATGATGTTTGCAGCTCTTCACATTTAAAAAATCTCCACCTTTAAGCATTCAAAGACATGCGGACAGTCTACTAAGTACTCAAACACTACAGTCACTTCCTTTGAAAATGGATCTGTAAGAGAATTCTTATTTTCCCCACCTGAAAACATTTGCATGTCCACTCTGCAATGGGATGTCAGTCTTCCCCACACATCCACACTGCAAGAAGCAGGAATTATCAGACTGACTAATTATCAGTCAGATTTCTGACAACATAACCTATTTGACTGACTCATGCTTTTTTTCCCTGAAATTATTGCAGATCTTTTAATATGAAAACAATAGATCTATTAGCAAGACTTTCTCCTGTCATCACGCAGGTGCGCAAATTCAATCAGGTCTTCTAATGGACTGGGAACTGAAAAGGAAACTTTATCTTTGCCTTAAGGTGATTTCAGCATGTCCTTTGAGTTAAACACTAAATCATAATTTTTGTTGATGCCTAGGGTATGTATGTGCTGAGGGTTTATTTTTACACATATTTACTTATATAAATATATTTGTATAAATATGTAGATACATTTACTTATACATCCTTAAATCATCAGAATAAAGTTAAAGAACTACAGTAAATGCATATGTTTCAAGGTCAAAACCTGTTAGATCACTTTCTCATAGTAAAATTATTGTTTTACTATTCAACTTACTTGAAGTGTGAATGACAGACTAGGATGCAGATTGCCCTGCTGGCAGAGCTCACTGTCTCAGAGAAATTATCTGCATTTTGCAATATTCACTGCTCAAGCCTGACATGATGAAAAAGGTAGACATAAAGCTAAATTTAAAAGTTATATTACATGTCTTCCAAACAAGGAAAATTGCAGTGGACTGAATCTGGTAAATATTACCTCTTACCCATTGCATCTGCTTTTGTTAACAGATCTTTCTGGAGGATTCTCCAGATTGCTTCTACTATGTTCTTGTTCCAAAGAACCTAAATGATCTGTTAAATTTTTATCAGCAGACTGTGACATGACAGAAGACAGGGTATGCAAGAAATGGAAGTGATGTGCATATAAACATATATGTTTATTTACCTTATATTTAATAATTATCTTAAAAATGCTATTGTAAAACTATAAAGTATATATATGTAATTATTTAATTTCATATAATAAATACATGTAAGATAAAAATTATTACATAACATTATATAGCTAAAAACAGCTACATAGATTTATTATTTATCTTACATACATTTGTTACATAAAAAAGAACTAAATACGTATGCACCTTATAGTTTTACATTAACATTTTTAGGATAATTATTATATATGTTGTGTGGGAATCCTGAGAGACTTCCATTTGGCAAAGGCTCTACTCCCAGCTCATTTAATGCTTATGATCCTTCTTATTTTTTGTATGCATCTTCCTACATGGTGAATGTAAAAGCACATAGGTTCCCTAGCCTGTGAAAAAAAAATGCTTAGACGCATTCCCTTTCTTAATGCCTATTTTCTTTGCAATTAAACCAGGAAAAGCCTCCAAAACCACGCAAGTGACTTAAGATCATGTAAACACTCTCTTTCTAATCACGAAGAGGAAAAATTTGCTTAATTTTAACTTTATCAGTGGGAGGTATTGTAAGAAGTATTACTACCACTAAAAAAAAAAAGAGAGAGAAGTCTCATTTGAAATGTCTGGAATGGTAGCGAAAGATATACACTTCTCTCATTCTGTGTAGGTCATTATTCAGATAACTGATCTTGGATAATGCAGGTCTGTAAGAAGTAGAAATACATTCTTACATCCAAACTGGCATAAATACAAAACAACCTAGTCCTTTATAAGAATCAAAGATGAAATTGCAAAATATTTCTAAATTTAAAAAGGACACATTGAATATAGAGACAATGAAACAATATAATCACCTTTAAAATCCAAAAGGCTGTGCATTCAACTTTGTAAAATTCTGTTTTATTGATATCTTCTAAAATATTGATATTAAATTAATAATACTTATTAATTTTAAGAATTTATATTGAAAACATTAAAATAGGACTAAAATTGGTAAAGGATCTCAGTATATCTTTATGACAGATAAATTATAATACATTTTGGCAGTTTCCTGATTTTATTATTTGCTAAAGCTGTAAAATTCCAGCAGGAATAATCTGGATTATATACCAATGCCTTGGAAATAAAGTAGGCTGTGAAGAACACACGTTCACTCTAACAATCACAAATCATAGAACCCAGAAAGATGGTCTCTTAAATTAAGAGTTTCTTTTAATCTTGCTTTGACTAGATTAGCATTAAAGGCCAAAACCAGTAAACTCTTATGCTTGCACCCCCAAACACAAACTCATACTGTAATGACAAGGATGGAAAACTTGAAATCATCAAAATCACTGCGTTTTGTCAGTATTCTGATGGTAACGTAAACAAACTAGCAAGGAAAACACCAGTTTAATGACCACGTGATACAATTTAAAACAATGTGAAGAATAGAATGTGAAGCACTGTGTATCATTGTATATAAAACTCAATGGCTACTCATGGAACTTATTTTAAACATATGGTTTGTTCATGATTTTTTAAAAATAATAGCCTTCACAGAACTCAGAAAAATTGGGGGGGGGGACGACACGGACGGGACGGAGGGATGGACGACACACGACACACACAAACCCTGGCAAATACATACAAACTCATTTTTTTGTAGCAAACAAAACTAGCAATCCACAATTCGTAAAGAATAAAATTAAATGGGTTGAAAGACTGTGTTCAGCCAATTGTCTATTCTAGAACAACACTTGGTTTATCACAAAACATGATCTCCAGGATTGGTTAAATCATGGAAGCTTTCAATGTTTATTACACAGTGGCTTCAGGTTATCTCTTACTCTGCATAATATAGATAAGAAAATTCTGAATGCAAAATCTAGTGAATAAGGCTATGTTTTAAAATTAAAGCATGAAATTAAGCTGACTAGCCAACTTCTATTATTTGGTTTGCAACTACAGAAAAAACCTGGTCCTCCAAAACTCCAGTACAATGCAGTCTTTTAGCCCACATTAAATCATATATACTTCCACTACTCTTTAATACTTTAAAAACCACACTATTTTAGAACAGATATTTAAACAGAATTTCACAATACAATGGGTGTCAGAAAACAAATTAAATTTCAATAATAACGACTTTCATGTTTTCATATTAACTTGATAGTAAATTATAAAAATTCCATCTATAGTTACTGAATAGAATTTGCAATTCATGCCATTTGTTTGCGCACATTACAGATTTGATTCCTTATGCACTGTTGTCAACTTCTTTCACAAGAAGGCAGATTCTTATAGGCTTTGCTTTCTATTTATTTTAACGAGTCACTTAGTCATATGCCATAATTTACTATGGGAGTTTTTCCTGATCTCAGAAAAGAAGTAGTTAACATATACACTAGTGTCAAAACCTGGATTAGCAGTAAGAACAAATAGCTGAACACGGAGTAGTTACTAAAGGAGGACTTGTAAAAATGAGCTAGTAAGACAGTCAAGTTTCACAAATTTGTTGTAGGCCAGGTTCTTCACTTGATGATCTTCAAGCTTAGACAAAGCATTGAAGAGTATCCAATGTCATTCTATATTTCTGAAATAAATCTCTCCCCTTGCTATACCTGATGGCAGTCTTGGCTTTTCCTATGAAAATGAAAAGAAAGCACAATTCTTAAGAGTCAACACTTGGGAGAAACTAGGAAAGAATGCTTTTGCTCATAGCAGCAAGCCCTAACCACAAAATGAAACTCTTCCATAAAAGTAGAAATATAAGCATACTAAAAAGACAAATGGTGAATTACATGAGTAGAATGGTCTGCCCCAAATGATTTTAACAATATCAGCATTGAAGTATTGCTAACCACTCAGTAAACACTACAGAGTTCCTTAAAAAATCTCAGACCAAACATCTCACGACCAGAACAATCTCAACTGTATTCTACTCAGACAGAACTAAAAATAAAAAACAAGTCTAATTTTGTTAGAAAACTAAGACGGAAGTGCTCTGAGACAGAAGGCTGTTATCTATCACTCAGAAAAACAAAGCTGAGAGTAAAATGTCTTAAGTATTCTTGTATTTTGCCACATAATCCAAACACAGCCTTTTGAGGGGGGGGTTGGAACTAGATGATCTTTGAGGTCCCTTCCAACCCAAACCATTCTATGTTTCCATTCTACAAGATAGTTCATGTAATCATCTCAGAGGACACAGCGAGGTCTTTCACATATAGATAATTTTACCATAATACCCAATCATTTATAAAAGCTAAAAGTTACAAATGAGCTTTGCTTAATTTAAAGTGATAAAATTAGTTTTATTGATAAACACATTAATTTAGTGTTAAGTGATAACACCACCACCCCCACCACCCCCCGTAAAATAGAAAGGAACAGTACTATCCTTGCAAACGTAAAAGGCTTTAGTTAAATAGTCAAGAAAAATAGTTAGATTGATTCCCTCTCCCCCCCAAAAAACCCAACCCTCCAAGTAGATTCAGAAGTTCAGAACAGTTCACAGTTTAATGCCACTGCTAGTCTTAGATTAGGAGAACACAATAATAATACTTTTTTTTAAAAAATGACCTCTTCTTGACCTCTTCTTTATTAAAGTTTTCTCAGTTTTTATTTAACATGTCCAAAAATTTATTTAATGTTAGAAAGCTAAAGCAATAATCAAAATCAAACTGAAATAGTCTGTCTGGTGTCAAATGATGTTTCTTCTCACCTAAAGTGTCAATGGCTTCACCTTACCAGTTTGGAAGAAATAAAACTGCTTCAGAAGTGCTAATGAACTCAAAGATCTACTACACAGTTGACCACAAACACTGAGATTACTGGGGAAAAGAGGACGAAGGAAGGCATAAATAAACCTTTAATATAGCTGGACAAGCAGAACGGCACACCAAAAAAAACCCTAAAAGAATTCAAATGTGGGTTGTCAAATTCAACGTTGAATTGTTGCATTTTCTGATGAAAATGGAATTCTTGCCCAGCACAACAAGGCAACAAAAGTACTACCTGTTAGGAGCATGAAAATAATCTTCATCAGTAGCCTCCAAGTAGGATGTTTGTCTTTCAATCCTGTCATATCTTACCTCAGTTATTTCAACATTTCTGGTAAGATTAACTTTCAACAGGAAATTAATATTCACGTGGAAATGTAAAATTTATCTTTGACAGAGAAGGCTGATTTTTTAAAAAGGATATAAGAGATTTCTGCAAGTATGATTTTTTTGCTTGGCTACTACTAGATAAATAGTGTCTCTTTTTTAAGAGGGATAGAGATTTTCCTACAGTGAAGTACAATTTCAGACAAACTACACATCACTTTGGTGTAGCATGAAAAAATCTGTAATCTCCTGTTTGGTTTTGCCTTCATTGCATCCAATTTTCAATACTTGAAATTAAAAATCTCTTGCTTCACTGTGCAACAGATCTTTCCTATTACAAACCATTTTCACGCCATAATCCTAACCATAGATACAGAATTGTGTCTTATACATCACAGTTCCCATTGTGGGAAAACCTGGAACAGGCACACTCACTTACAAGGTTGTTAAGCAAAAAAAAAAAAAATTAATCATTCCTTTCTTTTCTCCTGTCAGAACCTGCAGCATAGTCAGCTACCAAGTCAAAAAACTATTTACCAAAGAAACCTAGCAGACTAGATCTTCATTTTTTTTTTAAACAGAAAGGTATTATGAAGATCTGCCACAGAAGTAAGTGGTGCTAGATATTAATTTTCTAGGGACCGGAAAGTGACAATAAAAGCAAAGGTAACGTCTTTAGCCCTTTCTCCAAGGAATGGCAGAACACATCATACGTTCACAGACTTTTACAATACTTCCCCTTAATGCTGTGTGAGACGTATGGTGTGTAAAGTCCAAGCACAGTGTTCTTAACTTAAAATTACATTACCACCACCAATCTATGTGTCTAAAACACTCGTACTTTCTTACTTTCTGACAGCTACAGAACAATTATGTAAATCCTAAAAGAAATGATCAGGACATTATAGGTGTCCCATTTGCACTCGTACAAAGAAGCCAACACAAAACAAGTAGGTCACCTCTTATTCTTCTTGAAGAAAAATTGCATAAAGCTGGTATGTGCATTCTTTGACTTGTTCTAGCAATTTGTTACCCTATCTTCTATTCTATGTACAGCATTGTTTGGTAATTGATAGAAATTGTTGATTTATTCCTCTGACAAATACCACTAAGACATCTTGATTCTTTTTTACTTGGAAGAAGACCTAACAGGTGATTGACTATGTGTAACTATTTGTAACAGAGACTTGATATTGTTTTAATTTTCATACTCATCTAAACCTTGCCAAACTGCATGTGAACAGCTATCACTGTGATTGGCACTAACTTTGAAATTTAGTTTGATTTTTTAAAAGAAATTATGCAACTAAACTTTGTAGCTATGCATAACAAGAAGTCCAAGTTGATTGGGGAAGGCATGATGAATCAGTCATCAGCTGTGGGTAAGAGTGTCAGACTTAGTCTAGTAAGGAAAAAGTCAGAAAAGTAAGCCCACTGAGTAAAAAGCACTACGCTGGCTTCAAACCAAATTTTACACAAAAAGAAGTCAGTTGAAAAACAAACCAGTAAGACTCAATGAAAGGATTTTTTTCAGCTAGTAGAGTGAGCTAGAAAATAAGATAAAATCTTGGGCTTTTCCATGAGGAAACTATACATAGGTCAAAAGAATTTCTCCTCTGACCACTGCAAGTTTCTCAGAATTATAGCAAATGGAAGATTGAGTCAAAACAGGTGTTTCTGAATCACCTCACTAGTTCCAAATCATGAGGCTATATACAAGGTCAGCCAAGCAGTTCCAGGATCCCACACAGAAATAATGGTAGTAGCTCTAATATTATCTTCTGAAAAAAATCTTTAAATAAACAAACAAAAAAAAAAAAAAAAAAAAAGAAACCAAACAAAAACCAACCCCAACAAACAAACACCACACCCACACACAAATGCCTGTACAATTCAATTCTTAATTAGGCAATAAAAAGTGGGGGTACTCAAGAAGACATGAGGCACCTAGACTTCTAAAAGTTACTACTGCAGGTGGCTGGCATTTCTCCCTTCTTAGTTGCATTCCAAAACTTTGCACAGTAAATTCAAATCCTATTATTCCCAAACCAGTATTTTCTTAATCTTCTACGATGTAGTTGACATGATTAATACAGGAAGAAGAATAATGATGTACAGACCTCGATAATACTGAATATCTGTTTAAGAACAGCTGCATCACAGTATTAAGATTATTACATTTCATTTACAGCTCTCCTTATTTTATTACCTTTTCCCTTTTACTATACAGAGAAAACTTTTCCTCATTAGTGTTCAGATGTGCAGCCATTTTTCCTCATTGAAAATAGTCTAAGCTATTATATTTTATAGTTTTGGCAACCATACAATCCCCTCCCTGAATGCTCACATAATCCTCATTCAAACTTTGCAGAACAAGCCAAATTAATATCTACACTAGAAGGACAAGAAACGTAATGCATGAAAGGCTGCAAGTCACCCTGACCTAATGTTGAAAGAGCAGAATCAAAATCCTTTAATAATGATCCTACGGTTAACTACAACTTCAGTCAACCTACATGTACCATTCCAGTATTTTATATCATAAACCATTTTTAAATGTTCTCAAGTATTCTTTGTCCCTCTGATCCTGTATATATGAGAACACACACATGAACACACACGTAGCCTGGATTTGGAGGTACAAATTGAGTATCATTCAAAGTCAATGAAAGCTTCCTTTTGACTGGTAAACAGCTGAATTATTTCAGGCACAATCTAACAGATCACCTACTGAAATTTAAAAGCAAGAGTATTCCCATTCATTTAAGCAAAAGTATTTGTGCCATGAAGTTAAACGGGTGTCGAAATGTTTTGTTCCCTTAGCAGCACTCTAACAGTCTAACCACTGTGCAACCAAAGGAATCTTTTGTATATGCATTAATGGTTTAAAATTACAACCTACAAACACATACAAACAGGCATATTTTTTACAAATACCAGGCTTGATTCTTCAACACATTAGAGCTCTGCTTACCTTGCAGAGCTAATAAATCTTTCAGAGAACAGAACACGAGAAAAACTTTTGAGTAGATTTTAAAACATGAAACTTGGTCTTCCTTTTCAAAACAGAATATGCTTCTTTATTTTAATGTGATCTAATGCTAGTACCATCTGATAGGTTTCTAAAAATCACATTTTCTTCTGTATGCTGTGATGTTTGAAATGTATGTGTGTTTTTCATGTATGCTTTTAGGCTGCATATTTCATCCCCCAGTTTTCACTTCTCATCCCCTTTTCTGTTGTAATTATGTTTAGAAGTCTTTTTTGGAATTTATATCTAAGTATGCGCTGACACAATAAAAAGTTCAAAGGTGCTTGCCCTAACCAATGCAATGATGTAATCAGTCTTCACAATCCATGTAAAAACCCGTAATTCTGCATTCAGAATATGCCTTCCTTAAACGTACATTGATTCTAGAAGTAGCTAAATGTGAGGGACACATAAAAATACTGCCTCTTCAGAGATGTAAAGCAAAACTTTGCATAGTAGGTTTGCAGTGATAAGCAGTAAGTTCCCGATAGAAAGGTGGTTAATTGTTGCTAACTGACAGGATGCACTTTAAGGTAAGATTTACATGATGAACTGTAAGAATGACTTACTTAGTGTCAGTAAAAAAGAGTAACTTGTGTCTAAATAGAAGGATTCACTTTTACTTGCTTTACTTTTAACTTCAAACAATCCTTCTTCTGGCTAGGGAGAGCATTTCCAAACCACTATAGCAATGCCTGGTGGCTCCAAGACCCTAGAGGATCTGCAATTCCTTTTGTTGAATCTTCTAAAGGCAGTTTGGAAAAAAAGCATTACCACAGACAATCAATGATGTTACAAGTTCAAACAATTGGCATCCACAAATATATACACACCCTTAGATATATATATATATATATATATGGACACATACCTACAATCCTTGTAAAATAAAAGTATGTAAACTGATTCTTAAAGGTTTGTTTCTACAGATTATATTATGTTTCAATGACTAAGAACAGTGTTCATCGGAAACTTCAGTGACAGTAGGTGGTTGAGTTTGCATGATTTAAGTAAGAGTTCCTCCTCAACTATGGCTGAAAAACTGTAAGAAAAGACGCCCCAGAAAACAGATACCAAAATAATTAATTTAAAAAAAAATCAAAACAAACAAACAAAAAAACCCCAACCCACTACAAATCAACTTATTCAGAGGCACAGTTCTTTATCCTAATTATTTAAGTAAGTTACTGGGCTGAAAAATGTGAACTGTGCTACTTTCAATTAGACATCTACTTAGAACAAGACAGTAAATTATTGCACAGTGATGAATGCATGAAGCAATAGTGGTGTCAGTTCACACAACAGAATAGCAAAAATGTCAGGAATATAAATTTAAGCAGCAATTGTTAAAATACCTGAAATATTTCATTATCATTAATGCCACAGTTTTTACTGTTGTATGGGGCTGATAATGAGTGTTTAAGCATAAAAATGTCTAAATCCCTAGTTGCTCATTACTTGATACAACAGTGGCATGGGTCAGCCTAAGCCATTCTAGAATACATCAGGGCTCTCTACCATATTTGCATATTTGGGCCCTTAATATCCCACGGCCCCAGCAATAGAGGCTAGCTTGCCAAGCATGCCTCTGCTTCAGCCTGCACAAAGCAGGTTGCCACAAACAATGAGCCACATGTAAACATTTCAGCATCCCTCCCAGTCAGCAGAGCGCATTCAGAGCACTGCACTTATTAGCGTGCTGCCTTCAAATGAAGTTAAATGTTACCATCCATATTCTCCGTATTCCTTTAACTACTGCTACAGTGGGACCCACTTCTACACTTGGCAACCACCTGAGAAAAAGAAAAGCTACTGAGGGTTGAAGAAATTAAACTGTAAAATCTCATCCTCTGCAGTAATACTGAAAATACTGCCTGCTGTTTGGGGAACAAAACACCTATGGCAGTGATTTCCAAAGGAAGATGAGCCCTTCCTAACCTTCAGAAAAGAAACTTACAGAAGCTATTATTGTAGCCTTTCCTTTGGGATCTTAAGGAGCAAGCAAGGCGCTGCTTTTCACCCACACGCAATGAAAGCCACAACTCCTGAGCCAGTGTTATTATAAGCACGCATCATTCACAACAGCATGTTTCTAGTTCATGTCTCTTTCTTTTCAACAGGATGAAATTAGCTCTCCGCTGAAGAGCGTGTAACATTCACCAAACACCGACCGCAACAGACGACAAGATGTCCTAACGTCCCTAACCGGGAACACTGCAGGGCCACCCCTGCCGCAGGAGTGCGGCCGCAGCCATGGGCCTGTCACAGCTGGCTCCACCACACACAAAACCCACCCACCCTGTGCTAAAAACCAAACCAACCAGAGGTGCTTGTGGTGCCTCTGCAAAAGCATATTTAAGAAAGAGTAGTAGCTGCCAGGGAAAAGAGACACTGAAGAAAAGAGGAGAGGCCAAGGTGCGGCAGCCATGACACCGGAGCAGAGGAGAGAGACAGCAGGGCAGGAGGGTTGCTGCAGGGAAAGGAGGCACAAGAGGAGACCCCTGAGCTGACTACAACAAAGAGATGCCCAAGCAGGACTGCAGCAAGGAGACGCCTGACCAGGGCTGCAGCTAAGATATGCCCAAGCTGGGACAGACACGGGAGGAAGGTACACCTTCAAGGGGACAGCAGCCCGTGGAGGAGCCCAGGCTGGAGCCGCTGAGCAAAAAACACAGAGGGACAAAACAAGAAAAGAAATCGCTAGGCAGTGACCCAGACCTCCTGTGCCATCTGTCACCTCGCCAAAGGCATGGGCTGTAATGTGCAGGGGACTGCAAGACGGGGGGGGGGGGGGGGGGCGGGGGGGGGGGGGGGGGGGGGGGGGGGGGGGGGGGGGGGGGGGGGGGTGCAAGGGACGTGTCTGGAGAGGAACTGAGGTGCATTTGTCTGTTTTATTGCTTATCTTTATTTCTCAGTACTAGACTCAATGGTATGTCAACTGGCAATTAACGACATTCTATTAAAATTCCTTCACTCAAAACTATTTGTGTGTCTAAAAAACGACACACATTCATTTAAATTTCCTTGTGCAGAAGTACCTGCACACACTATTATCGTCTGTGCCTCATGGATGGGTGAAGGACTTTCCTCTGTATTTCTTAGTCCACAATTAAGCAAGTTGAGAAAAAAACCACCACTCTGACACACCCAGGCCCACCCTCTGTTGGGACTCTATCAGTTCGAGTGCCCTGGATACTCTCACAGTCACACTCGTCTTCATCCGCTACTCCTCCTTTGAATTTCAGATTTAACTACAGATGTTCAAAAACAGGTCAGAGACATAATTGTGGGCATGCTTTTAATGTAACATAGAAATCCGGGAAAACAACTTGTCCAACTTAGTGGCGGGTATATGCAATCCCTGGTTATGTTTTGTTTCAGTTCCAGACAAAACAGGTGTCCCGGATGACCACATGCCAAACAGTTCTCTGTTAGTTACAGAAGAGACCAAGCAGGTGGCTCTTGTTGACATAAATGTAAAGAGGACTCACAACATCTCCCTCCACCTAGAGGTAGCCAAAAATCTCAAACTAGAATGCTTGGTGAGAACATTGCAAACCACAACTGGAAACACCTGTATTTGATCAAATGTTAATATTATTTTCTTTCTAAAAGCATAAATCTACTATAATACTGATAACGAATAAAAGTTCCAATATTGCCTGGGAAATATCCAGATCCTCTCAGCACATAATTGGCCCGGGTGATTAGGATAACAAGAATTATTTTTTTTTCCCTAGGGAGCTGAAATATCCTTTCATTTCTTTTAAAAACTGTAGTATGTGAAGCCAAGGGATCAAGTCATTCAAAATATAAACCTTTGGCTGCCCTCTGGATCTAAGCATTATATCTGCTGGTGCTGAAGAAGATGGGAAGAGTAACATAATAAAAGAAAAATTCATTATAAATCCAAGCAAAAGTATTCTGTAAAGATCAATAAAAACCAGCCCCATAAAATATCATAATTTCTCAACACCGTGGTGTATATAATTCTTGCTTTCTTTATAAAATCTCTGTCTGGTTCACTTTGTTAAAATTTCCTGAGGTAATATAACTTTAAAAATTATAATTCAAAAATTCTCATTTTCCTATTAATCAAAAACTCACAATACCACAAGATAACACTAAGTGCACTAAGTGAATGAACAAAAAATAAAAATGAAGTATCTTTAGTCACCAGTATGCACAGCTGCCAGAAACTAATATAGATGTGACAGCATATAAACCGTGAAATGCCAGTAAACTGTGTCAATTATTCTGGTATGTTTGCTTATTGCTGCTTCAGGATATCACAGAACAGATTATTTTGGTAAACTATGTCCATATACCATAAGTGTACACATCTTGCCCAGCTAAAAAGCCTTCTGGGAATTACTAATTTGTGAATGATCTCTTCTGTGTCCAACTACAGTTATAGCTACTAACCAAATGCAATAAACTTGGATATTAAGGTGTTTGCTTTTTATTTTACAAAAATAATTTCATAAAGTTTTTAGAGGTTTTGAGTATATGGAAAGCCTTTTGCTAAACTAGTTTATTCAAATACAGGGCTGTAATTAAAAAGTGCGAATCAGCAGTCTCAACATTTAGACACACGTTTTAAGACAAGTGGAGTTCTCTGGTACAATTAAATGAAGAAGTTACTTTGAGGCACACTCTTATTTCCAAGGCAAATGTGAGAATGCTTACTTCCCAATGAGAGGAAGTATCCTACCCTAAGTGAACGCTCTAACACTTCTCTGGGACTAGATTGGCACACCCAGTTACTGTCATCTTCAGGATAATTGAATAGAACATACAGATGTATCAACTGCAACGCACCTATTTCTGAATCACACAAGTCAGAGTAGTGAAGACAAGTAATGCTATTCAGACTTAAAAAAGATGAAGAGCACAAGTATTTCGGGAAAAAAAACCAAGCCTGAGTACAAGCATACTAAAGAAAAAAAGAAAATATAATAAAAAATTAGGCAACAAATATGACAGCACTATTTTTTTTCAAATGCCACTCCCATCCTTTTTCTCAAGTAATACAAAGAAGCATGGTAACATTAACCAAATACAATACTGAAGGTGGTGAATGAACCACAGTGTATTCTTTGGATTTTGTCATACTACACTGGGAGGAATGGCAATGAACTGATGACACAGGTAACACCAATTTTAACCCTCCCTAAAAGCATATAGACATCTTTGGCACATCAATTTTAAGACTTTCTAAAGGCATATAGACATCTTTGGCGCTTTCCTGTACACAAGCAAACCATTTCCCACGGTCTGTAAAAGGTTTAGGGCTCGATCTGCACCCTCACATCAGCGTGACTGTGGCCGGAAATGAATACATGAACAGCATGATTTTTAGATGACAAAGGAAAACAGACTGAACAGCTGAGAAATAATAAATTCAGGAAAAGATAGTTAATACCATTTAGAATATGTTACTAACCTTTTCCTGCTGTGGTGCACCATTTGACTCCCTGACAGGAATCCTTCACCTTCTAGAAATTACCAGATTTTAACACTTGGCAGAATTATTAAAATAGCACCACCTGATTTCTGCATAGTACCAAACGTGGTATTTTAACTAGTATTTCAGTATCAAGACAGTAACTCCTATTTCAGATGGACATTTTTTAATAAAAAATCCAGTCTTGACATCATGACTTCGTATCATCAATATTCCACCATATATGCAACAGTTAATTAGCTCATTGTTGGTAAATATTACCATACAGGACTGGAAACCAAAAATGACTGCATCACTTATTCCCAGAGATAATTTTTTTTGTTCTAACAGGCAATACTTTAAAAGAATTATTTCAAATGATAGTGTTCCAAGTACAAGCAGAAAGTCTGGATAGCTGGAGGGCACCCCAACCAGATTTTGCTGACTGCCGCATCCCTGCATTTAAAAATATCACATACCTGAATTGCATAGTTTCACCTTGCAGGGAGAGCAATTAGTTTGCCTATTCCTCTCCCACTGGAGACAGAACACCAGCCTCCCACATTTCAGACAAATACACAGCACAGAGCAAATTTTCCCATGCTGATTTAAACAATAATAGTTAGATTACATTTAACTGTAGATTTCCTCCAACCATACTAAACCATCCACCTACTAATCTCAATTTTAGAAGAAATGCATATAGGACAAATGAAGTAGATAAAAACAAAGTAACTGCAAAGCATTTATTTACTTTTTAAAATACTGCTACTCTGCTTCAATATTGAAAAATTATATTCAATTCATAAATTTAACATCACCAGGTATCGTGACAGAGATGTCTGCCTGATTTTTAATGGCCATTCTTCACATATCCTTCTATTTTCTCAACAGAAGTGTCAAACAATGCATTAGTGACAAATTCCCCACACTGTGCCCCTTCAGCCCTTGGAGTTTAACTCCTCTCACATTATAGTATTTATTGAATTTCCAAGCCAAACGGTGTTCTGCTCCATAAAATTCTGACAAGTGGACTCTGCCAAGCTAATAACGGCTTCATTCTGCTGAAATAAACTTATTTCACTGCGGCAAACAAAATGACATGACCTGGAAAGGTTATTTTTAACTGGGTAATGACTCAATTCAAACCAAGCCTCTCTCACTAGATTCCTGAATACTGCTAAGACAAATTTCTTAAATGTAATTATGTCCTAACACCAGTTTTCTTCTCTGTTGCACTCTCTGGACATGGCTATGGTAAGTATTTTCAGGTCTGTGTTGTTTGATTTTCTTATTCAATAGTTCAGTAAACTTGTTAAACAATGCCTAGTGAGACTACCTCAGTGGAGTCACCTAGCAAGGTGCAAAACGCATACAAGGAGGTTGTGTCCTCATATGTTCTTTTTTCCCCCCAATTTTAACATTTTTTTTTGTCTATTTCTTTGACAAAGTTACGTTAAAATTGCCTCAATATGTAACAAATTTGAGAACTATTGCTTGGAGACACATTACTTCATGTTTTAGTCTCTCTCCCCTTTTAATCTTACACTAAATTTGACTACACTGCCATTACAGAGGTATGGAGAATAAAGGATTAGAGATCTAATTTGACCTTCCAGAAAGGCTACATTTTCTACACATTTTTCAAGTTCTTCGTAATGGTCATTCTGTTAGCAAATCCTAGTGAGATCATTTTAATGAAATGCCTTTTTCAAGCTACCTCTGTTCTGCTAATAAAACTATGTATTTTCTGCAGCCTACACCCACAGACTAACCATCAGTTTCAGGTCAGATCTACATAAAGTTTAAAATGACTGGAGACCATGAGAGAACCTTTCTAACAGCTGGAATCTTGTACAAACATGCTGCACCCTGCCAGGTTCGTCTTCTGAGCGCTAATAAAAGAGACAATCCTTGACTGCAAACAGCCAGGCTCCTTGCGGAGCAGTTTGCTAAAGAACTGTTAGAATGCATACTGCAAACAAAAGGAGCAGAATAATGATCACTCACCAAAATTATGAGTTTCAGAGAATAAAGAAAAAGGGGAAAAAAAAAAAAAAAAAGTCAAACAGGAAACCATAAGATTGAAAGAAGGAACACTGTTATTCCAGTAAGTAATGTGTCATGGTCTGTACTTTAACACATTACTGGTGAAGGAGTAAGAATTTTGAAATGGTGCCTGAAATTACTTAACATTAAGCTAGAAAAATGCAAATAGCTACATTTATCAGGTAAATTATCTTATTTCTTCCTTATATTTTTCTTTTTTTTTTTCTTTTTAATAAATGTATCATGTCATTCAAAACAAGGAGCAACCAGAAAGTTTCTCAACAGACTACTGAAGTCTCAAATCTGTCGATCCAACAGTTAAGTCTGATATTAACAACCCTTATCCTTAATCCTTGCCACAAAGGTGGCTAACAGTACCCTGGGCTGCATGAGGAGGGTCAACAGAGATCATTCATTCTTCCTGTCTTCAATGCTGCCAGCAAGGGAGCTGATTCTTCCTGTCTGCTCAGCCACAGATTTTGCACCTGTCTGTCTTCTAAGAGTGGAAGGCACAAATTCATTTATATGCTTGTTTTTTCTAGGAAATATGGTACTTCTCACATATCAGAGATTGTATGTCCTATGACTTTACGAATACTTGTTTCTGGCATCATGTTAACTTCTCAGACATTTATTTTTAAGTTTTGCAATATTTGCTTTCTCTTTAGAAGGTCCAGCTCCTCGAGTCGAGTGAATAAGCTTCAGTTCTCACTTTAAAGATGTACTTTTTTTTTTTTTTGACAGAAAGAATGTATAAAATTTGAAAATGGTCAGTTTTGAAAACAGCCACCCCACTATGGTTTACTGACAACACAACGATATTGATATGACACTATTTCCTAGTTTATTACCCTGCAGCACAAGCTTCCTCAGTCTTTACTGATGCTGATCTGTAATAGATCTGAGAGCACTTAAATACCTCGAGAACTCTTTCACAAGATGAATCTAGGAATGTCAAGAGCGTGTTATGTATTACTTGAATGATTGAACTTACCCATACTTTTAGAAAAAAGCCTGATTTTATTAATAATCTTTGTCCATCACTACTGGTTTTGTTGGTTGTAAGAGACTGAGAAAAAGTAATCAAATCATATATTGATGTTTTCAATTGTACATTTTAATTCTGTGTCATTAACCGCAGGATCCCAAAATGGTTGATGTTTTAAGGGACGTCTGGAAGTCATTTGGTCCAACATTCTTGCTCAGGCAGGGGCACCTGGAGCTGATTGCCCAGGACCATGTCCAGATGGCTTTTTAGTATCTCCAAACACAGGGACTTCCCAACCTTTCTGGCCAACCTGGGCCTGTGCTAGCCACTCTCACAGTAAAAAAAGTGTTTCCTGATCTTCAGATGGAACCTCCACTGTTTCACTTGATGTCCAGTGACAGGACAATAGACAATGGGTGTAAGTGGAGCAATGGTGACAGTTACCTGTTGTTCTGTAGCTGGACACCACTGAAAAGAGCCTGGCTCCATTTTTTTTACACCCTCCTATCAGATATTTGTACATATAGAGAAGATCCCCCAAGCCTTCTCTTCACCAGGCTAAAGATTCCCAGCTCTCTCAGCCTTTCCTTGTAGGAGAAGTGACCCTTTTCTGAACTCTTTCCAGCAGGTCCATGCCTCTCTTGTGCTGGGGAGCTCAGACATGAAGACAGTACTCCAGGTATGGCCTCCCCAGTCCTGGTAGTCACAGAGTACCGTACAATACTGCCCGCTTCAGTACAGAACACTCACAAGCACTAGCCTGCCTCACAGTCTGAAATCCTGTCTTCTATGTACTGTTATGTCTGGTGTTCGGAGTTCAAAAACACTTTTCCACACTACCAAGTCCTGAAAGGAAAGAGGAATCTTTTTAAGGTCACGAAGAGAAACGTTCCAGTTCAAAGCTCTGTAAAGGTCATTAGAAACAACAGCAAGCATCATTTAGAAATGAATCACTAAGATACATTTGTTTTAAGATTTTCTGCATTTTGAGAACAATTTTGCTTTTTTTAAATAAAGGCAAGTCATAAATTGTAACATGTTTATAAAAATTAGCTTGAATTCTACTTAATGTAAACACTGAAGCTGTTTCCAGTGTAGAAGCATTTGAAGCAGAACTCATGAAGTATTTAAAATCATGTTTGTGACAGTACCCAAATTTTTAAGTATACCCTTGAGAGCTTTCTCACAGGTGCTTAAAAGCGAAAGATTGGCAGAACCTTTATCTTTCTATTCAACCAATCTCAGTTTTTAATAACTGAGATTAACTGAAATTTATTTGTGTTATTTCCCTACTGAAAATTGTTTCTCTAGCAGTAAATAAACTACTAAGGTTCCTTCTCTTTTGTACACATTATTGCTTTAAATATATGTGTAGGACTTTATTATTTTATTTACAAAAATTGTAAAGGGCATTCACTTGCTTACAAGACAAAATTTGAAAACAGGGCACACAGTTTTCAGTGTCAACAAAATGGACTAATCAAATGTCATTCCAAAAGAATATAACAAATACGTTATTATTTACAAAATTCCAACTGGATAGCTATAAAATTTTGTTGATATTGTACTGAAATAGAATGGATGACCTAAAACTGAGGACAGTTTCCCAAAATTAGATTAGGAAATTAGTAGCTTTTTTTTTTTTTTTAATGCCATTCCCTCTTAAAAATTGCTACCTAACAAATCACATTAACTACCATGAATCAGGTTATACTTATTGTGAACATATTTGAAGTATGCAAAAATACAGGGTCATTTTGTTTAATGGCAAGTGATTCCAATGCCTATTATAACTGATTTTTCCTCGAGTATTCTTTATTTAACTTATATTCATGATTCCTTTAATAAAATTAAATTAATAGAAGCTATCTGGTATGTAATTGCTAAGTAGACATATTAAAAACAAACTAGATACTGAGTCATTGAGATCTACTTATCTGTACCATCCCTTTATGTTCATATACTTTACTATAAACTGCTACTAATAAAGTATACTGTTTTGAAACAATACATTGGATAGTAAGAAAAATTTCTTCACCAAAAGAGTGGTCAAGCATTGGAACAGGCTGCCCAGAGAGGTGGTGGAGTCACCATCCCTGAAGGTATTCAAAAAATGTGTAGACATGGCACTTTGGGACATGGTTTAGTATGCATGGTGGTGGGTTGGTAGTTGGACTTGATGATCTTAGAAGTCTTTTCCAACCTTAATGATTCTATGAAAACACAAGAAAATTTAAATTGAGAGATGGCTAAGCAGTCCTTCCATTCTAACTGCATAGCTTATATTGAGAGATTTCAAAATATCAGGTGCTTATGTCTGTGTGAAAATTCGCAACAGTTCATCAGAATGGCATAAAAAATAACATAAGAAATATTTTTTTTTAGAAACCCCAATACAACAGATAAAAAGTAACAAATATATTTATTTACACAATTGAATCCAAATGCATAAAGGAAAAAATTATATGAAATTGATCCAAGCCAGAACACCCTAATGAAGTTGTTGCTGAATGCAGAGAGATCCCATTCAATTTAGAGAGTGTTGTTCTGGTTTCAACTGAGATAGAATTCATTCTTCTTTCTAGTAGCCAGTA
>VXBL01008920.1:43034-60319 GCA_013400195.1 Aramus guarauna | reverse complement strand
TAGACTTGAGGTTTAGGAACACGAACCTGTAACTCAAGGACCAGTATGGCTCTTAATCTCTTTTCACAAAACTGGCAGCCCTCGTGTTGTTTGCTTTCTTCCTGGGCAACACTACAGTGTATGTTGACATGTTTCCTTCCCCAAATGTGTTTTAAAGACCTACTTGGCCCTCAGCCCGGACAAGGCTCTCTGTGCTGCTCTTAGCCTCACTCCAGCCTATGTCAAGTTACTGTGTAGTGTTGCAACAGCATCTCTGAGATATGGTCTTTCTGATCTTCCAGCTAACATTGCTGTCCACACCAAATACTTGCATGGTGTACCATTGCTTTGCAGCGACATTTAGGACAGGCTACTTGACCAAGGCTTTGCTTATCAGCTTTCTCCTGGTGCATCACAACAGCATAGAAACTACTGTCTGAGATGAAGGGGTCAAGCCAGCCCAGGATCCTGGCCATGAAGGCGGCCAGTGGGGTATGGTTAAAGTAGATTGAAGAGCAGTGTAGGCATAAAGCCATGCCTCCTCTGCTACACCTTTCAAGCAATACTCAGTTTAATCTTATTCTGACCGAAGTATCCTCCTGTCTAGCAGTCCTTGCTGGGTTGCTCTTCCATAAAAGCATCTGATTGCTTTTGACCCATTCTAGGTTATTTTGCCTCCATAGCAACCCTAGGCAATTAATTCCTTGGACTTCTGATGCATGGTAAAGAAATACTTCAATTTGTTTTTTTTAACCTGCTAAGTCATTATTTAATCAATATGCCCTTGTTTCTATACTATAAACATCACAAGTAATTGTTTCCAAAACACCTCACTCACTGTACATGATTTTATATACACCAGTTTCTCTCCCTTGTCTGTCTTCTCTGTCCTATGCATTTGATTTTCCTTTTTCCCTTTTCTGCCTCTTTTTAATTCCATTGTATCTTCTCTGGTAGGGAAGGGAAAAAACACAGAGTTCACCCCCGGGACACTTCCCTGAGTGGGGATAACTGGTCTGACTCTTTCTTTGTGCAGGTAGAGTAATTCTTCTCCTTGTAAATTACATCTACCAACATTGACTTTAATTTTTCATTTTATTATCCAGCTATTCATTATGAGATCCTTCTTCAGCTCTGCAGTGAGTGCTCTTTTTCACTTCTCTGCAGACCTCAGCCTTGCCAGCAAACTGTCCCATCACTGCTCACACCCTTTCCCAGACCTTTTCTGAATACAGCAAAAACCACAAGCCCTAGCACAGATCCTGGTGGGACAGCGCTGGTACGTTCCTCTCTCTTAAACACTGACCATTTTCCATTCACTAACTTCTGCCTTGTTATTAACCATGGGGATAAACATGTTGTGGAGAAGAGTGATTAAGGACATTTGGTGTGGGACTTTGCTGAAAGTGTTTTGGCGTCCAAGTACAGCCATCTATCCAGCCAGATCTGTAAAAGAGTATTCCTCACTCCTTTAAGGAGTAAGACATGACTTTCTTCTGCTAGAGCATGGTTGTTTCTTCCCCTTTAATGCCCAGGGATGTTATTCCTAATTCCCAGTGTGGAACTCAGATTCACAAGTCATAGGTCCCCAGATTTACCCAAAAAAACCCTTTAAAAAACCAAAAGCCCAACCCTGGCATCTCATTTGCCTCCTGTCATCTCTCTGTTTTCAGGTTGAATTAAGCAACAGGTTTCATGTTCGTAGCAGGTGAGAGAACTGTGTTGGGGTTGGTCCAGAGCTCTTGGATAAATATAATCTATGTCATTTACTGTTTGTGTTATAAATTTGGTTTGAAACATACCCTGCTGACACTTTCACTTGAAGCAGGTTGCCTCGTTTGTCCCTGCAAGAGGAGGCTGCAGCATGGAATTTCCCTTTTTTCTTTGCTAGTGTCAATGGAACTGTTCTGCTGGGCCTCTATCTTCTCTGCATGGTCTTTTGTACCTCTATTATCTGTTCACTCAATGGCAACCTTCCTTTTTTTTGTTTGGGGGTCATTTGGTGGTTGGTTTGGTTTTTTTTCAGTTTTTCAGCTTATCACTCTAACAGACTGTTATAGTTTTCCATTTAATTTGTTTTGGCTAGTCTCCTTCAGCAGAGAATTGCAGGAGGTTTTGAGATATGAGAAAGGACACATCGCCTCTTCTAATGTGTCTTATTTAACCTTTTGCATGTTAATTTGGTTCTTCAGAATTTGGAGCTCCCTGGAAACTCACTAGAAAATCACATTCTATTAGCCACCTTTCTACCTCTCGCAGCCAACTTTTTACATGGGAGATTACACACCACTTTAGATTTCAGCAGTTTCACCTTGAGCTCCTTTAGAGCTGCTTTGAAGGGGGTTGGGACATGAAGCATCCAAAGAAGATGCAGTATTAAAGCCCAAAGCAGCATCGTGGACCTGAGTCCAGCAGCAAAGTTATGGCAAATCTTTAGCCCCTTCTGTGGTACATCCACACCTGCATGAGGCTCTGGGCAGTTACTGACTCCGCTCTCATCACTTTTTGGGATGCTGCTGACTACAGGGGCACATTCGCAGCAGGGCTCCTGGAGGAAGCACAGCACTTCTGAGACTCACAGCCACTGTGCTGTGACAGGCCAGGCCAGGATGGAGGGTTTTCAGCTGGTGTTTTGGTCTGAGCATCAAGCTTGCCGTGTCTGGGGTCAGCATCAGAGATTGTGGCAGTTAACAGCCGGGGGAACCCCCGATGCACCACAGATTTTGTTCCCAAAGCCATAGTTGGCTTCCAGTCAAGCAAAAACATTTGACAAATTAGTATGTCAGAAAATTAGGAAGAAAAATCACTTCACAGTGTCAGGAGACACTGGGAGAGCCTTTCAAAAAGTTTCTCCTGCTGCTTTTGTGCCTTGGAAGCGTCCGCCAGCAACTGAGCCCTGCTGAGGCTGGTGCAGTGGGCATCAGCGCAGCTGCTGCGTCTCTGCCAAAGGCATCATCTCACCCAAAGAGTGTCTGGGCTGGAATGACAGCAACCGCACAGCAAGGTCCTGCCGCGCTGAGGCTGCCCCAGCCTCCCCCCGCTGCACGCACTGTGCTGGGAGGAGAGCGGGGGGAAAGTGGCAGGTACTGCGGGAGCTCGGCACAGCCCAAGGGCAGCGTGGTGGCTCCCCTGGAGGAAATGAGGCCATGACACCATGCAGATCCCAGTTCAGAGTAGGCAGTTACTGCTCTGTTTTAAGGCTGTAAGAGACTACTTGTATATTTGTATGGCTACAAGTTTGCTGTTATCCAGGATGGTGAGTGAGGGGGGATGGACTGTGATCCCAACGGGTTAGGTAGTGGCAAGTATTTGTCAGTGCAAGGACACAGAAACGCTTCTGCAGAAGCTAGCCTGGAACCGATGTGGTCACCCCTGATCCAGAGCTACCACACTTGCCAACAGCTGTTTCCTGCAGAGCTGTTTTTACATGCTCACTATGCTCCCTAATGCCAAAGTTGCATCGGTTGCTGCTCCGGCTCCAAACCAGCTCTGCACCACACTGCTCACATCAGCCAGGAGCATGGGGCACCACCTGGCCTCTGCAGAGAGCTACACAGGTGTCTTTGTGCACAATCCCCAGAGTTTTGAGATGGAGCTGTACAGATACTTGCTTCAACTCTTATGAAAAAGCAGATGAGCTTTTTCTAGCCTGGAAAGCAAACTATACTGTGTCTTGGCTATGGATCGAGCCACTTCTTGTGTCTTCACATCCACAGCATAGTTAATCTACAAACTGTCCTCAAACAAGGAGGAGTTGGAGTTTCGGAGGGGACTTTGTATTTGAGATAGTGCTGCAAAACACGTCCCTGTGCCATAGCCAACAACATTCAATAGCATTTGCCTTTAGCTTTCAATTGCAGTTCTGTTCCGGTTTCATCCAAACCAAAATGTTTCTGTTCTGGTTCTTGGTAACTAAATGCAGGGCTTCTAGCTCTAGTTCCACTTCTCCATAACTTTTTCATTCCTCTGTAACATATCTGAGGAATATATCTGAAAGAAGAAAGGAAGCCTCTCTGGAAGCATCTGATTTCTCTGAAGAAGTCTTACAGGACATGGGCAGTGGTATGCTTGTGCCAAGGGCTGCAAGAAGAGGTACCATTTTTTCCTGAAGACCAGTGCAGTCAGCTTACCTAGTGCGTGCATCCTCTAGCTCTGTAGCTCCTGTGACCTGCTGCAAACACAGGCCATTCCTCCAGTTCTGGGGTGAAGGAAACTTGGCCGCTTTTCAGCCAGATGGCTAACGGCTGGGACAGGGGACCGCGGTGCTAACACTGCATCAAAGGCTTAATGAATTCCAAAATCATGTGCTCCACGTGACAGCACTAATGCTCCCCTTCAGCAGCTCATTTGAGATTCAGTTAAAAACACATTTGTCTGACAAGTTCCCAGAGCTCGTTACTGCTCTTTTGATCCTGTTATACCCTCGTGGTTCTGCTGCAGCAAGAGCGAGAGGCTGGGTCTCCGCTGGGCTGAGGGTTCAATGGGCCCCACAGCTGTCCCTGGGCATTAGGCTGGCAGTGGGCAGCAGAGCAAGGAGAGCAACGCCGCTGAGGCTGCCCTGCCCACAGACAGATCACAGGGACCGGGGAGTCCTGGCTCTGGGATGGGCTTTCTTCATTGTTTTCCTGGGGTTTGCGAACTGCAGTTTTTCTCTCTGACAGTTTTTTATGCTCCGTAGAGGATACACCTTGATAAAAGAGGCTGGTCTGCAGTTTAATAATAAATGGCCGTGGTTTCTCTGCAGCGTGTGCAGACGACTTCACTGTTGTCCAGGTTTTGTACTTAACACCTGGTGCATTCCGTCTGTACTGGCCAAACTCAGTGTGACGTGTTTTACAGACCTTTCTACTTCTGCTTCTCATACATAGTTAGTTTGGTCCTTGTTACTCCTCGAGGAGCATAGGGCTGCAACAACACTATGCCATCGAACCCGGGCTTCTCATATATACACACATATATTTATATATGTAAAATATTCACGTAGCTCTGTGTTCTTTCTAAGTTTCAGTAATTAAAATCTTTGTTCCATTTTAGCTTCTCACTGTGTTCACATTGGTTTGTTATAATGTGTGTAAGAGCAATTAGGACCTGAATGAGTCCCTCCCTGCCTCTTCCAAGTCCAAAACAGCCCCGTTTCTCTTCCTTTGTCCCCTTTGTGTAAACAGCATCCCTTTCTGCAGGGACTGCTGCCAAAGGAGAGGGTTGATCCAGTTGGACTTGAGTAGGAGAGAAGAATCTACGTTTGCAGGGGTTTTTTCTTTGGCAGTTGGGGACTGTCTTTAGGATTGAATTTGTAGCATGAGCTTTGGCTTGACAGAGTCCTCTCTGCTGTCCTGGTAGGAGCTGAAAGGTCTGGAGCTTTGTGGAAGGGACAATGTCAGCCCAGATCAAATTCAAAGGGTCTCCATTGCTCTCAAGTGCTGCATGCAGATAAAGTCCGTCAGCAGCAACAGCTGGATATAGCACTGAGGAGCTCTTCTGCAGGAAGAGCTAGATAAATTAGGGCATTAAGTCTCAGCTCTGTGATTGCCTGACTTAATGACACTTAATTTGTTATTGCTAAGTGTTTTGCTAACTCTTTTACCCTCTTAAGAAAATTGGATATGATGTGTCAGACAAATAAAATGCTGAAAGACTGATTGTGAGAGGAGGGAATTACCAGCATCTGATGGAACCAAAACTGTACTCTCTACATTCCGGCTGTAATTATACCTGCTAGAGAACAGTCTCTGCGTAAAAAGGTCTATTTAAATTGTCGCCAGGAAAGAACTTGTCAATTCACAGGGCATTAAGCCCATAAGACACCACACGATCACCTGGCCAGACCTCTCAGATGGCCCAGGGGAAGGCTTTCATGCAGTCCTCACCACGTCAGGCAAGGCTTCCTCCCAGGGCTCAGGTGGACCCATGATGCATGTCAGCTTTCCTGCTAACAGGTGGCTTATGCCAGCTTGTTCTTCTGTCTTCTCAGACTGCCCACGTGCAGTTTTGGTGCTGCAGCAGCCTATGCCAAGTGCCCTGGGCCTCTTCCCCACACAGGGACAGTCTCCTGCCTTGGTGGCTCTGGTCTGGTCTGGCATCACTTGAGCAGCAGTGGGAACTGGTTTCTCCTATCTGCACTGTGCAGAGCATCTGCCCTACTTCTGCTCCTCTGGGCAGCCGTGTTTCTACCAGCTGCGGCTGCCTGCTGATACCACCCCATGCACCTCTCTCTCCTGGGAGCACATTGCTACAGCACCAGCACAGACTTGCAGTCATGCCGTTTTGGGCTTTTCCACTTGCCTGGCATGCCAGGGCAGATGGACACTGGTGTCATGCGGGTCTTTTCTCATGCTGCCCCTGATTCCCTCCATCTTGTGTTCCTGCCTGGGGCAGCAGCATTGGTTATTCTTACCACAGTATGCTGCAGCATGCTCTGAGCTGCAACACACACTACATCCACAGGAGCTCCTGTTGTCCTTGCCCACGTGGAGATGCAGTCCCTCTAGCAGTGACAAAACATCCCAAGGGAGCCCGGTGCCTTCTGTTAGCATTTGAAGAAAGGGATGCCTGGTCTGGAGCACGTCGGCAGCAAAACTGGAGCTAAAAAAAAACCCGTGAGAGATTATGAAGTGTTTCAGGTAAGAAAGTAGTGGGAAAAATACTGTGCAGAGAGCTGCATGGGGTCAGGTCCCCAGCTGCTGTATGAGCATTGTAGGAGCACTCCTACTGCATTTTGCCGGCAGCATCAGCTTCCTCAGGCATCACATGTGCTAGGAGACAACGTGACTGAAGAGAGGATCCAGGCACAACTAGGTCAGAGACCTGCAAGGGCCAGCTTGGTTAACAGTGCTGGTGTGGTGAGTTAATGAGGCTGTAGGAGGATTCGTTAGGGAGTCCTCCGATTCTGCAGCAGGCAGAAGTACTGTCTGGTCTCTAACAGAACCGTGGGGTATAGGTAAGCGTCCCCAAACTGAGCTGTGTGGCCCTGGGACACCTCAAAGCCCTTGTGCTCAGGGAGTGCTTCCTGCAGCTCAGGGTCAGCACTGCAGAATAACATCCCTTCTGCCTTGCGCTACTGCGAGCCAAAAGGCACGGATTAGGGTAGCGAAGGAACCTGGTGCATGTGATACCAAGGTCCTGCCAAGAAACCTGGGAAACAAAATTATTTTGCCAGAGCACCTTGGTCAGGCAGTGCTTCCCTTGTATGCTAGCACTAAATGCAGAGCTTAAGCCCAAGAAAATCAGGAGGAAGGAAGCAGGGACGGGCAGAACCAACTTGGGGAAAACAGCAATTTACTAACAGATGCTGTGGGGAATTGAGACATCCTCACCTCCTCTTCTCAGTGTCCTCCTGGGAGTCATCAGTGCCATCGCTGTCGCATGGGGGTGAGTAGGAGTGACACAAGGCTCAGCTGGCTCACGTGCATCCCTGCTGTCTTGCGCCCCATGTCCTGCCCCAGCTGCCATCCAAGTTCTGGGTGGCTGGCCCCTCCACTCTCTTTGAGGAAGGAGCTATTCAGAAGTTGCACAAGGGCCTCCCCAGGAGTTGCTGTCTGTGCTAGCAGCAGCACATTTCTATAGGCTTTCCCCCCTGCTCTTCGCCATCTCAGCTCATACTGTGCTGCTGATCACGTCCACCCCAACACCCCGCTGGCATAGTTATCTGTGAGTTTTATCGCCCAACAATGCGTGCAATGTTATTGTGCTAAAAAGAAAACAAAGCCTAATCCATTTTAAATTAAAACAGTGCCCCAGTGTCATGCAACTGATGCAGACACGGTCTGGCTGTGCAGTCCTGCCGGCTCCCCAAGGGCTTCACCCCAGCGGTGCTGGGCTGCCCGCTCTGCTCCCAGCAGACATCAGCTGCAGCCTGCAGGCTGGGGGTGGGGGGGGATGGTTTGCGCAGGCCCCTCTGGTCCAAAGCCTCTGAGCTCTCCTGTCTCCTAAAGAGCTGCATCACTTTGGGCGAGAGGCAAAGCACAGCCACGTGACAGAAGTTAGTGGCAGGCAGGAACCAAAGAAGATAGAAACATCTGGGATCTTTCTGTGGTGGTATGAGGCTGCCATAGAGCCTTGGCCAGGTCTGGCCTGGGGTTTATAAAGTCTTGAACGGTTTGAAGAGGAGGTGAGCAACGTTGCGGTGATTGCAAAGCAGGGCACTGGTCCTTTCAGCCCAAGAGACCATTTTTTGGCTATAGTGCTTGTGTTCTAAGAAATCAGTTTCTATGAGGGCCCCTCGCAGCTGCATTTGTCACCCAGCAACATTACAGAGCCTGCTCAGGAGGCAAGGCTGGCCCTGGGGCTGCTGCCCAGTGGGAGTGCTTTCCCAGCCCTTCTGCAGGGTGATTTTGTTTCCAGCTGATGTGTGCACGGACGCTGGCCACACATGTTGTGCAGGGCAGACCCACAGTGCCCACACTGGGTTGCGTGGTAGAAAGCAATGCTTTGTGGTTATGATGAGCTGGCTCACTTCCCCCTTCTCTTCACCGCCGAATCTGGCAAGATGAATAAAGTTTCATCCCATTGTGATGGGGGACATGCTGTGCCCCGGCAGCTCTGCTGTGCTGGGCAGAGCCGTTTGGCTTGTTTGATCTATGGCTCTTTTATGTTTGCACTATTGTGCAGCAGTCATGGGTGCGGGCTTCACCCAGTAACCATCGCGTTGCAGAGAGTCTTGCCAGTGGGAGCTCTGGCTGCAAATCCCTTCTAAGATCCCTGCCTGTCTGCTCTCCAGCTGCTTGCCGCTGCATGCAGGAAGGCCTGGCCCCCAGGCACAGGCTACAAAAGATCAAGGCTAGCATGTGCTGACGGGACTTAAGACCCACTAGCTTTTTATAAGCCTGATCCGGGCAATTAAGCCAGGTGGCCATGAGTAAAATCTCTTTTGTTTGTGTGTTGCATCTCTCTGCATCTGACCAGTGCCCTTCTGTGAAAGATGCAGCCTTTGTCCTGTGGCTGTGCATCTGCAGCTGGCACTGAGGTCTGGGGAGGATGGGTGCTGGCAGGCTGGAGCCGAGCACCCCAGGGGGGCAAGTGCCGGGCTGCGCTGGGATGCACTAGCACGCTGCCTCAGGGAAGCCTGTTTGGCATAAGGCAGAGCCTCATGGTTTCCATGTGGCTTTCTGACTGCACTCTGGGCTCTCCTCTCCTGTGTCACAATCCTGCAAGCGTCATTTGTGAATGTGACTTCCTTCGCTTCAGCCTATTTTGCCAGCTCATCTCTGAAGAGGATGATGAGTAAGAACAGAGATGAGAGCGTACTGGATCTCCTTTGGCTCTGTGGTACCCAGGCCTGCTGCATGTTAAAGAGATCTCATATTTTCTGTGTCCTGGCTTCCACACAAGTGGCACTGGAGATGCTCAGGACATCTGAGCACCAGCGCCCAGCTTCTGGAGATGTCTGACAGCTCAACAGTCCCCTCCCGTTGTGAAGCACCCTGCCAGGATGACTGTCAGGAGTTCCGCGGAGGATGGCTTAGGTGGGGGAAATCTATGTTCTGGAGGTTAATACAGGGCCCTCTGGGAAAATCCCAGCTGTGCTCAAAAGCTGGCAAAGTGAGGATTAACCGTGAGGCTTGAGTGGCCCGGATCTCTTTGAAAGCATGGCTCATGAAAGCCAAGCATGTGGGCACGGGGCAGGGCAGGCTTAGGAAATGAAGTTTTTCCTGGAAATCCATGTGCTGGAAAATGGTCTTGAGTCCTATAAGCAGAATGGTATGAATTCCTACCAGGATGCTGTGCCAGGAGGATCCTGGACCAGTAAGTGGGAACAGGGAAGGGATTCTTGCTCCATAAACAGTTTTGGTGAAGCTGCGACTGACATAAAGGGTCTTGTTCTGGTGTCCACATCTTTGAAATAACTTTGATGGAAAATTGGAGAGAGCACAGGAAAAAATTACAGACCATTCTAGGACTGGGAAAATGCCATCCAGAGAGAAATTTAAAGGGCTTCATTTGATTAGCTTATCAAGATGGCTATTGAGAGGTTCTTCAAGTAGGATATGGAAAATACACAGGGACTGTTCAGAATCCTGGACTGACAGCACAGCAGAACGAGAACCAACAGTGCAGGTTTACAGTCAGACTGATATGAAGCATGTCATTTCAACGTCCATTGGATGAGATCCCTAAGGGAAATCCTAACTCCCCCTAATTTTTTGGAGCTCCATTGTTAGAAGGTTTCTGATCAAACCGTGTGTCTCCCAGAAGTGAAGACTGAGTCACACACAAGCTGCTGTGTGCAGTACCAGGGGTGATGCATAGCCAGGCAGAGCGAGTCTTTTCACAGCTCTAAGTGGATACCCACAAACTCCTCTGCTTGTTCTGTCACGGGGGTATCCTACCCCCCCATCCCAGGTACTTCTTATTTTGTTTTAACTGTGTTAGGTCAATAAGACACTGTCACAGGAATCCAGAGTGGTTATTTTTAACTTGCTGTCCCATGAATTCCCCTTCCTTTAGATATCTGGCTTGTGGTGTTATGGCCCCAACATAGGCTTTGTTAGTCCATTTCCCTTTTTGGAGAAGCTCTTAAGGAAGAAAAAGTCATCACGCAGTCACTCCTGATGCCAGTGATCATTCTGGGCAGCTCTAGCCAGCACTGAGTATCTTGTCAGTAGTGAAACATATTTGGTTTCTAGGGGTATGGAGTTTGCAGTTCTGGGGAAATGTTTACCAGGAAGCATTTCACAACTTTCTGTAAATTACAGACAAGATCCTCAGCTCTGCTCATTTCTTATTCACTGGGACGTCGTTTCTCTTTCCCTTATACCAGTTCGCACTGCAGCAACAGATGGGGGAGTAGCTTAGTAGTTTCCTGTGACTATAACACAGTTCAGAGTTCTAAGAGAAGCCACTTGCACCAGCCACTGCTTGCTCAATTTAAACATTCAGGAAACTAGCCTGAGTTGATGGTCATTAACTTCGTTTCTTAGACATGAGGAAATTATTGTATACAAGCTGCGTACAGAAAATAACCTTATATCGAGTGATAAAATTTTAATTACATAAATCAGGAGGTTAAAATGTTTACAATCATGATTCTTAATTTCAAGGACAGCAGTTAGAGAAATAAATTACAGGAACTAGCTAATGAAGTCACCTGGATTGAGAAGTGTGAGGACTTGGCATGGAATAAAGAGTGGCATGGAATTTTTTGTTTGCCCAGTACAAAAGCTGTCTGAAACTTGTGTCCTGAATAATGTGTTAATATTTTAGGAACTGACTCCAGCCCTCAGTAGTTATATAACTATTGTGAGTGATACTGAGAATGAACAAAGAATCTGCTAGCAGTAGTGAAAGCAGTTAATCAGCAAAGGATGGTGTGGCTTGGAGGTGAAGGTGTGCATAGAAAACCTGAGATTTGCTCCCAGCTGAGACTCTGCAGAGGAAACTAATAATCCACAAAAGGGTCTTTAGCAGTATTTGAAGGGGAAGGAGGGAACAACAGAGAGGGGATGGCCCCTTATAAAGATTAAAAATTAAACATTCGGTGTGACTCCACAACTGAATGAGCATCTGCCTCCATGTTGCTAGACATAGGAACACAAGAAAAGGACCCAACCAGAAGGAAGTATAAGGACAGGCCACCCCATCCAGAATAAAGCTCAGAGATTAAAGTATTCAAATGGCTTGGAGTTCACAACCTGAGAGCTGAAAGAAGCAGCCATCAGCTTGCAGGTCTGGTGTCCAGCTGGAGGTGGTACATATCTTATTTTCAGTGGAGAAGAAGTATCTGGATATCTTTAGAGAAGGAAAGCTATAGGATAAGCAGGAAGAAGGACAAAATGGAATACATATTTGCTACAATGATTTTCTACCAAGCTAATCTAGTATCTCTCTGGGCAAAGGTGGTGTTTTCAATAAGTTATTTAATGTAATTTCAGGTGTAAGTATTGATTAATGTGAAGAGGATAAGGACTGTAAAGATAAAAAAAAAAAAAGTGAAAAAGAATAGGTCAGCTCAAGAAAAGAGGCACTGCACAGTAAAGAAATTATTAATATCTACTGAAATGAGTTTTAGGACTCACTTTCATAAATATTGTCATCAGGGACATTCACGAAGCACAAGAATGTGCCAAAGGCACAAAGCGGGGAAACACTGCCATTGCGGCTGAAAAATGCAGCAGGGTTGTGACGACTATTTGTAGTAGCACAAAACCTCATGTTCCTGCATGTTGATGAGCTGCTAATGAGAACTCCTGGTATAAACTAATGTAGGAAAAGGAAAAAGAAGACCAGGCAGACCACCTGACTGTGTGCTTACTATGAGCAGTTTCACATGTAGCAGGAGAACTATTTTCCATATAGGTTAAATGTATACTTTAGTGTGTGTACATTCAGAAAAGATTAATTAAAACTTGAAGAGGTGCAGAGGGTTAATGTGATCAGGAGAAGAAGGGGCATTTATTTTCTGATAAGCTAAGCTCTTCCGGAATTCTGTCTAACCTTTCAAGACCTAGTTTGAGAAGGGATAGAATTGCTGCCTATAAATATATCAGAGAATAAATGCTACCAAAAGGGCAGCCTTCACATAGGAACAAATAAATACATTTTAATGGAAAAAAATCAAAAAATATTCATAAACACTGAGGTTTTATAATAAGCCCAAGGAAGTACCAAGGAGGAGAAGGACCACTGCTTTCCACATCAGCTTGATCAATTCCTGAGGGAGGCCACGTAGTTGCTTTTTAACAAAGAAGGATCAGACTCAGTGCCCAGGCAAGTGCTGTCGGTCCTAATTTGCACATACCTATAGGTAAAGTCTTGTTCTGTTTGCTGTAATTAAAAAGATTGACTTATTCACTACTTGAGAGAGATCGTGGTGCAGCTCAGTGCTCTTGGAAGTGTTTGCCAGCTCCCAGTCTCCACATTTTTATCCTGCTGGGACAATGCTGTAGCTGGTGTTTGCCAGCAGCTGCCGGGGAGGTTGCTTGCCTACCTGGAACAGACTAACACTGGGATCCAGAGGCTCCTATGTAGAACTTGCCTGAAGCCAGACTTTCTAGCTTGCAGAATTTTTTATATTTGAAACTCAGATTTGAAAGGAAATCTCTTAAAATTAAAATAAAATTCAGTTTGTCATTACTCAAGATTTTTTTTTTTAGTTTTTCTTTTTTTTTTGGTGGTTTTTTTTTTTTTTAGTTTTTACCAATCGGTAACAATGGAAGTGTAAATATTATACATTATAATTGTATATAGAAACACAAAAATGTATATTTTAAAACCATCCCTACTGGACCTCCTCATAGCTTCAAAGCAGCTGCCATGCCACAGGGGTGGCCCTGGTCCAGGAGTTCCCGGGCCAAGTGGCTCCTCTGGTTTCCTACAATTTGGTTACACAGAAGAGCAGACCAAGACCTGGCCAGACTGGGTCTACCCCATAACACAGGTGCTGGGGATACTCTGACATTAGGAACTATTTTCCTAGAAAATCGAGGGACAGCAACAAGCTCATTAACACTCTCACCTGAAAATATTCCTTGCCATCCTACTGTTAGGCCCTGCAAGGTGGTTATTTGCTGGAGACAAGCTGTACACTGAAGCGGTGGAGGGCTTGGGTGGCCGATGGTGCCAGCACAATGAGAGTACAGCTATAGAGATGAAAACAAAAACAATTTGTAGGAGACATTTTATGCAACTTTTGTAATTACAATGCAGAGTCCATTATCACTTTGAGGGAAAGATTATTACTTACGCAATTCTAAACAAATCTCAGTAATGAAATACAAACTACAGGTGCCGACATCTGGCATTCACCTCAGTAAATGGCATAGATCAGTCTGGTTTAGTTTGGAAGTCATCCAGGGAATGGCAGTTCTAAATCGTGAACAGGCACAACAGCAGCACTGGCAAACTAGGGCCCACTGCTGTTACATTAAAAGTAACAGACAATAAAACTGCAAAAAAGCTCAAGAATTCATTAGTATATCTCGTGGGAGAGGATTACTGGTACAAATTTGAAACAGGACCAGAGTCCCAAAGTTCTTCTAGACGTCCAAGCCTTTCCTTAGCATGAGTTAATTTTGCTGAGAATGACGTCTTTTTACTGAGAATAAGCCCTTTTACAAGCATTTAGAGGTCATCCCTCCCCACAGCACTGGAGCTAAAAGAAGACCAGCCAATGCTTCCAAAAGTACATCCAGCCTAGCTTAGCTCAGAGCATCTTGTGCTGCTGAGGACTAGAGAAGCTCCCTGGTACCTCAGGTGCTTTGTACTTCAGACCAGATCTGCGCTGAGCTGAGCAGAGGTTTAACGCTGTGCATTTCAAGGTGCCTCATAGCAAAGAAGGGCACAGAGCTGGGCTGAATCCAACTGACCAGATCTCCTCTGACATAAGTCTACCAGAGAAGTCTAGGGGACACCTTTTGCTGTGGATATTACATTGGTGTGAGCCTCGTACAGGAGGACAAACGCTGTGATCTTCCACCTGGCCTTGTGGATCTGTGATCCACAACCCCTGGCATTCCCAGAAGGCACATCCAGACAAAGTGCCCTGATGATGAAGTCACCTTTCATTCTAACAGTGTCCCTAGCTGCCAAGTATCATCTCCACAAAAAAGCTGACAAAGTATTAGAGATCATAGGTGGAAAGAAGACACGTGCGATCATAGCTTCTGTGATATGATACGCTCAGCCTCACAGAGTAATGAAGAGGGAGGACAATGAAACCTAAGAAAGACAGGGCAGCAAAGATGATGCCTCCATGATTACTCCATTTGCACAGAGTTGAAGCAGGGAACCCAGGATAACCTCTCCAGGGAAGCAAACAGAAGGGATATACCTGGGTGTGAGGTGGGAACCACATGGGGCTTGTCCCAAAAAAGGGATAGACTGAGCCTGTCCTTCCTCCACCATATCCAGCCTTCTTCTTCCTCTTCATTCAGGATAAAGACCATTAATAAGATAAACCACAGGAACATGAGAAGAAAAGAGCATTGGAGTTGTGGTTTATGGTTTGTTTCCCCCCCCCACAGTTCTGCTGGCTTGTGCCTTGATAAATGAATGTCTGCTAATCTGATATTTCAGTTTATCTGGTGTTGAAAGGAACAAGGTGAATCAGGATCCTACCTGCAGGTCATCGCTGGAGACAGGGCTCTGTAGAGAGGCCAGGCACAAGGGAACATCTCTGGCATAGCCAAGGGCAGGAGCCCATGGTGCCAGGTTGCCAAGGATCAGTGGCTTGTGTTCCCAGCTGCCAGCTTTTTGGGACATACTCCTTCTTCTTGGCGCAAAATCCAGCCCCACAGGATCTTCTGTACCATTTGACAGCTCTCAAGCCCCCTTGCAGTGATGGTAGGTCTGTGGATGCAGATATATTCACAAGGGCTATGTTGATGCCATTCATAAAGGAAGGTGCTGGGATGACCAGTGCTTTGGGCTAGGAAAGAGCTGGGCAAACTGGTTTAGCAGAGGCGTGGGGCCCATGGGGCACAGCACAGAGCTGGGACTCTGGCAGTGCCGCGGAGCAAGGAGTCCATTAACTTGTCCGACATCTTCTTGTGTGTGCACAAATTGCATGTTTGGGAAAAGGAGTTCCTCCATTCTCTTCTGCACCACAGCAAAAAATATTTTGCTGGTTGGACTCAAACTTCCTGCTTGATGATTTCAGTTGATTGTGCGGTAAATCCGCTATCCTGAGAGAGTAAGTGCTCATTCCTTGCTCCCCAATCCCACAGAAGCTGGGATGCCTCGGGCACAGACCTCACTTTGCCAGGCTGGGCAGCCATACCTGCTTTGCTCCTCCCTTGTGTGGAAACCACCCCTGCCCCAAACAGCCCTGGGGCCCCGTGACTGATGTTTCTGATTCTGACTCTTTTTGTGATGGGAGAAACAAAACCGTGGGCAATAACTGAGAGGAGGTTTCACCTGAGATTTATACAACAGCAGGATGGGGGTTTTTTTTGCTTGTTCTTTGTTTCTTTCTTGATCATCTCTGATGTTACTTCACTTTTTTCCTGGCAAGCAGTGAACTGACATCACCACAACTGTGATCTCTTCTGCAAGTTGCATTAGCTAATTTAAGTCCACCCTTGTGCCGTGCATCCTTGATGACACTATCTGTGCCTCACTTCACATCTACCAACACGGCCCGCAACCTGCTGTTGTCGTAACTAGTCACTCAGCACCATTACTGCCCCCTTGAACTCTTCAAGGCAGTTTCAGTCCTTTACTGCCCTAAATTAGTGTCACAGCTAATTCTGTCCCATCACTGCTTTTTCAGACAATTTATGAAGATGCTGAAAAGCACAAGCCCTAGTGCAGCTCCTGAGGAAAGCATCTCTGGTACCTCCCTCCCCCTTGAAAACTGACCTGCCATCTGACTTTCCATTGCCTCTTACGGCATGAGACAGATTAAGGACATTTGGTGCAGGACCTTGTTCAAAGGTTTTTGGGATCCAGGCACACTATGTACATACGCTGAGCTGGACCCACACGCTTCCCACCACCTCTGAGGAGCAGCAGAAAGGCAAAGCTTCTGCCTGGAGCAGACTTGTGTCATCCCCTAGCTTCAATAGAAAGAAGTGCTTTTCTTAACTGTACATCAGTAAGAAAAGAAGACACCCCCCACTGAGGGGTCCCTTACCCACCACTGAGGAGGGGGGACACCCACTGCTGAGGGGTCCCTCACCCAACACTGAGGAGAGGGGACACCCACAGCTGAGGGGTCCCCCACCCATTGCTGAGAGGTGGCACCCATGGCTGAGGGGTCCCTCGCCCAACACTGAGGAGAGGGGACAGNGACTTGTGTCATCCCCTAGCTTCAATAGAAAGAAGTGCTTTTCTTAACTGTACATCAGTAAGAAAAGAAGACACCCCCCACTGAGGGGTCCCTTACCCACCACTGAGGAGGGGGGACACCCACTGCTGAGGGGTCCCTCACCCAACACTGAGGAGAGGGGACACCCACAGCTGAGGGGTCCCCCACCCATTGCTGAGAGGTGGCACCCATGGCTGAGGGGTCCCTCGCCCAACACTGAGGAGAGGGGACAGCCATGGCTGAGGGGTCCCTCACCCATTGCTGAGGAGAGAGGACACCCATGGCTGAGGAGTCCCTCACCCACTGCTGAGGAGAGAGGACACTCACAGCTGAGGGGTCCCTCATCCAACGCTGAGGAGAGAGGACACCCANCGGGCCGGGCCGGGCCGGGCGGCGTCAGACTTTGCCTCCAGCCTCTATAAAAGGTAACGGCGGCGTGAGTCAGAGCCACCGCCTCCTTCCCGCCCGCTCTCACGTACGCGCAGCCAGCCAGCCAGCCAGGCAGGCAGGCAGGCAGGCAGGCGCGGAGCTGCTGCCGGCTGTCCCGCACTCTCACTCGCATTCG
>VXBL01008920.1:19735-43021 GCA_013400195.1 Aramus guarauna | reverse complement strand
TTCGCACCCGTGTCCGCGCCCGTACCCGCGCACTTGCTGGAGATGAGCCGCGCTGCGCTGCGGATTTCCCTCCTGCTCCTGGCCGCCCTGGGCCATGCCGGCGCCGACACTGAGCACGACCAGGAGCACGGCAGTGAGGATCCCCCGCACTCCCAGGAGAAAGGTGAGCAGGGGGTCCCCTGGGTGAGGGGTGCTCCGATGGATGAGGCACCCCGCTGCTGAGTTCGGGGTCCCCTATGCACGGGGCACCCTGATGCACGGTACACCCTGGTGCTGGGTTTGGGGTCCCTTGTGCCTGGGCACCCTGATGCATGGAGCACCCCAGTACTGAGTTTGGGGTTGCTGATGCATGGGGTGCCCTGATGCACGCACGGGGTTTCCCTCCTTGCTGGGTTTGGGATCCTTGATGCATGGGGCACCTCAATGAATGGGGTGCTACATTTGGGATACCTAATGCTTTGGGGAGTCCTCAATGCTGGGGAGTTCTCCCCTTGCTTGGTTTGGGGGGGAGGGGGGGGCTGCTGTGCCTCATGCTGCACCCATAAGGGCCCCAATTGTGCCCCAGTGTGAGGTGCCCCTGCAGAGCTGTGGTCCCCCAACATCCCCCAGCTGAGGGAGCAACCCCCTCCCAGCACGTCTCTGCCTTTGTCCCTGCTCCCGCCAACTCCTCTGCAGCCCGACCCCTGGCCGAGGGCTCAGGGCCCCTGCCTTGCACGCAGCCCATTTCCCTTGCTAAGCCCATTTTCCCCCAGATCAGGGGGCTCACGGCTGGTAAAGGGGCAGTAGGGACTGTACAGCAAGCAGTACCTTGCTGGAACTGCCCAGAGGGTCCAGACCCGGACTTCAGTGTGTTGGGACGGCAGCTGGTCCCCTTTGTCCTGCAGCATGGTCTCTCCCTGATGGAGTTTGATATGGCTGGTCCTGCATTCACGTCGTCCCCCCGCAGCCGAGCAAGGATAGGGTCTGGCTCCGCTGCAAATTTGGTGGGGGTCTGCCCTATGGCTGGCAATGGGGAACTTGCTAAAGCTCAGGGCTGGATGGCATTCTGTACCCACCTACCCTGAGAGCCATCCTGCTGGTGGTGTGCGGGCTTTCAGATTTCATGTTCACTGTTTCAGGGGGAAGAAGTCCTGGGTCTTCAGTCTTGGTCCCTTTTCTGACTGTGTACTGTGGTGCTGCCAGTACTCAGCGGGGATTTTGGGGCAGCGCCATGCATTTGCTCACTTGGGGCTGAGCACTGTGCTGGGACATTCCCGTCACTGGCTACACTCCTTGTCCCTGCTTTGCCCCTGGGTTTTTTTCCTGGATGTAGCCTCATAGTGTGTCCTTAGTTTTGCCTCTGGTAAAGAGTTGCCCTGACCTGTGCCGGGACGGCTGCCCTGTGGTATGGACTGGCAATTGCTTGGTGCCAGGGGCTGCATTTGTTATTGCAATGAATCACATTTCTTACCAGAGCTGCTCTTGCCGAGCTGAGCACTGGAAAGAGATGGGGATGCAGATGATCCTTGCCACAGAGATGAAGTAACCCAGGCCACAGGGTGGGAGGGCGTCAGGCATTCAGCATACCGATGTGGTGTGCTAGCAGCGATCATCTGGGCACCATGTGGGGTTTGGGATGGGGGAGTGGGGAGACTGGGATGGAGATGGGAAAAGGAGGTGGGAGGTAGGTAGGGAACAGGCAGCTTGGCCCATGCTGTGCCAGTGTTAGAGGCTGTAGATCTGGCTGGAGTCCTGTGAGGGAGAGGGTTTCAGCTGGGACCCACCAAGGTTCCTGCCATGTGCTAGAAGCTGCATGTCTCAGCACCGCTGCCTCACGATGTGCTGGCTCCCTCTTCTTGAGGCTCGTGCATGAGGTAGGGCTGCTTGCCCCCCAGCCTGGGCACTCGGCACAAGCCAGGGGGTTGCCGTTGAGGCTTTGCCATAGGGTTGCTCTCTGAGGAGTCTCTGACTTGCCCAGAGACCTGAGTCCTGTGTTACAGGTGTCTTTAGGAAACAGTACCTCCCTTTCCCAAGGCAGCCTGTTTCATTTCTCCCTCCTATTCAGACCTGTCCTGCTCTCTGTGTCCTCTTCTTGCTCATTCCCCACGCCCTTTTCCTCCAGATGAGCCCATTTCTCTTGCTTAATAGTCCTTATTCATCTCATTCCCCAGCTCCAAACACTGGTCTTTCCCCTGGGATTTCCCCATTTTTACCCCTTCTGCTGGGATGGCCCTTTCTCTGCAGTTGCTCTGCAATTGTTTGTATTTCCTCTGGCACTTGCTGGGGCAGTTGAGTTCGCAGGGAGCAGGAATATGCCCTGCAGTAAAGCCTGCCCTATGTCTTCCTCCACCCAAAACCTTGCCCCTCTGCGGGGAGCTGGTCCAAGCAGTCCTCCCCCGGGAGCACAAAGAACAAACCCTGCAGCGACCTGTGCTACCAGTGGCAGATTAAAGGCTGATCCCAAAGGCTTGCAGTGGGTCAGAGTTTATAAACACAAAGGGGCTTGGTAGGGATCAGTGCCCCATGGGCAGCGCATGAGGTGGCGTCCTGGGCTGAAAGGACATGGGTCGTGCAACGGGGTGTATGTCTGGATGGACAAACCAGGGCTGAGCTGACAGAGGTAGGGCTGGGATGGCACAGCCCTCTCACAGAAAGGCTTCTCATGGGGCTTGGCAGAAGGATGCTCAGGTTGTGCACCCCACTGCCCAGACCCCATGCCTGTGCCATGTTTGCCACAGACTGGCCTGGGGAACTGGCTGTGGGCAGTGTGAATGCGGTGACACGGCCCAGGTACAGTGATCAGGTAGTGCTTGGATGTGTTTTGTAGGCTGGGACCTGACTGCTGTGGCTGGTTCCTGTTTTGGAACCTGCAGTCTATGCACCTCTGCATGTCCTGGTACCTCCTTGCTCACTGAGCATCAGGAATAACATCCCACTTTCCCTCTTTGGGCCATGAGCTCCACTGGGCACCCCACAGCCTGACTGATCTGCAGACAGGGGCTTCTTCCTCAGGGGCATACAGCAAGGTGGTCCTGCCCTGACATCTCCTGTGGACCGTCCCCATCCCACAGAGCTTTGACCTGGGTCTGGCCCAGGGCTGGGTCCCAGCGGGGAGAGGAGGCTCTGGCAGGATCCCAATGCTCCCTGTGGCATCGTGTGCCCAGCTGATAAGAGAGCAGGATGTCCGAGCTAGAAGTGAGCCCGCTGGCCTGCCTGCCTCACACAAGCCATCGAACTTCTGCTGGAGTTCAAGGCGAGCAGGCATCACTGACTACTGCCTGGCAGCAACGCAGCCTCCACGCTGTGAATGGCACACGTGTTTCAGTGTTGTCAGCTGCCCTGCAGCAGTTTCAGGCTGCGTGCCCTCTCAAATGTGAAAAGCTGAGGATGGAGAGGGCAGACATATAGGGCAGAACCTCTGGACTCCCTCCTTACTGCCTGGCTCGCCGAGGGGTGCCTCTTGCTCTGTGCAAATGATCCTGAGTCCCTTGGGTGTACGGTCCATCCCTATGTCCCTGTGGTGAGATGTCCTGGGAGCAGCCTGCTGCATCGGTGCTTTTCCTACGTGGGATTAGCAGCGGCCCACGGTTGTGCTGGCTCCTCACCCTGCCGAAAGCTGCTTCCTACCCTTCCTCCCGGGCTGCAAGACATGCCGAGCAGCACACGGGTAATGGCAGCGTCTGCCTGAACTCAGCAGGAAAGTGTTGTTGGATGGTGTTGGATGTCAAGGAGGGAAGGGAGCTGGCGCTTGCGGCAGCGCCAGTATCCCAAAATGGGAGGGCCGAGAGGGAGCGAGCAGCAGGGGGAGAAAGCATAAAGGAGGGAGCAAGTGAAAGGGGGAAACTCCACTGGATCACGGGCTGCTGGGAGAAAGGGGGTGGCGTTTAGTGCTCAGGTGGACTGGAGGGGCTCTGTGTGGCTGAACATGGAGGCTTTCTTGCCTGCGAGGGCAGCCAGCTCCTGTTGGTGCCCTGCTACATTTTCCCACAGGGACCACTGCAAGGTGTCTTCTTGCATGTTATCTCCCAGTGTGCTCACTGCAGCAGCGAAGTTGTTTCCCCCCACATTTTTGAGAGTCCTTTGCAGTCCCTGCCAGGGCTGTGGGTGCTCAGAGGTAGGGTAGGGCATGCAGAGTGCTGCAGCACCCACTGCTGAGGTGCAGCCACGTCTTGTGGTGAGTGTCAGCAGTTCAGAAGAAAAGAGACCTGGCACCACGCAGCTTTCAGAGGAAGAAGGCATGCTCCGGCAGAGAGTGTGGGAGGCAGGCTGAAATTATGCAAATTGCTATATGGGCAGGGCAGTGGGTTAATATTCATGGCAAAGGGCTGTGAGATTGCGAATGCCACCACGTGGAAGGGACAGGAGTATTGCAGGGCTCCACGCCATGCTGAGGACAGGGCAGATGCCGAGAGCCCAACCCAGTGTCCAGGCTGGGCTTGCTCGATGCTCTCTTGCAGCCCTCGGTGTGCATGCCAAGGCGGACCAAACCCACACAGCTGGGTTTGCGAGATGCCTCCCCAAGTAGGTGGCCTGGCTATGCCGTAGCTGCACCCAGATCCACAGGATAGGGAAACAGCTCAGGTGGCTTCAGTGCATGAATAAGTGTTCGTGAGTTCTCTTGGCTCTGATGCCAAGAGATCTATGAGGAAGTCTGTTGTGTTGGGATGGATGTGACTGATGCCTGGGTGCAGCTGCAGCCTTCAGCGTGTTCAAAGCTGCTGAGCTGAGCCGGCGGGAGGCTGTGAGGAGGGTCTGGAGCCCCCTTGGCTGTGGGAACAGACAGGCACGAGGGGACGTGGGAACCTGGGGTAGGTGGCACGTTGCTGACACAGAAGGGCAGGTGCCAGCACGGTGCTATTGCTCAATCTACGACATGATGTTTGAGTTGCTTTCTGTCAAGGCAGAGTCCCTGGAGGTGAGCAGAAAGTGGGGTGCTGGGGCGGGCCGTGCTGGTTGAGGCATGTGCAGCCAAGGCACCACATGCCAACCCTGGGCTGCTGTGCCTTACCCCTGCCAGGACTGCCCCAATGCCAGTGCCCCTCGGAGTGTGTGGGGGGCTCCCCATGCTGATAGGCAACCTTGTGCTGCAGGAGGGGAATCCTGCCTAGGAAACTGCAAATGTGATTCTCATGTGCGAGTCGTGACCACCTCATGTGGATGATAGAGCCAGCTGGGACAGGAAAGTAGGGGCAGGGTGGAGGAATATACGGTGTGTTTCCAGACGAAGGTTGTGTACTCTACATTTCAGTGTATAACCAGTGTTTGGGGAGCAGGTAACCTTTGTGTGAGCAAGGTGGGCAGGATGAATCTCAGCTTGCTGCAGCACAGTTGGGTGCGTCCCAGGGCAGTGCCATGCAAGCAGGCATAGAGAGGGCACTGCAGCCTGTCCCGGGGTACATGTATTTCTGCCTGACACAGGCAGCTGTGGCTTGCCCAGCCCTCTGCTTGCTGCCCCATTCTTCATATGCCTTTGGGAGTACCCTGTGCTTGGGCAAGTGACTCCCGAGCATCACTCCGGAGTGTCAGAAGTGCTGCAGAGATGAGTCGTCAGAGATGCTGGAGGGACCCCCGAGGGCTGGTCCCATCTCTGCAACTCCTGGTGCTCCTAAGCACCCTCCAGACCTTCCCAGCTGGGTTACGCTGTGGCTATCAGTTCTCCAGTGCAGTAGCTGCACCAAAGCACCCCAGCAGCGCCCATGCCTAGATCCTTGCTGAGAAGGGGGCAGGGTCCTGCTGGGCTTGGGGCCTCGCACAGGACATCTGGGCCTGGGAAAGTGTGCCTCTTCCTCTCTCACCCCTGAGCTGGAATCTGCTCCTATTAATAGCAAGTGGCTGTCGATAGCCGTTGTCAGCAGCAGGAACGGGGACTGGAGGGAGGGTCTGCGTAGCCCTGCCTGCGTCCTATCAGGCTGGCAAGTGTTTGTCCCCACCAAGGGACACAGATGGTATCATGGCTGCACTGCATCTGCTAAATGCTCCTCCATGTCCTTTGCACCCTGGGGAGCTGCTGCAAGTGAGTATAGACGCTGCCCGTAGCTGCTGGGTGCATGCACTCCTTCACTCCAAGTCTGTCCCAGCATGGCACCCTCCACTCCTGCCCTCGTGGGCTGGGATGTGCCAACAGCCTGTCTGCATTGATGAGTGCTGGTAAGGACAAGCTGGAGGAGGAGCCCACGAATTACCTGTCATGCCAGTCAGGGCAGGGGCATAATCCTTGTAGGCCATGTTTCTCTGCTTGGGGCAAATCCAAGCCCCACATCTCTTTGCCTGGAGCTGGCTGCATGCAGAAAGGCTGGTGATAGTGTGGTGAGTTGACTCTGTCTGGAGGCCAGACGCCCACCAAAGCCACTTCATCACTCCGCCTCCTCAGTTGGACAGGGGGGAGAAAATATGACGAGAGGCTCGTGGGTCAAGATAAGGGCAGGCAGAGATCACTCACCAGTTACCATTATGGGCAAAACGGACTCAACTTAGAAAACATTAATCTAATTTATTACCTAGCAAATCAGATGNCCACCATGGACCTCCATGGGCTGCAGGTGGATATCTGCTCCTCCATGGGCTGCAGGTGGATATCTGTTCCCCATCATCTTCCGGGGCTGCAGGGGAACAGCCTGCCTCACCATGGTCTTCTCCATGGGCTGCAGGGGAATCTCTGTTCCGGTGTCTGGAGCACCTCCTACTCCTTCTGCACTGACCTGGGGGGCTGCAAAGTTTCTCACATCTCACTCTAGCTGCAAAAGCTGCTATTATTTTTCCCCCCCCTTAACTCTCTTATCCCGGAGGTGCTACCACCATTGCTGATGGGCTCAGCCTTGGCCAGTGGCAAGTCCATCTTGGAGCTGGCTGGCATTGGCTCTGTCAGACATAGGTGAAGCTTCTAGCAGCTTCTCACAGAAGGCATCCCTGTAGCCTCCCCCCACTACCAAAGCCTGCCCATGCAAACCCAGTACAGGTAGCCAAGCTATTTGGTTGGGAACATCTGAGAAGAGGCTCTGAGGCACCTCAAAGCCAGCTCCAGTGATGTGCTGGGAGCCTGGGTTTTGCTGGCAGCTCTGGGGGAGAATGATGGTATGAGGGCCAGTGTGTGGAGCACTGTCATACCCTCAGGACCTGCCCCAGAAGGGCTTTGCTCCCTACAGGTCTGGGGGCACTCACAGCTGTGGGAGGCTCAGGGCACATCCTGCCCTGCCATGGCTGCTGTGTAGAGAGGTCCTGGCACGGGCTCCCCCATCCTCCCCCCTGCTTTTTGTAGGGAGAGGGTTTGTGCACGGTAGGAGCGTTATGCAGCTCTGTGTGGGAATTTGGGCAGTTGGGTAAGGTAAGGCAGGGGACTGCCAGGACAGAAGCTGGATGTTTGGTCTGGCACGTTTTCATGTGGCAGTCTGCTCCCATAGTCGGGGCAGTCACTGTCCAGGAAGACTACGTTTTGGCATTCGTTTGCTTCCTCTGCTGTGAGTCCTGGGGCTGCTTTCTGCGGTGGGAGGAGGGCGTCTGTGCAGTGCAATGCAGCTTGCTACCCAAACTCTCTGTGATACGTGAGCTGCTCTTCCCCACACCCCCTCCAGCACTTCAGCATCGCAGGAGTGTCACCAGGACAGCCGCTTCCCTGGCTGCTCTTGCTTCCAGAGCTTGAGCAGGGAAGCTGCAGACTTGCCTCCTTAAGTGCTTTATCTTGGGACAGTGGGAGGTTTTGGCTGCTCCAGAGTAGCTGCAAGAGCCCTGGTACAGCTGCTCAGTGACGGAAGCCAATAGCTCTGATTTTTCCATTATAAGGATGATAACAAAACGTCAAACCCTAGGGTTTTCCCTCTGGCTGACATGTGCGGGAGTCCTGGCCCTGCTCAGAGGAGGCAGTGCCCTCTGGGAGCATCCCCCTCACCGGGGCAGGGGAAGGAGTGGAAAACTGAAGGCAGGGAGGGGGATTGAAGGCAGCAGGAGCCCAGAGACCTGCTGCTGGGGCTGGGAGCACTGTCTGGCAGAAACGTGTTTGCTGCCAACCTTTCCCTTCCATTCATGTGGTTTTTTTCTGTGTTTTTTTTTTCTTTCAAGGTCCCAGCCACAGCCACTGGAGCTATGAAGGTAAATACCCTGCAGTTACTCCTGCTTTTTTCCTACAACCTGGCAGACCATGGGCCTGAGCCAGCTGTGGTTAATGATTACAGGACTCCTGTGTGCACTCCACGGCTCACCCTTCCCTCCTGCCTGACCCTGAAGCTTCAGCAGTGCCTGGGCATGGATGGGCTGAAGAGCCAGGGCTTGCTCTGATTTGAGCAGGAAGCAGCAGCTCTGCTGAGGTTTTCTCCAGCCCCCTCGGTGTTGGGGGATGCCACTCGGGGCAAGGCTTCTCCCTGAACAGGAGCTCCCCTGATCTGTGCCAAGCAGGAAAGTAGTCTGAGCTCTCCAGTCCAGACTTGCAGCCCATGCTGGGACTTTGACCTGCCCAGGAATTAGCTTGTGCCCTCACCTCTGTCATCCACCTTCCCCATCCTGCCTGGCTCTGTCCTCCCATCATGGCTTGGGGAGCTTCTCTGCAGCACCCATGATGTTCACCACAGCAGTGCTAGCACAAATTGCACTGCTTCCCACTGTGGTGGTGAGCCAGGCTCCAGCACCATCATTCTGCTCGGGACCAGGGGCTGGCTTGGAACTGCTAATGCCCAGCTCCATCTTTACAGGAGTCCTGCGATGGGCTGGGCTGGGGATAAGCCAGGGTTTGCACTAGCCCAAGACGTGCTAGAAGCAGCCTCCTGCAGTGCAAGAGGAGGTTTCTGGGGCATCAGCCATGCTCATCCCAGCTATGGCACTGGGAAGAGGTGGAAGTTTAAGCAGGCACCTGAGCCATGTGAGCTGGCCCTTTTCAGGGCTGTACCAGTGCAGTTAAAGCCAGGAACTCATCAGACCTGTGGCTGGGCCCTCGTCTGATCCCAGCAGCACTGTGGTACCTCGCTCAAGTAGCAGCGTGGGCAAAGTGGTGGGTCAATACCTGCCAGAGGCCAGGTCGGGCAAGGCAGCAAGTGTGTGATGAGCTGCAGAGCAGCAGCTTCTTGGCTTGCCAAGTCCATTTGTAAATGATCTTCTCACACTCTTCCCAAACATCCCAAAAATAGACTTTCCTGGCAGCTCACCATGCTCCGAGACCTTTCCTGATACAGCTGCATGCAGTCACATGGTGGCACAGAGCTGCTCCCAAGCTAACTTGTTGGAATCTAACCTTACATGCATGGCTTATTCCCTGCCAGTGCCTGTCCCCTTGCCTACCACTCACCAAACCTCCTTTCTGGTGGGCTCCTTGCCCAGGTGGTCTCACTGGCACTCTCTCCCTTCATCCTTGTACCAGACCGGGACCAGTGGGGTGCGGACTACCCAGACTGTGCCGGTACTGTGCAGTCCCCCATCAACATTGACACGAGCAAGACCTTCTTCAGCCCCCAGCTGCGGCCGATCCAGCTCTCTGGCTACAGCCTGCCTGTGAACGAGAAGCTCAAGCTGAGGAACAACGGGCACACAGGTGGGTGTGGGAACACAAGTAGAGCTTGTTTAGCCTCTCCTGGCAGGACCGGGCTTCTTTGCCACCCTTCCCCTGGGTTCTGGGAAGGGGATTCTCTGAAAGGCTGCAGTCATGTTGTTGCCTTCAAGGCAAAAAGGGAAGCATCGGGGTGTTGAGCCTTTACAGGTCCATGTGTTTTCCTGGCTGGAGGGAAGAAACCAGGAGATGGAGAACCCGCCACTCACTGCCTTTAGGAGCTGGGTCCAGGAATTTAGAACACATATTTCCTTTAGAAATGTCCTTGGTATTTCTGATGCAGGTGTGCAGCCACAGGTTCCTCCTCTACATTTCACATTCAAAGGACTAGTCAGTCTCTGATGTGACTTAGCCTTTAAGGTACCTACCTCTCAGTCTTTTAGGACACAACATTGGCCAACTTCTTTAAGTTTGGGCTTCAGAATGCTATCTCAAGGTCTTAAGAAATTGTTATAGGTCTTTTGTTTCCCTTCTCCAATTTTAGAATGTTTTTTGGGAAGTCTGGACACAACTTATTCACATTATTTTAGTATCAGTCTCATTACGCCAGATATAGAAGAAAACCACACCTCCTCCTTGCTCACCGCCCCACAGCTGGGGATGGTGGGTCCTGGTTGCCACCAGCTTTTTCTGTGAGCAAGCTGAGTTCTTTGTGCACGCTGGTGTCTGCCGGTCCCTAAGCTAAGAAAAGGTGGTGGGATAAGGCACCTCCTTGCCCTGGTAGCTAGCGAGATGGATCCAACCTGCGTATACAGCAAACTCAACAGATTGGACTTACTGTGCGTGGTCAGATCAGCCGCCCAGTGCATGCACAAGTCTTTATATTATGGCCTCCTGCCTTAGCGTGCCTGCGAAGTTAAACTAGTTGAGCTCAGTAGTTGCTATTTTAGACACCCTGGTATTTGGTGTTGCATGGTGTTTAGAAAAGCTGTCAGAGCATTTTCATTGGGGCTTGGGGAGGGGCTGGAAAGCAGTTTCTCACATGCTTATAAGATGCCTTCTTTTATTCTGGCAGCTACCGGTCTGCTTTATGAAAAGCCATAAATAAATAAAAAGTTGCAAGTCCAGTAAGATATTTGTGCAGTTACTCCTTTTTTGTAATACAAAGTGCATATGCTGTATAAGATTTTTCAAGCGCCTGAAAATTACTCAGGTAGCTGGTAGAAGGAACACAATGATTTAGATATGCAAAAGAAATGGAAAAGCAGATAAATTCCCAGGGAGGGAGCCATCTCCCACTTCCCGTATTTGAGTTTTCTATCTCTGAACCCAGTGGCAGGGAATGCGAGAGAGGACAAATGACTCATCACAGCCCTGTTATGTGGTTAGTCCCGAATCTGTGCCCTAGCTTGGCAATGTGACTAAGGTACACTTCACCTATAAAGGAGGAGGAAAGAAGAGAGCTGATATTAAAATGAGTGAAAGGTGCTTAGGAGGATCGGGCAGCCTCCCTCAGGGCCTAGAGATGCTCCTGATGTTTTTGCCGTGTGTCCATTTAACTCAGCTTTTAGATGTGCCACACCACTGCAGGAGTCCAAGATAGCTGGCTAAACCACATTAAAGTAAAAGGCAAAGCCAAGTACGTATTTCCCATACCCAATGCGGCAAAATTGTAGCTCTAAATGCTTTCAAAAGATTTAATGCTTCCGTGCCACCAGCTCCAGTGCCGCCAGACACTCACAGGCTGCGTTATTTGAAAGGTCCCATCTCACCAAGTGCTGCAGCTAGCTTTGCCCAACTGCCCTGCTCTCCTAGGTATTCACCACTCTGCCAGTATCTTTCTCCATTAATTTTGTCCACGTCTCTTTCTTTATATTATTCTCTCTTACTGAATAAACCGTTGGATAACATTTGGCTTGGAGCTGGCCCCTGCGAATCTCTGCAGAGGGGCTTTTCACTTTCCAGCATTTTCATAGTGTCTATTTTTGAAGCTGATGTATTTACTGAGGTGTAGTGCAACCTGAAGTCAAAAGCTGAACCTTGCCAAATTGGCACAGCTGTGGATATTGACTTGCCCATAGCCTCGTGAAAAATGGAAAGCAAGTTTGTTTGTTGTGACCAATTTCCACAAGCCCAGGGTGACTCTTTCCCTTGAGACATCTCCTCTGGGATGGACCGGGCTTTGTGTTTGACTGACCAACCTCTTCCTTCTGCCTCTGCAGTTCTCCTCGAGCTGCCTGAGTCACTGGCCATCACTGGTGGCTATGCCCAGCAGTACCGAGCCGTGCAGCTGCACCTGCACTGGGGATCGCCATCGGGACCTGGCTCAGAGCACACCGTCAACGGGCGCCGCTTTGCCATGGAGGTAAGGAGCCCTCGGGGCGGTGGATGTATCCTCTCCCAGTGCTGGGCAGGGAAGGAGCTGGAGTGCTGTCTTGCTCTTAACCCCTAGCCCTGGTTGTCACTGGATGAATCCTGACCAGGATCCCTGCTCCCCAGGCAGCTCTGCAGCAGCAGAGTTCAGCGTAGGAGTCCGCACTCTAGTGCTGAGCCAGGCTCGTGCTGCTGCATGTGGTGCAGAGGCGAAGAGGAGACCACCCTCCAGCTCTGCCCAGAGGTGGGCTGGGGCTGGCCGTGTGCGAGTGGTGCAGCCTGGTCCTGGCCTGATGGAGCAGGAGCTGCGGCAGTCCCCGGGCTGGAGGAGCGAGCTCCATGGGTGGCTGTGAGCAGCCTGCTTTGGGAGCTGCAGGGACTGTTTACTCTGTACACATTGTCCTCCTGCTCTGCCAGCTCCCATCTGGTTTTATCCCTCCTTCTCTAGCTGCTGTCCTCAAACTGAGCCCAGTTCTGCAGTACAACCCCCGGTATCTACGGTAGAGTGCTGCTTTGCTGTCCCTGTCCGGGAAAGTGCCTGCAGGCAGACCTTCACACTTGCTGCTTTGCAGCAGCACATTCTTTGGTCCCACCAGCATATTCGCCTCCTACGATGGGTGGTAGTCAGGGGTGCATGTCTCCCCCAGCCCTCGCTCCAGCAGGCTGGAGCCCTGTGGAGGTCAGCACCTCCTGGAGGTGCCCATCCTGCATTGGGATTGCACGTTTCCCTTCCAGATCCACGTGGTCCACTACAACACTAAGTATGACAGCTTTAAGGAGGCAATGGTCCACTCAGATGGCCTGGCTGTACTGGGAGCCTTCCTGGAGGTGAGTCCCATCGGTCAGCCCTGGGTGAGAAGGGGTAGGAGTAAGGGGAGGGTAGGACTGGGGTGGGCAGAGTCAGGCACAGTTTTGGGGATGGGCAAAGGTGCAAAGGCTCCTTAGGAGAAAGGGGGAGAGAGGACAGTCCAGAGGGCAGAGCAGCTCAGATGGGAGGAAAGGGTCACTGGGATAGGGCGCTTCTCACAGGGAGCGATACCTCCCTGCTGGCACTGCCATCACTGGCTGGTGTCCGGCCCCTGCCCTTGTCATTACTGTGGGGTCTCTGTGTTGCAGGTTGGGCCAAGGGAGAACCCATACTATCAGGAAATACTTCAGCATCTGTACAAAATCCAAAGAGAAGGTAAGGCCTTGTCCCACCTAGTACTTGTCTCAGGGGCTGCAGCCCAGCTGAGAAACCCGCTGCACGGCAGAGAGAGGCTGCAGCAATATGTACGTGAGAAGGGGAGCATTGCACGGTTGTACAGAAACAGCTCTCCAAGGTGCCCTCTGCTCACACATGCTTTCCCCTGCCTCCAAGGCAAACCCACTGCTCTTTTGCCATTGCACCAGTGGCAGCAGTGTGGACCCTGGCACATGCAGTGCCAGGTTGCCCGTGATCTCCATGCTGGTCCTGCCTAATGTCCTCCAAGGGGTTGCCTGGTCTCACTCCCATGGTGTTTCTTCTCCCAGGAGAGGAAGTCTTGGTGCCTGGATTCAACATTGCAGGTCTTCTGCCTGCCAACCTGAAATTCTACTTTCACTACAACGGCTCTCTGACCACTCCTCCCTGCTACCAGACAGTGAAGTGGACAGTCTTCAATCAGACCATGCTGCTCTCTCGTGACCAGGTCTGTCAGGGCAATGAGCTCCATATTGGGTCTTGCCCAGCCTCTACCTGCAAGTGTGCACCATCCACGTCAGTCCCCTGGGGCTTGCTTGGCTCCCAAAAGCAGAATACACCCCCCTCTGCTTACACCGTTCTCCTTCCAGATGTCAACGCTTGTAAAGACCCTGAAAAATGATGACAACAAACCTCTGCAGAACAATTACCGTCTGGTGCAGGACCTGAACGGGCGACGGGTGCTGTCGAGTTTCCAGACCACCTTCTATTTGGCGAAGCACATACCTTCTGGTAAGGAGCGTGTGAGCGTGCTCAGGCTGCACTCAGCTGCAGGGATGCAGATATGGGGCGAGGAGCAGGAGTCAAGGCTTCACATCTCTTACAGAAATGCAATATTTGCATGGGTTAGCCCTGCCCAGCAGGTGACTTACGGCAGCACTGGTCTTGGGCTCCTGCTGTCCCCCATTTCTGCACTTCTCTCACCCTGCCTGGGGAAGATCGGTTTCTAGGACCTATTTTATCCTTGGTCTTGCAGAAATAACAGTAGCAGGACTAGGGGATGTATGCTCAAGGGCAAACAGCCAGCTCCTAGCATCCCAGCTAGCTTCTGCATCCCCAAATGCAATAGCTAAATTGGGTAGGAGCTGCAGAGGTACAGGCTTGCAGCAAGCACCCCACTGCCAAACCCTGTGGGAAGGGCAGTGCAGAGGACCCCTCCTGAAGGCTGCGCTCTGCCCGTGGGGCCATGCAGCCATCCTGGCCGGATACATGATCCCCTGCCTGAGGCATCCCTGTCTGCCCGTCCTCGGTTCGTCCTCGAAGGCCTTTCTTGCATTGGTAGTTTCCAGCGATGAGTAGAAATTCCTGTTAATCCTCGGGTGTGACTATCGCTCTGCATCGCTGAGTTCTTGCCTGTTGCTACTCTTTGAGGTCACTGGGGTTTTTCTGTCCAACATCCTGTTCCTTTTCTGTTTTGATGGCATTTCCTACACCTTGTGTCAAGGTGACTAATAGAAAACAGCACACGGGCTTGGTCCCAGGCCCTTGGGCAATGCCTGGGTAACCACACACCGCCGTGCAAGGCAGTTCCCTTCACCGTCTCACCTGCAGCCACCTCGCTAACGGCTGCAGGCTTTTAATCACTGTGGTCTTCAGCCTGGCTAGCAGTTTCCCATGTGGCACCACATCAAATGCTTCACTGAAGTCAGGAGAGATAAAATCTACTGCATTTTCTTTGTCTAGAATATCTCTTATCAAAGAAGGATATCGGGTTAGGCTGGCATGCTCTATCTTTGGTAAACCTGTTAGATACTTTATCATATTTTCCATTTACCTCCAAGCCTTTCTTTTACCACTTTCNCAGTCACCCCCAGTTCAGGAGAGCAGCTCTTGCCCCCAGCTGCTTGGGGAAGGTGGCAGCTTCCCTGCAGGAGCTGCACAGCTGGATACAGTCTGCTGATAGTGCCACTTTGCGCACAGTACCCAAGCCGTGTACAGATGATAATGCAGCTGTTTAAGTGCCATGCTGTCACGCCGGGTAAATATTTGGCCAGCACAGCTCCCACCCAGCATGTAGGGCCACTGAGCCATCCCCGTGCAGGGTGCCTTGCCGGCAATGGCTGGCTGCCTCCTCCCAGGGAGCTGCTCACCATCTCACTGAAGGCAACAGTCCCCAAGGTCGTTGCCTGCTGGGCTCACCCCGAGCCCCTCTCTGAGGTCTCCTGCGGGGCTTGGTGCAGTCAGGGGGTGCTGCAGTGCTCAGCACCCTGCCTGCCTGCTCCCCAGGTGCTGGCAGCAGTGATGGAGGAGTTTCTGGCTNTCTTTCCTTATTTGCTATTTCTATCCAACAACCCCCACTTTAACAAAGCCATGTAGCCCTTATTCCCGGAGTGCCAGGACACCGTCCCAGTGCTCCCAGATGAGGTTACTGGTTCCTCGCCTTTCGTGAGGGGGAGTGGTTGTTGAGGTTTTCTCCCCACATTGGTGCTGATAACTGTTTTNCCAGGGAGCTGCTCACCATCTCACTGAAGGCAACAGTCCCCAAGGTCGTTGCCTGCTGGGCTCACCCCGAGCCCCTCTCTGAGGTCTCCTGCGGGGCTTGGTGCAGTCAGGGGGTGCTGCAGTGCTCAGCACCCTGCCTGCCTGCTCCCCAGGTGCTGGCAGCAGTGATGGAGGAGTTTCTGGCTGGGCTCAAGAAGGCTTTTGTGGTTCAGGATCCTTCCCCCCACCCTGCCTTCCCCTGAAGCTTCTGATGAGGTGTCAGGGCTGGGCTTCCTGCAGCAAGCTGCTTCAAGCTGCTAGGGATCTGTCAAGCAGCTCTGTCCTGCCTGTTCATGGGTGATGGGTGCAGCACAGCCTAAAGCCCTGCGTGACACTTCCCTCCCCAAACACCTCGAGCAACCTCTTGACAGTGCTCTCTCTCTTCCAGGTCGTGACGGCTCAGACGCAGGTAGGTGAGGGGCTGGCCTGAAGGACAGGAAGGTGGCTGGGGGGTGTACCTGCCTGGGAAGGGGGGTCCTGACAGCCATCTGCTGAGTTGGGTGGCAGGCAGCTATGGTGGGTTTGCCCTAGCATCCGTGCAGCTTATTGTCTCTTGTCTCCTTTGCAGACGACAACTCCAGCTCTTCATTTCATGCTGGTAAGTGTGCTCAGCTGAGGCTGCTGCCTTCATGTCCCCTCTGCCTTCAGGCTACCGGCTTGCTCCAGCCTTGCCTCATCTTCCTCAGCAGCAGCCGAGGACCATCCCCAGTGTAACACACCTGTGCTTGGCTTGCAGGGGACGTGCTGGCCGTGCTTTTTGGGTTGCTCTTTGCTATCACTGCGCTGTCCTTCCTGGTGTACATCTATAAGCACCGCAGCCGCAACGCACGGTGAGTGATGGGGAGCTGGCCGAGGAGGGGGTCTGGCAGATAGCATGGGTCTGGGGTGTGAGAAGGGAGGTTTAGGGGGGTGTCTTGGGCAGCAAGGTGGGTTAGCAGGGCCTCCCTGCCTCCTCTAACACTCCCTCTTCCTCCCTCACCAGCCTGGACTTGCTGACTAAATCCAAGGTCATCTACACGGCCGCCACCACCGAGAACACTGCGTGAGTCCTGCACCTCTGCAGAGGTCCCAGCCCACCGATTCAGCCTGCCACCCCTTCTCCCCCCACTCCCAACCTAAGCTGCGGGAGAACCAGCAGTCCAGCATCCCTCGGCTGCACCGGCTGCCTGCACAGGCTGGTTGTCTGGGGCAGCATCTCGCCCCAGCAGTTATTTTTGTTATAAAAAACTGTTAAACTGTATTTAAAAAAAGTAAAAGCCTCCTGTGATGTCAGCACTCTCAGCTGTCCTTGTGTGAAGCAGCGGTGCAGGAAAGGGCACCACTGGAGCTGGACCCACAGCGGAGTGGGATGTGCAGGGACCCCTTCGCGGCCAGCAGAGACAGCATCAGCCTCTGCCCTGGGCAGAGCTCCAGAGCAAGCAGCACAGAGCTCCTTGCACAGCCCAGCCCTGCCCTCCATCGCTCTGGGACTTCTTCCTCCTCTTATTTGTGCACAGCGTTGGAAAAACATAGCCACAGCTTGGTAGGGCTGGAGAAAGGCAGAGCTGAAGGTGGCAGAGCCACCGTTTCCTTGCTGGTCAGCCCCCACCTAGCTCCCCTCCAGCTCTACCATAGCTGGAGCAGTCCCAGATCCACAGCTGCCTCCCACCTTTCCTGGTGGCTCCAGTGCAGCTGGAGCCAAGCCCTAGGGAGTTCTACAGGCACACCAAAACCAAGAGAAACAGGCCAAGTTCAGGAGAGGAACCTGCAGCTCTCCAGCCCTCAGCAGCCTCCACCCCAAAGCAGAAAAACTGGAGCCCAGCCTCTTAGGATGCACAGAGCAGGATCAAGACCTCCAGTCAACCAGGGTCTGCAACTGCCAGACACCCCAGCACAAGCCACTGCCACCCCTGCTGCAAGGTGCTTGCACCCTCCCCATGAGGGCGGCGCTGCTGGCCACACACAGCCTCACATGTCTGTGGTATTTCTTTTTATTGGTATAAAAGCCCACTGTGGATAAAACTGCCTTCTCAGCCCTTAGCCCGATGAGGTTTCTCCCTCCCAGCCCCGTGGCACAGCATCAGGGCTGGTGCCTGCCTTAAAATCCCCCTCCAAGTGCAGGAGAGGGCAGCAATCCATTGGAATGGCCCCTTGAACCGCCTTCCCAAGCTGTGCCAACACCAGCTGTGGGGTCGCATCTCCTCCTGAGCCCTCTACCACCCTCCATGTCTGCTGGGCCCTTGGGTACTGTCTTTTTGCCATCCTCCTCCTGTCCTGGGTGCTGTCAGTCCCCTCGGGTCCGCCCAGCACCATGCCTCCTGCACCAGGATGCCAGCTCACTGCAGTCCAGTGCCGGGGCTGCGGCTCTGGCAGCAAGGCTGGGCAAAGAGGCGGAGAAAGTAGGACCACAGTGGTCAGTCCCAACCCAGAGCACAGCAGTGCTTTGCAAAGTCACTTCCTCCACCCTGCAGGAAGGAGGCAATGCGGAGCCCCCGCCTCGGCACAGGGGACAGCATGTATCTTCTGTGGTGGGGGGAGAAGCGATGGGTTTCTTTGGGCTCAGGCCTCTGGCAGTCCAAGGTAGCATCCTTCCCAGGCAGGCTAACTGGGGCTCCACTTGCAGTTGGGCAAGCAAAGCTGGGTTCTCCCAAAGTGAGTTGTTCTCCAGGGCTCCCAAAGGGGCATGGGAGCAAGCTAGCCCCAGCCACACCGGTCAGCTGGCTGCCACAGCCAGACCCCTGTGCCTGCCCTGCCAGGACTGGCCAGGGTCCTCCAGTCCAGGAGAAAAGATATTGCAGAGGAGGTGACGGCCGCTATTGCCACCAGGATGGAGGGGAGGGCAGGGGTGGCTGGGGACAGGAACATCCTGTGGGGCCTCAGGATGCCGGCTGGGGACTGGCTCCGCTCTGTAGACCTGCAGGAACAAAGAGGAAAGGGGGTCAGTTTTCACTAGTCTCCTTACCCCATCCACTTCCCCCAAGAGAGGCAAGAACCCAACCATGGCCCAAAACCCAGCTTCTCCTGCAGTCTGGCAGCCAAGGGGATGACACCCTTGTTCCAGCCCCAGGGACACCCCTTCCCCATCCCAGAGCCAGTCCTGGTACCCAGGGGGACCTATAGGGTTCCCCATCCCCTTTATGGAGCAGGACTTACACAGCAGGAAGCGCCGCAGGTTCTGGGCAGATCCCCCTGAGAGCAGGTAAGCCCAGGCAGCAGCAGTGGCCATCAGCAGGTAGGAGGGCACCAGGCTGCCCACGTACAGGGGGTTGCAAAACGTCTGGGGAGAGAGGCAGGAGAAGAGAGGGGTGAGCAGGCAGGAGAGGGCAAGGACAGGGTAGGCGGCAGCATCACTGCCTCGACAGGCAGAGCGGGACAGGGGACACCAGCTCCAGAATTCGGTTTGTGAAGAGCCAGCTGCAAGTACCCCAAACTGGGTTGACCTGCTGGGAAGCAGCTCTGCAGAGAAGGACCTGTGAGTCCTGGTGGACAACAAGCTCTCCATGAGCCAGCAGTGTGCCCTCATAGCAAAGATGGCCAACGATGCCTGGGGTATCTTAAGAAGAGCGTGGCCAGCAGGTCCAGGGAGGTTCTCCTCCCCCTCTACTCTGCCCTGGTGAGGCCACATCTGGAGTACGGTGTCCAGTTCTGGGCTCCCCAGTTCAAGACAGACAGGGAACTACTGGAGAGAGTCCAGCGGAGGGGTACAGAGCTGGTGAGGGGACTGGAGCATCTCTGGTGTGAGGAAAGGCTGAGAGAGCTGGGGCTGTTTAGTCTGGAGAGGAGAAGACTGAGAGGGGATCTCATCAACACTTATAAATATCTAAAGGGTGGGTGTCTAGAGGATGGGGCCAGATTCTTCTCTGTGGTGCCCAGGGACAGGACAAGGGGCAACGGGCACAAACTGGAACACGGGAAGTTCCACCTGCACACGAGGAAAAATCTCTTCACTCTGAGGGTGACAGAGCACTGGGACAGGCTGCCCAGAGAGGTTGTGGAGTCTCCTTCTCTGGAGAGATTCGAAACCCGCCTGGACACGATCCTGTGCAACCTGCTCTGGGTGATGCTGCTTTAGCAGGGGGCTGGAGTAGATGGTCTCCAGAGGTCCCTTCCAGCCCCTATCAATCTGTGAAACTCAGCTGCTTCACTAGAACTGAAGGCTGTTCCCCCCCACCCTGCACAGGGACCAGCACGCACCACAGCTGTCCCCGAATATAGGGCCTGGCACAGAGCTCTGTTCCCAGCTACTCACCGACCCCGAAACTGCGAGATGCATGACAACGACTGCCGTGATCTCCCACCAGCGCCGATGCTCACAGCCGTGGAAGAAGAGGATCCCCCAGAAGGTGTGAAGAAAAATCAGCACCATGGTCATAAAAGCTGCAGGGAGCAGCAGAGGGGTGTCACCAGGGGACCACCCACCCTGACCTGGCTTGCAGGCTTGGGGAGGGATGGGGAAGAGCTGGAAAAGGGGAGTAGAGGCACTGCTGGGCTGGACTAGGAGGTGTTGGAGCAGACCCCAAGTGTGGGAGGGATGGGGTAGAGGAGCAGGGAGGGTCACAGGGGACAGAAAGAAGGGTTTGGCACAGACAGATGAGACAGGGGACTGTAAATGGCTCAGATAGGTAGAGGGTGCAGCATGGAGGGGATAGCATGGTGTGGAGACTCCAGCCCCCCTGGGTCTCCCACCTCTGTGGTAGGGCAGGGACATGAGTGAAGAGTGCTGGTCGCTCACCTGAGGTCAGGAAGTAGAGCTGTGAGTCCCCATGGATGCCCACAGTGCCAGGCCCTAGCGCGTCTGCCAGGAGGTTGATCATGGAGAAGGCGCCGCTCATGAGCCCAAAGCCCACACCAGCCACTGTCGGGACAGGACACCGTCAGGCCCCGAGCCTCCCAGGGCCACCTCAGGCACCTCCCAGCCTGCTTTGGTGTGAGAAACCTCCCTTTCCCCCAGCACCATGCCCAGCCCTGCCCGGGCTCGCCCCTGACCCCACGGACAGGGTGCCCTGCTCTGCGCGGCACTCACCGTATGCCATTTGCTGGATGGAAATGGGGGAGCAGCCATCCTCGCTGAGGGCCACCAGCCCCTCGATGGCCTTCCTGTGGGGTGAGAGCATGCTGGAGCCTGGCACAGCCTGGCCACCTCCCAAGACACGGTGCAGCACCAGGATGGAGCAGATGGGATGGGGTCTCACACTGCACCAGCCCACCCTCCTGGTAACCTCCCCATCACCGAGCTGCAACACCCACCATGGAAAGCATCCGCGTGACCACCCTGAACCACCAGACAAATCATGCACGTGAAAACCACACAAAGCCACACAGAAAGATTTTCCGCAGAGGAATGTGAGTGTCAGCCAGCCCCACAGAGCAGGGCTGGGGCGAGTGGGACATCAGGTGCAACGCAAGCAGCACGCTCGCAAGGAAAGCAGCGCTAGTGCAGGTGTGGGAGGCGCGTGCTGGGGGGGTGTACCTGATCTCTGCATTTATACTCCTAGATGTTCAAAAAAAATGGAAGGGGTGCAGGGAAGAGCTCAAAAGGCAAGAAAAATTCTTTTGAGGAGAGAAACTGGGAGAGGTAGGCTTCATTATTTTTATCTGCCAGAGGTATGGAGGGTGACTAGGATGCCAGACAGCTCCTCAGCCTGGGGAGGACAGCAGCACTTGCAACCGGAGATCCGCAGGGCAAATGAAACGCAGTGGTTTGTGTTAGAGGCTGCTTCACAGATCTTTGCTACCCTCCGCCTGCCTGTCTCCAGCAGCGCTCCCCCTCAGCCCCTTCCGCCAGCCAGGAAGGCTGGGGAGTACGAGAGATACCAAACCCAGCATCACCTCCCCTTGTCCGGCTGCCCAGCCCCAGCACAGTGTCTGTCTGTCCGAACGCAGGACAGGGTGCAGCATGTGCTCACCTGGCAGGCGGCACAAGCACCCACGGCGTCAGGGAGGCCGGGAGCTGCTGAGGCTGCGCCGAGACTTTGCCCCAGGCTGGCCAGGGCACCAAGCATGAGTCCGGCAGTGATGTGCCACCCCACAGAGACCCAAAAACCACCTTCAGGCTGTCCCTGCTCACACAAAACCGTCCCTAAGAAAGGAACAAGACTTGCCAGGAGGCGAGGGCAGATCCCTTATCCCTCTCTGTCCCCCAGGCGGAAAAGCGGGCATTTCCCGGTGCCTGGCGTCCTGCCAGCCCCCCCCCCCAACGCTGCAGGAGCGCTGCTGGCACTAGTCACCGGGGCAGAGAGGATGAGACATGTCCTGCAGCAGCCCAAACCCACAGCCTTCCTGTCCTAAATCCGGGGAGACGCTACTACCACCTCAGCCCTGCGTCCTCCAGACCGTAGGGCTGCTCTGCTCCACCACCTACGACCCACTTGAGGTCAATGTACTGACACCAGTACCACCCACACGCTCCCAGCAAGGACTGAGGTGGCTTGGTGCCACGCTTAGTGTGTGTCCCCCCCCCGCCCCCCACCCAGCCCAGGAGCTCCCAGTCTAAATCTGGCACCCGTCATGGCCAAGAGGACGGGAGGACCATTTGGCAGCACCGGAGCAGGGTGGGAGATGCCCTTACCTGAGGAGCTTGTGGTAGAGGAAGCGGAAGGCCTCCTGCAGCAACACGGAGAACATCACCCCAAATATCAAGAGCCCCTTCTGCAGTGACTCATCCCGGGGGTCGCTGGCCTTGACCGCGATGAACCAGATGAGGGAGGAGAGCAGCAGTGACACCAGCCAGAAGAAAGCCCTGCGAGACAGACAGCGCCTGCTGGCACCGGTGCCGTGCTGGGACCAGTGCCGGTACCAGCACCCGTGCCGTGCCCATCAGCNCATCACCCCAAATATCAAGAGCCCCTTCTGCAGTGACTCATCCCGGGGGTCGCTGGCCTTGACCGCGATGAACCAGATGAGGGAGGAGAGCAGCAGTGACACCAGCCAGAAGAAAGCCCTGCAACAGAGAGAGCGCCTGCTGGCACCAGTATTGTGCCAGTGCCATGCCTGTGACCATCAGCACTACGCCTGCACCCCTCTGTGTTGGTACAGGCAATGGCAACAGTGCCCCAGCCTTGCCTGCTCTCCTACCAGTACCAGTGCCATTCTGGCACCAGTGCTGGGCAGGTGGTGCCTGTACTGGTACTGCTGCTGTGCATGCACTCCGCTGCCGCCGCTAACTGGAACTGGCACCAGTGCCCCCACTGTGCCCACACCAGTACCAGGCTCATATCCTCGCTGGTACCAGTTCCAGTACCACACCCAACTGATCCCACAGCGGTACTGGCACCAGTGCATGCACCCGTACCACTACCAACCCTACACTGGTACCAGTGCTCCACTGATCCCATGCCATTACTGACACCAGCGTGCCCCCATCATGCCCACGCCATGCAGTGACCACAACGGTACCAGTGCCGTATCCGTACTGGTGTCCCCGTTGTGCAAAGAATGGCACCAGTATGAGTACCAGTACTGGTGCCCCTGTCATGCCCACAATCGTACCAGTATGCTGGTGCTCTTGCTGTGCCTGCAATGGTACCAGTATAAGTATGGATACTGGTGGACGTGTCACACTCACAAGGGTACAAGCATCAGTGCCGGTGCTCCTGTCATGACCACAACCACCAGTATGAGTACTGGTGTCCCTAACGTGCCCATGACCATACCAGCAAGAGAGACAATACTGGTGCCCGTCACACAAGCAACAGCACCAGTATGAGTACTGGTACTGGTGCCCCCATTCTGCCCACAACAGCACCAGTATGAGTATTGGTACTGGTGCCCCCATTCTGCCCACAAC
>VXBL01008918.1:123331-151803 GCA_013400195.1 Aramus guarauna | reverse complement strand
TCTCAGAGCTGGGCTTCCACTCCCCAGCAAAACAGCGTCTGCCTGGAGCACGCACACCAGACACTGACCTGAGTTTTGGAGTAGACAGAGCCCGAGATGTCCGGCACTCCTGTATTACTGGATGTCACAGATACACCTGGGGAGAAGGAAAGGCAAAGGAGCATTAGGCAGCAGCCACCAGTTCAGCAGGAGCTACCACCAGCATTAGGTGGTGGAGAGCTCTAGCGGCCCGGCAGGCAGGTGAGGTTTGGAGATAGACATCGTCCTCGGGAGCAAGGTCTTGGCAAGGCCAAGCTGCGAAGCGCCTGTACGAGTGCAAGTTATTTTCCTCTGGACACGAGCAGTTTCTAAATGCCTCCAGAAACAAATTTAGGGGCCTACTGCCACCCCGAGAAATGCACATTCTTGAAGAGCCCAGAAAATAGCAACTCTGAGAAGAGCTGGGGGGGGGGATGCAGCACACAGACAAGAAAACAAACTCCCAGCATGGCACGGGAGCAAGAAAGGCCCAAGAGCTCCTTGGATGTAAAATTGCCTGTAAAGGCAACTCGACTGTGGGCTAGGCTGGGCGGTGCAACAACTGGCACACAACCTGCACTTGATGTTTCTAAAGGCGGTGGTACAGAGGAAAGCCTCAGCAGTTATTTAAGGTCTGGAAAAAGTGTTGGAAGAGGCTTGAAAGACTCGGTACCAGGTGACCTGGTACAGAGGTGAAGTATCTTCTCAAAGAGGGGAAAAAAGCATCTTGAAGGGCTCTAATGTCATGGAAAAAGAGCACAACAGGAATTTAAAGGCTGGCAGAGGGACCCAAACACAGGCCCTTTGTAAGTCAGCCAGATGTTCACCAGTGAAATCCAGTACCAAGGCAAGTGGCAGGTTCACAATCTCCTCACATCTTTGAATCAAGAAGGACCCTTCTCTACAAAGCATGCACCTGCCAAACACAGGAGTCAAACAAGTTCCCGGGGCCCAAATCCAGAATAATTATTGTTCTACTGATCACATACAGGCAGCAGAAAACCACACACAAACAAAAAACCAAAACCCAAACAATTCAGCAACTCAAGCTCTCTGACGCAATTCCAAGGCCGCAGCCGTCTGACTGCTGGGTGCAGAGGAGGGCGTGAAGTACTGTGTATTCCTCAAACTTGCTCCAGACCTGGTTGCAGAACAATCTTTTCAAGGAGAATCAAATGACCTACGAGTCGCAGCACGGCCATTTTCCACACTTACCGCTGGAGGCAGTAAGACAGGAGTCCCCTTACACAGCCAGGGAGATTGTGAACAAGCCCTGCCACCGTCAGAACCGCTGTTGAGAAAGATGCTCTGTCGGATCTCTTACCAGTGCTGTATCCGTGAGAGCCATAGCCGCTGGGCTGCTGAAAAGGGGTTGCTGATGCATTGACGCTGACATTCACACCATGCTGCTTGGAAGAGGTAGGAGCAACCTACAGAGAGAAGCGGAGTGAGGAGAGGCTTTGCTGCATTGCCCTCCTGCCCGAATCCCACGCCCTGCCTCTGGGAAACTCACAGGGAACACGGCGGGCCCGTATTGGAAGGTGCTGGGGAGCCCTGGTACCCCTGTGTAGTACGGCAGACTGGTGTAACTGTAGCCAGGAGGCAGCGCTGGGTTCAGGAACGTCTGCTGCGTGGTGTGGTGAGTCTGGGTCTGGCTCTGCTGAGGCTGCGCCAAAGTTGTTGCAGGAGCCGGGGAAGAGGCATCACCTCGGCCAAATTTTGTCAAGTCACCTGGAATACAGGAGATCAAAGGAGACTGAACAACAGACGTGTCAAATCCTGGCCCATTCCAGCTCAGCTCAAAGGTGACCCAGCCTTTTGATCAACGGTGACTTGAATCAACTCCCCTCCTACCAGTACTAAGGACTGCAGACCTTGCAAGCCCTCAGACCCTCGCGCTCCGATAAGGCTAAGCTGTTAATTGCTCTCCTCAGCCCCGAGAGGACATCAGAGGGAAAGGGAAACCCCCAGCACCTACAGTGCTGCACTGCCCGATGTCAGCCAACGACCTGGCACTGGATAAACCTGCCACCGGCCGCCTGCAGCAGCAACAGGCCAGATACCACAACTCTCCCTAGGCCCTCTCCGTGCATCAGCGGCAGGTCTGAACACAACTCAACTCCCCCCAGAGCCAGCCAGGGCAGCAGCCTGAGGGCCCCGTCCCACCAGCAAACAGCTCCTCCTTGAAGAGGAGAGTCAAATAGCTTCCAGTTGAGGATGCGTGAACGGCCCCTTTTTACGGCAGGGCTCACAGCTCCCTTGCTCTTGCTGGTGGCACCAAATCAAACGCTGCTGCTGAGGCCCAGCAGCCTGCAGAGAGTATTTGGAAATACCATTTCCTCTCTTCCCAGTCTGGGCACTGCACGAGGACTTGGCTGCAAGGCTCGGGGGAGCTCCCTTTGCTGCTCTTTACGAGCACCTGCTTGGCTCCTCCATGCAAACACACCCCCTGTTCAGAATTCGCACAGTAAGCCAGTGAATTTCTCAGCGCTGCCCCAGCTCACAAGCGAGTACAGGATAGCCACAAACATTAATCATCACCGATGTTAACTTGGCAAATTACGGGTGCAGCAGCGCCGCACTCTGAGCTTGGGATTTCAGCCTCAGCGTGCCAGGCAAAAGCACTTCCGCACAAACAAGCTCTTGCTGAAGCAGGGGAGAAGCGGTGCTGGAAAAAGAGCAATCCACAAAGTGCACCAATTACTGAAGCACGTGAAAGCTCAGCATAACTGTTGTCCGTTGCAAATCAGCAGCGCGAATAAACACACCTACCAAGGTCAGTGAGAGATTAGCCACCCACTGGGCGTTTGCTTTGAATTTGAGAGGTCCTAAAAGCCCTGTTTTCTTTCTCCATGAAACTGTTGCATAGATTAAAAAAAAAAAATTCTCCAGATTTTGTGTTTCTTTGTATTTTTACTCTTAAGTGCTTGAGAAGCATTGCTTAACCCCTGCCTTGCCACGACCTGAAAAGCAGTTCCCCAGTTTTACACCTCACAGATTCTTTCAGCCCTTCCTCGCTCCCCTTCCAACTGCCACATCAACTACTACTTGTCCACATCTTCCCGGTAATATGCGTTGACGCGACCAGATGCTCAAAGGGAAGTCAAGAATTTAGCTGCTGAGAAACACGGTCCAGACCAAAGGCAGTGCAGGAGGCTGGTACAGACGTAGCTCCAGCAGACAACGGCGCAGGAAACTAGAAAGCAGCAGCACGAACACCCAGTGGGATATGCAAGCAAAGCAGGTTTTTTTCCCTACCAGAGTACGGATTGCTGCTCAGGCTGCCATCTCTTCCAGTCAGCGGGGTGGTGGGTGTAGGAAATGGGATACTGTAGTAATCCTGAAGGATAAAAACAAAAGGAGAAGTAGTTTTATGAGCTCTGTCCAAAGATGCAAAGCAGTATCTTTTGCAGAAGAGGAATTTCTGGACGGCAGCCGTCAGATTATGTTGGAGTATCGTAGTTCAATCAGCCACGTCCAGGCTGATCACAGCCTACAGCAACCCCAGGTTTTTCTCGCATGCACCATCCCCCTCGTCTGGCTATTAGAAGAACCAGATAAGGTCTACTGGTGTGCAGTCCTCAAACCACCTGGACTTTCCACTTCACAACACAAGGGACACAAGTTGTATTGCTAAATAAATCCCATTCTCATAGAAGTATTTAGTCACTGCCTCTTTCAAGGATCAGAGGCAAGTATCTACAACAGCTCATCACACCACTGCCAGGCAAAACAGCTCTGCCTGCTGTAGCTCTCACATTCCCTAACCCCACCGACACTGCTGTCAGAATAACTAGTGCTCCTAACTCCAAGCACAAAGGAGCAACCGATTAACTCCTCACTACTGCCACGGAGAAGTACCTCCATTTAGCACCCTGTTTTGCCTGCTCTTCAGGACTACCTCACGGCCTGACCAGTCTGTACACCCAAAGCACACAGGCGTCAGACCAGTGGAAGTGGGGTGTCCACGTCAGTCTTCAGTACTCACCAATGGGAACCTTGTCTGGAGCATTTGCAAGTCATCATATCCGTACACCTGTGGCTAGAAAAAGAGCGGGAGATGATGTTAGGGAGACAGACTAAAGACACTTACCTAATTTTAGATTAAACATTTAGATAAACATGAGATAAAGCCAAAAGCAGACAATCAGAGGCTACACAATTACCTAGGTGCAGGCAGCCAGCATTCACTCCTGCAAGACTGACACTGCCAAGAGGGTTTTTATGAACTGCTCAAACAAAGAGTGAGCACCAATGCCTAGCACCGCTGCTCCAGACTGCAAAAGGCACTCAGCAACTTTCCTCTAGAAGTTATTCCACCACCGAAATCTGTCCTCCTCACCTTCAGAAGAGGGCTGTAACACACCACTAGACTTTGTGGCAGTTGCCACCCTTTTTGTCACTACTTGGCCTTCATCATACCATGTTGCTAATACAGCTCCACACTTTCATGCTCTGACCAAGGGCTGTTGCTCCCCAAAGGTTGGGGGGGCTGTAGAGAACAGGCAGACAGAATCTCCTCTGGGGTGACCAGAATTACAGACATTTACCCCCACGGGCACATGGATTTCCTCTGCTACTGCTTTATGGAAGACACCAGGTCCAAACTCTTCCCATCCAAGGCAGCCCTGATGGGCTGATGTTACAGTTTCTGGTTTCTCTACTATACTATATCCCTCCCTGCTAGCTGAAGACAGAGCTAGAAGGGATCTAGTAACATGACACACAAAGAGCCGGTCGTCCCACTCACCGGATAGGCATGTAGCAACCCTGGAGCCATGATATATGGATTAGGCAACAATGGTGGGACTCCAGGAGGGAGATTGGGAGGGGCTTTTCCTGAAAAAGGAAGAGAAAGGAAAAGTTCCACAGTGAAGCAAACAGCGGAAGACGTCTCTCTCAGCCCCCACACCCTCCCTCTTGTTTAACAGTACTAGGAAAGTACCTGATGTTGTTGCAACAGAACTGCGAGTCGAGGCCGTCACCGTGGAGTTACTGCTGAGGCTGAGGCCCAGGCTGCTGACACTGCTGAGGCTGGATGAAACGCTTACGACTGGTGGGGCGGCTGACACTGTGCTGGAGGAGGTGGAGAAAGTGCTAGCAGAAGAATGGAGGCTTGCTTCACTCTCTACACTTGTGTGCTAGGGAAGAAAGGAAAGAGTTAGGAGACCAGGCAGATGTAACTAAGTGCAGAAATACTGCAGGACACCGTCTACGCCAAATACCGCGCAGCTCTGCCCGCACCCGGCCGTTCTTGAGAGCCTGCAAAGAACTTGGCTGCTGCAGGCTACAGAGAAACCTGCTTTTGCATCTGGCCTAAGTCCAAAGTCCTGAGAGCAGCCAACCCCTAACGCTTCCAAGCCTCTTGTGCGGCTGTGTCCCAACACGTCTGTCTGCTGGGAGAAGCGGGGCTGAACACCGCATTTGCAGTAGGGAGATTTATTCTGCTGCAGAAGCCAATACCCAGGGACTCTGCACTGCAGGAGCTCCAGCAGTATATGCATTTGAAGAGCGATGCTCCATCAGCTACCAGTTTGCTCTGACATCTGGATGCAACTCTGCAACACTTTCAAGAGCTGCTACAGGCTCGAAAGAAGCTGCTGTTACGTCTGAAACAGGCAGGGTGTCAAAAACCTGAAGCCAGACGTGTTCTGACATAACCCTCAGTCCTCTCTCTGCACAACATCCCAACTCCAGCAGGACAACCTGGCAGCTCTTGTCACAACTGCAGATCCCACCAGCTGCACACCCAAGGTTGGGCACGCCAGCAAACTTCTCCAAGCCGAGCAGAAATGGGGGTGCACAGCACCAGAGCACACCTAGACTCACCAGAAGAGTTGAAGTTGATGTTCGCCCAGAGGATGTGGATGAGGACAGACTGTTCTGCTGGGTGGGTAACGTACTGCAGAAGGAAGAATAAATAAAAGGCTGTCAAGCCAAGGTGCGAGAGTCACCCTTGGTAGCACCAGGCCAGATCCCATTCCCTGTCTACTCGGATGGGAAGAGTCATCTCAGTCTTCCCCATTGCATGAGACAGACTTTGATGTCTACTATAGATCCCTGCTTCTAGTTCTGCTTCTCTAGAAATCCATCCATCACGTTGGCTCACCTGCTGAGTTGGGCGGTGGTCGTACTGGGGAGTTCCTCACTGTGGCTCAGGCTGCTCAGAGCTGTTGAGTGTTGGCTGGCTGTCGTCAGCAAGGATGATGCAGATACCCCATCATTGAGAGGCGTGATACTGGGAGCAGAGGGGGAATCTGATTTCACTGTGGGGCCTGTAGCACCTGTGAACAAAAGCTTTGGGTTAGGGGCAGCTACTAGCAGCTCCTGGAGGGCAATTCAGCGGTGAGCATCAGCAAAGGCTCAGCTCGAGAAGCAGGGAGATCTGGGGCTTCCCTCACCACTGCCAACCAGTTACACACTTGTGACAGCGTGATTGTATTCTATATCTCCCCCAACACTGCCATCGGCTCTGCAAAGAGCCTCAAGCCCTACGGATGAGGTGCCTTTCACTAAGAAATCAGAGTAAATTATTGTCATCGGGGAGTGACTCATCAAGGATCTCACAGATCCATCAGCAGAAAGCTGCACATTTGAAGGCAAGCAAATAATCTGAGTGGCAGCAATTAGTCCAGCAGGGAAAGGACTTGCTATTAGCACAGATAAAGCTTTTCATCCAAAGCAAAGAATACGAGCAGTACAAGACACTCAGGACACCCACTGCACTGACAGACTCTTACCTTCAACAGCTTGTGTGGTTTGTAATGGCGTGGGTTGTACAGAACTGAAACCATTCTGAAGAAGAGGAGGAAAAAAAAAAAAAAAAAAGATACAGGGCACTGCAGCTACTCATTTCCAGAGGCAGATCTAGTGCCAGCCCCCTCCCACCCTCCCTCCTCAGTCGTCAAAAAGGTACGTCACCAACACGTGTCACCAGGCTGTGTTAGGATCGGTCCCAAGCTCAACTAGCCCGGTGCCAGCATGACCCCCAAGCACATATTTGAGAAAGCAGTGCAAGATTTTTCTCTGCTGCTGGTAGTTAGACTGGCTCAACATCCTCAGCCCAAGTTCGTTAGCCCAAATCGGTGTTACTGAGCTTGCGTGGAGCACACAAGAATCGAACCCTTAAGACAAAACTAAATCTTTAGCCTGAATTGCCACTCTGCGGAAAGGTAATTCTGCGTGGCACGACACTTAGCCTGCAATCAGCTTAACCGCTGTTAACCCCACTGGTCCAGCCCCAGGTAAGTAATGTAACAAAGAGCTCTGGTACAAGCCAGAAAAAAGCTCTCACAAGAGTCCACAAGCCACGTGGTGAGGCTGGAGGATCGCAGAAACACTTGATAAACCACTTGGCTTCCTCCGATACAGCGCTTCACATGCTATGCTTACTCAGCACAAAGAGTGAACAAAGCTATTTTCCTACCTTGGCCTGGGTCAGATCTTTCTGGGGCGAAGAGGAGATTGAATTTGGGTATCGCCTCGTCTGGGTGGATCTCTGTTCATACAGTGGTCCCTGAGCGCTGTTCTGGGAGGTAAATGTTGCTGTCTGTATTGTGCCGCTCTGGTAACCAGACTCCTGGCTTTGATTGGATGAAACTGTGGACGAAGATTCACTAAAAAAGAGGGGAAAAAAAACCAAACACACACAAAAAAAGTTTACATTTTCCTCCAGAACAGCCCTGCTGTAAACTGCTGACCCAGCCTGCCAGCTCTTCATTTCAGATCTTCAAAATAAAGAGCCCCGAGCATCAGCATAAAGGCACCACACACAGCTGCCAAGTAAACCGAGCAGAGACGATACCTGGCTCGGCTAGCCTGACCACAGGAGGATGCTGGCACCTAGTCTAGCTGCAGCCTTGCCTCACACACTGCTGTGCTCTAGGTGACATTTCGTGCTACCACCACTTGGGTCCCAACCCAACAGAAGACACGAACACTTTGCTTCAGTAAGGCATCATCACCGTAGATAAACCTACTCCGCTGTGTCCTGATTTGCCAGGCAAAAAGCAGGACAAAGCACGCAGAATCTGTTCACCAGGGACGAGGAGCAGTTGCGCTGGGGATTCCCCTCCCGTGTTTCCAGCAACCCAGTTTAACGGCAGCAGGAAACGTCTGCTTTCTGTGTAGGTACCAGAGGCCAATCAGCCATAGAGCTGCTTGAACAAGTCTGCTGGCAACGTATCCTTTGCTGTTAACATACATTGCTCCCTCTTTGTGACCATGGCACAGTCAGAAAGGGTCTGCTAGTATGCAGTATAACTAAAGCCCACGGGACCAGCAACTTTCCCAAGCTACCTGCTTGGATTATTCCTTCCCTTCCTCCCGCCTGGTCCTCACCTAGCCGTGCTGGTATACAGGCTGCTTTGAGATTGGCTAACGGTGACGCTTGTCGTGGGTGTCGATTCGTACTCCGCGAGAACAGGCTCCGAACCAAACTGTAATGCCCCAAACTGCAGGTTTAGCCCTGAGATATCTGCTGAGCCAGGCATTTCCACTGCAAGCGCAGGAATCTGCAAGGGAGGAACAACAGACAGGGTCGATCAATCCCTGGGGTCACCACAGCAAGTGACTTTATTATCCACATTTCCTGGCACATGACGGTAGTTACCAGCTTGCATCCTCTGAATTACGCTGTTCAACCCAGGCAGGCAAGCTTTTATCCATCAACCCCAAAAACACCCAATGCTAACAGCAGGAAGGCCAAGTCCAGCCCTTCCCTCACCAGTCCAAATGGATTTTTCTGTAGCTCTAGCCCAATACACCTCCTTCCCCGCCACTGATTCGCACCTTTGACGTTAACGATGCTTTCTTCTTTTGCTGCTTCAACTTATGCTGTGCTGGCTGGGGACTGGAGGACTGGTTGTCCGAGGACCCTGGGGACATCTGGGGAACAGGATTGGTTTTGCTGGGCAGCGGCGAGGAAGGGGGTGCCGGCACGGTTGTGGAGGCAGTCACCACAGGCTGTTTCTCCTGCATGAACACTTCTATCATGGTTGTAGTTGACGTGAAGGCCTGACGCTTGGTGAAGGGACTATGCACGGAAGTGTCTGTTGGGTTCTTGAGATCTACCGGGGAAGACAGAGTTCAGTTAGCAAGACTTGTTTCCTTAAAATTAAATCAAGTTCTGACATTTCTCAGCATCAAGAAATATAAAATCATTTCACGCTGACTCCTCCTGGAGCCTGTTAAAATCAGAGAGCAGAGAACCCCACTATCTCCACTCCCAGCCTCGTACTCTCACCACCACCAACGCCGAGCCTTTTAAACCCTTCTCCCCTCAGCTCCTTCCACCACCTCTACAGGACAAAGCAAGCTCGTACAGCAGAAGTCCTCCATCCTCCAAGAAAAGCTGGACTTGAGTCCCTTGTGGGGAGGCACTGCATAGCAGAGTCCTGCGCAGGCCTGACACTGCTTCCTTCCCCCTCTCTGCCAACACCGCTGCGTTTCATTGCCTGCTCTTTCCCCTGAAATTACTGGGTATCCTCTAAGCAACACTACAGGCCAGGGCTGCCCACCCTCAGGTCTTTGCACAACGGAACCAGCCTCCTCCTTCACCTAAGCCTTACTGCAGCTTATTAAAAAAACAACTCCTATTCTCTCTGACTCTCTTCTGTGGCTCCTGCCCCTATAGCAAGAAATAAAACGCACAAGCTGAAAGGAACGGCACTAGTACTTGACCACAGCAAGGCTCAGCATCTCATCTCAAAAACAGGAGCCTCTCAATCACTGTTTATTCCCTCAAGCCAGCCCAGAGGTAGAGTTACTTCCTGGCATTTAACAGTCACCAGAATTGAACTCCTTTAAAAGAAATCATCAGGTCAGCAGTGAGACGAGACTGACAAGTGTTGGTACTGAGGAACTGTTCTTCAGAGGTGCCCACTTTCAGACCCCTTCTCTGTTACACAGCTTTACACCAGGAAGCAGTTCTGCACACTGTCAGGGTCTCGGGAACATCAGATCCCTGGCCCTGAAGCTGGCTGGAATGACCAAGAGGATTCAACTGCTCTAAGTATAAAAGGAACAGGGAAAGACTCATGTGTACTATTACATTTCACTCTCACAAACTGCACCCATGGTGGTTCTATTTTCTCCAGCAGTCGGCTTGGTTGTGAACTTGTGATCTGGCCCTCCACTGAACCCCTCACATCGCTGCTCGCAACGTTCTTCTGCAGTTCTGGAAGAATACGCTCCCCTTTGGGGAGCCATACTGCTTTTCCTTACCGTACTGCACAAGAGACGAGGTCTGCGTAGTGGATCCCATGTCCCAAGAAGAAGCAGTGGTGCTCCCACCAGGCTGGGTGTGCTGAGCAGCCAGCTGAGCCAGAGCCTGAGCTGTCTTGAACTGCTCCAGGAACTGAGAACCTGTGGTACTGCTGCCTTTGGCCTCCCCGACATCTCCAAACCCTTTCCCCAGCATGCTCACCTGCAATTTCAGCAACAAAATAACACATTCAACATCTCCCTTGGCTTGGAACTTGGCTCAGACAAGTCATACATCTTAACATAAATCTGAAGGCACTGTACCCTGCTGCTTCTCACTGGGTACCCCAGCTTAACGCTCTTGAGCTCCAGATGCACAGATACCCTTGGCAAGGAGAGCTCATAATTCTCTCGCAGCCTTTATCGCACGTGAGCATACGCTTACCTGTTGCCCAACCCATGGCATTTTGCAGCGTCATGGAGGCTTACAAAGGAAGTTAACAGATGCGATCTTTAAAAATGGGCTAAATTATTCACGTGCGTTTCAGTTGCACTAAAAATGACAACCAGCAGGAGAACTTGGCTTTACAGGTAAGGCCTTTTTAAAAATCCTTCCTGAACTACCTCACCATTAAGTACACAGTTTTTATTTCTTTTGCTGAAGTTACACAAAGAAGCATCTGCCCAGGTCTGTGCACATCCCCGATTCCGATTCAATGCCTCCTCCCTTCACCTGTCAGTAGATGTCAGCATTTCATCCCACACCAACTCCCAACCAGTCCCACTTCTCAAACTGTTGAATTTGCAAGCTCTGGACTGCAAGAGCGTTCCCCTTTCCTCTGAGCAGGAAAGAAGCACGTGTTGCAAGTCTGAAAAGGGCAACAGGGGAGGAATTATCCCAATTATTTCTAATTAAGCAACGGACTCCATGCCCCTATTTAGAGCAGATTGGCAAACTATCCAAGCAGAGGACTCTGCCACCCACAAGAAGCACGCAGGTGTCAGAACTGCAGTTCCCATATCGCCCAAATGCAGACAGAGAACATCAGGGAAACCAACACCAGTGAAAACCCAGCAGAGACCAGTATTTCCTTACCATGCTGTGGTGAGAGAAGGAATTACCAGAGGCAGGCTGGGATATAGCACTCTGCTTGGAATTGCTGAACACCAGTGGCTGGGCCAGGGAAGGAGCCTGGGATGACTCCAGGTTTGTTGACTCATTCTCCATAGAAGAGGGCGTCTTTCCTAGCAGGACTGCAAGATCAATTCTGGGTAAAGAAGATAACCCACTGAGGTTAACGTGAGCTCTGTCGCACCCCTCCCTTCCTTTACAGCAGTATTCTACCTCCAGCCTCACCATTTATAGCTTTTACTTTACAAATTGAATGGATCTGCAGAACATTAACTCACAACTGCCAGCAGCAATCTCAAAAGGACAGAGACCAAGCAAGATCCTGCATGGCCTTCTATTTTAAAGCAGGTCTTCCAAGTGTTTAATACAGCAAAACGGTCCCAAATCTGAAGAACCAGCATCAGAGCCTAGGAAAACTCTAATCCAGGATCAGGACCTGGAAACTTATAACTCAACTTTTTTCCATTTAAACTCATCTCCTCTTACTCAGAGCTGCACATTTTAGCTAGCTGGCCATTTAGTCTGAAATGGCAAATTGCTCTGGGACTTGCATGCCACTTCTCCCACGTAAACAGCATCGCTATGGGCTATCACCTCTGTCCAGCTGTGATTGTCACATTCTCGGCAGGCAGAGGCACTGAAGACACGTTGGAGGCAGTGAAGATCTTTGTCTCAGACAGCTGAAAGATAGGGTGGGGGGGGGGGGGGGGAATCCTTCTACAAATTTCCTGTAGTCCACAAATCCTCTAGGGCTGCTGAGGCCCTGAGCTGATGGAACGTAGCACTGATCTGCAAAACCCACTGCAGAGATAGGTGCAAGCATTGCTAGAGAAGTCAAAAAGAAAAAGCTTCAGACCCATAGCTAAACTTCAAATGTTCCTGGTCTCACCTGTAAGATCTGGCCAGAGACCAACAGATCTACTTCAACTACGGAAGGGAAAATAACATCGCTCAAAAATGAATGAAGGGGAGGTTTAATGACCGCCTCTGATTTTTAGTCCGGAACACATCTGAATTTGAACAGCTTTTATTCCAGACTGAGGAGCTGCCAGCAACTAAACTGCAAGAGTTTAAATACAGAATCCAGAACCCCTGGGAGCATATCACACACACTGAAGGCAAGAAGGGCTATCAAAGGCTCTCTTCAAGCAGAGATCTCACTGAACAGACAGAGGAGCTGCTTGTGTCTCCAAACACAGCAGTAGCGCTTTCCTCAGACAGCGCCTGGAAAGCAAAAGCTTTCTCTTTGTGCCTGTTCTGTAGTCTTAGCAAAAATGAGCATGCAAAACTAATAATATTACTAAAAAAGCCCAACCCTGCTCTCATCTGCAAGAACAGAAGTTCTCCCTTGATTCAGAGAGGGACCGAAGCCCATTTCAGAAGGAACTGATACAGAGGCATTAAAAGCAGGTGGTAACATTCTCCCCTGAAGGAGACACCAGGTAGAGAACAAAAAGCAGCTAGACACGCTAAAGAGCACGTCAGGAGATACAGCCAAAAGCTTCTGTTCAATCCAAATCCCAAGGACCAGCAGAGGCACGTGACACACACACGGAACTGCTGCTGCCTCCTCCACAGCATGTGGTGTGGATCAAAGGCAAACCTTCCCAAACTGCCACACTACCAGAGGCACAGAGCAAGAATCTTGTGTGGAGTCAGGCCAGTTTATGGAAGAATTCAGTCATGCAGTTGCAGGAGATGAGAGGACCAGATTCGATGTGCTCAGAGATCCCTTCCTGTCTTGGGCTCCCATGACAAGTTCTACTACAGATGTACTTCTTAAAAGCAGCAATGTTTATTCATTCATCACAGCTCCTGGAATTGGGACCCTGGNGAAAAAAAACCCAGAAGTGAGAACAGCATCTCAGGACTCCAAGTAAAGCACACAAATGTTTGAGACAAACACAAGCAGAAAGATTCAAGAAGTTCAAGTATTTAGTCTTAAAACTTCTCTAATATTTGGCTCCCATCAGAATCAGCTTCTATTTNCTCACTGAACAGACAGAGGAGCTGCTTGTGTCTCCAAACACAGCAGTAGCGCTTTCCTCAGACAGCGCCTGGAAAGCAAAAGCTTTCTCTTTGTGCCTGTTCTGTAGTCTTAGCAAAAATGAGCATGCAAAACTAATAATATTACTAAAAAAGCCCAACCCTGCTCTCATCTGCAAGAACAGAAGTTCTCCCTTGATTCAGAGAGGGACCGAAGCCCATTTCAGAAGGAACTGATACAGAGGCATTAAAAGCAGGTGGTAACATTCTCCCCTGAAGGAGACACCAGGTAGAGAACAAAAAGCAGCTAGACACGCTAAAGAGCACGTCAGGAGATACAGCCAAAAGCTTCTGTTCAATCCAAATCCCAAGGACCAGCAGAGGCACGTGACACACACACGGAACTGCTGCTGCCTCCTCCACAGCATGTGGTGTGGATCAAAGGCAAACCTTCCCAAACTGCCACGCTACCAGAGGCACAGAGCAAGAATCTTGTGTGGAGTCAGGCCAGTTTATGGAAGAATTCAATCATGCAGTTGCAGGAGATGAGAGGACCAGATTCGATGTGCTCGGAGATCCCTTCCTGTCTTGGGCTCCCATGACAAGTTCTACTACAGATGTACTTCTTAAAAGCAGCAATGTTTATTCATTCATCACAGCTCCTGGAATTGGGACCCTGGCTCGGGCTATGCCCATTGTTTTGGGAGGATGGGCTTTGTGTGTGTACAACCAGGACAGCAGCCTGCCAACAGACGCATGAAGGAGAGTGGTTTGGAGAGTACCTACATCTTCATTCCAGTCCTCTGTGCCCCATTCTTCTGTCGCTGCCCTCCACGCACCTACAAGGATAACAACAGGTAGAGAAGTTACACGTGCATCAAAGCTCTACTTCCAAGAGCCAGGGAAGCACTGGGGAGCTTTGCAAGCAGCTGAGAGAATTTCTATTTGCCAACCAGACAAGTTAAAGCAGTCGACCCTAACCCACCATACGTGGGCAAGGTACTGTGATGGGATCGCCTCAGCCTTGCTCGGGCGGGCTAGGCTGAAACAGAGGGACTGCTGGGCTGGCAGCTAGGGCAACGCACGCACCCCGACACCGAAGAGGGAAGCTGAGCTTGGCAAGGAAGCCGTAGCATTGCCCCCCAGCCTCCCTGTGCCATTTTCCTGATTTCCCCTCGTATTGCAGTAGCTGCAGGTTTCTGCATCCATGAGCAGTTAGTGTTACCCCAGCAGCTTGGACAGAGCACCTCCTTCGGGGGCTTCCTCTGGTGCAGGACCTCATCACCCGGTTAAACCTTAAGCTTCTAAAAAATCCAGGAACAACTGAATCATTCGCATGGTTCATCTTTCCCCCACCCCCCCAAATGTTGAAACCTCACTGCGCTCCTGTGCACAGGCAAATGCGAATCAGAAAGGAAAATTTAAGGGACTAAGCAATCCGCGCATTTTCTGTGACCAATTTCAGAAATGTGCTCAAAGTGAGTTTAAAATATCAGGGAGAAAAGCATGAGATTTCAGCCGCAATCCAGCACAGTGCAATTTGTAAGAGAGCAAAATTTATTGGAGAAAAAGTTTTGCCTGGCCGCTTCTTCAACTTGTTCCGTCCCTCACTTCCATCAGTTTAATGTCAATACTTTGAATTTTATATGGCAACTTCCAAATCCATTAGACAACTTAAAATTTGGTGTGGGAGGAGAACGGGAGCATTTTACATCCCAAAAAACTCAGAGCATAAAGCCAGCCCCATTTTACAGCTCATTTTCAGCCCACGCAAACCAGATCAACAAACCCCAACACAGCCAACAGGGTTAATCCTGGAGACTTTTGCAAGACGAAACAAGTTGGCATTAGACCTTTTATAAGCTGAAAGTCTTTTACAGCATAAAAACAGAGCACGTGGGGAATGAGAACATTGCAGATTCTTCTGCAGGACACAATCAGGCTCACTGAGATTTGGGGGGAGAAGAACACAGCAGATCTTCCCATATACACTTTAATTATGAGGTCAAAACATCCAAACAGCTGCTTGTCTAGAAGTGGGGGACTTAGTGCAGGAAATAAGTATATTATCAGTGAATTATTCTTTTCTCATTGGTGTTTTGTTTGCTGTTTTGTGTTGTCTGACAAGTTGAGCCAATTTAAGAAACTTTCCTGGTTGTTTTGTTGTGGTGTTTTTCGGAGGTTTGTTTGTTTGTTTCAATCAATGTAGAAATAGAGATATTAATACAACACTACTCCCTTGAGTGCCAGGAGTATCAAAGCACACTACCCCTTCCTCTCCAGACAGAAGCATCAGGAGTTCAACACATTCAATGCAAAACATATCTGCGGTTTAAAAACCCATATTCCACCATTCCTTAGATTTTTGTGTGCCCTCACAGCAGTAGCGGGAAGGCTCCTTTCCAGATTTTCATGGGACAGAAAGATCCCACCAGCTCAACCCTTACCCAAGAGGTGAAGTAGGAGCTGGAGGTATGTGGGTCAGCTGCAGTTGGCAGGGGAGAGCAGGAGGCCAGGAGCGTTGCCCCAAGAAGAGTTTGTGCATGTAGGAACATATAGCACAGGGCTCTTGCTCGCTTGGAGGAAATGAGAAGAAAAGCAAAGCAGCACGAAAAGCAGAAGGAAATCCTGCAGATGAAGAGCAGCCATTGATGGGGCTTGCCTGGCAAGTCTACTCAAGTATTGGACACCTATTCAGCGTGGCTCGTGATCCTTGCACATGAAGGGACGGATGAAAAACCAGACCTGCGATGTACAATGAGGCACTGACCAGCAATGCTCCAGAAAGCTTCCTGACCACCACAGTGCATTTAGATTTTTTTAAGAAACTGAGCTTATCACTCTCCATCAAGCTTTTCCAAAGGGGAGAGCTGCAACGCAAGCTATGTCCCAACACTTCTAACACCATTTCAGAAGTGTCATCTTCTGAACAGCAATCCCTCCTCTCTGCTTTAAGGAAGCCTTTCAAAGAGCTGCTGGTTTTTAAGGTCCTCAAACCAAGTAAAAGGAAAAAAAATTAAAAGTCAGTAGGCATCTGGAGATATGAATGTGCTTGTCCTGGTTTTTAGCTGTGACAGAGTTAATTTTCACAAGAAGCTGTGAGGAGACACAGGCAGGAAAGCTGACCCAAACTAGCCAAAGGGCTATTCCATACCATGACATCATGGTATGTAAGGGGGGAGCTGGCCAGGGAGCTGCTCAGGCTGGGCATCGGGTTCTGAGCAGTGAGCAAATTCCACCCACTTTGCATATTCTAAGTATTGTTGCTGTTATTTTTTCTCCTCTTTTGGTGTTCTAGTAAACTGTCCTTATCCCAACTCGTGAGTTTTACCTTTTTCCTCCGATTCTCCTCCCCATCCCACCAGCGGAAGGGAAGGAATGAGGCTGCATGGTGCTTAGCTGCCAGCTGGGGCTAAACCACGACAGCACTGAAGAAAAAGATTGCATCGTGTCTTCAAGATTTCACGCACTCCCTCCAGAAACACTATCTCTTCATCTTAAACTGGGAGATGAGCGAGCAGCTCGCTCCTCCCCCAGCCATCAGGCAGCCTGCCACCATCTCAATGACCGGATACATGCTTGATGGCCCAGAAGGGTGACAGACCCAAAATCCCCCACTCTGCACCTCAGAGAAATCCAAATCCAAACAAAACCAAAGCATGACAAAAATATAATGGCTGCACTAGAGCAGGTGGCCTTGTGCCGCCTGCGGGAGTTAAAGATTAACCAGAGGTGAGAACCACGAGATGCTCCACAGCCAAGAGAAGCACTTCAAGTATACCTGCCTCTGGGTCCCTGCAAAAGAGACTCTACAGCCTCAACACTCCTCCTCCTGTCCTGACCTTCAAGAACAAAGTGGCAAGTTCCTCCAGAAGGGCCCTTTGCCTTGACTTCCAGACCTCAGGTTAGATGGAGGAGACGTTAGTCAAACACGATCATCTCATGGGTGTCTCTGGGCTTCATAAGGCATCAAGGTACAAGAGCAGGAAATAAAGTGGCCAGGCGCTTGGCAGCTTTGCCATCAAGCATCCCATTCATCTCAAAATCCACCGTCATCTTCAACTGCAGGGCAGGTTTGCTCAGGTGAAGAAGAGCAGCCAGGCAGCGAGAACGTGCCAAAGCAGCCGTCAAGTGCATCGCCCACCCAGAGGTAGCCATAAGCAGCAGCAAAGCGCCAAGATAGTTGAGCCAGACTAATTCCCCTTGCAGTGGGGTTTTGACCCTAAACAAAAACCTAGCGGGAAGGCCAGTGAGGTGCTCGCTGCAGAACCGAACCACCGCGCTGAGGAAACGGCATGGGGCCCAACAGCAAGTCACAGCGTCCTGGATGTGAGACAAGCAGAATACGACTAAGCTGCCTCATGCTTCCTCCCCTCGGGTGGGATACTCTGTCACCAGTGCTGTGGACACAGAGCTGCTCTGGGAATTGAGAAGCATTGGCTGAAGTTAAAATTTACATAATCCACAAGAATTTGGGTTAACCTCTCCCAATTTACATTCAAGGTGTCAGCATTAGTAAAAGCACAGTCAGAACAAACATCAAATATTCATTAAAATGAACAAATTAAGAGAGAGAAGAATGACATATCCACAGATATTTCAGGGCTTTTTTTAAAAAAAGCTGTAAAGTAAAGGTATCCGGGGCAGTTAGTGCACCTGGATGTATCGTACCAGGAGCAGTGTCAAATTTTCGGGGATAATTTGACCCCTCACCCCCAATGAAATCAAGTCCTGAAACAAAAAAAAAAGAAAAGAAAGACAACCAGTGAAATTTTGACTTAAAGAAGCGAAGGCGAGTCACATCGCCCCCATGTATACCAGTCACATCGTACCTGTGGATATTGTTAATTTAAAGAGATGCCTGCAGCTATTAAAATGGAAACAAAACGACCACGCACAACACAGGTGAACAGCATAGTTGCATCATGAACTTTACAGCTGCGTTGTAGCACTAGAGCAAATTTGAGTTGTTCCATTAGAAAAATCAATTCCCCCCCCACGCACTCTAACCCACTTTGTTCCACAATTCCACAAAACACCAACACAGGAAAAAAAAACAACCCACGCAGAAGCCTGTTCAGACTAGACAGTTAAACTTCCAGCACACAGAGTTCATCCACTCCCATCCCTTTTTCTTCCAGAGACAAGTGTAGCCATTGCCCTTAACGTGCCTACACTACTCCCTCCACTATTTAAAACTCCACTTCTCAGTCAGCAAGAAGATGATCGCCCAATCTGCTAGTGTTTTACGAAACCATATGCTTATTTTTTTGCCTTTCAGGACAGCTTCCCGTTTTCTGAAAACAAAAAAACCCACCAAGACAGAAACAACCCCAAAATCCCTAGATTAACAATGTGTAGCAAAAGATATTGCAGTCTACAGTACTTTCTTTCCAAGTTTTGTAGCAAATACAAGAAATATGGAAGTGGCTTAAAGCAACCAAGATGTAGTGTTTACTTGAATGCTCAAAAATCATGGAAAAATAGTTTGACTTCACAGTGGTGCAAGATTGCTCCATAAAAAAAACCCACACTTAAAACCCCCCCATACAAATAGACTACTTACAATTAAGGATTGCCCCTTGCAACTCTGCCCAGTTATCACACTACAAAATCTGAGTTCACTGGTGTCTCACGATAGCGTGCATACTTGAAGCAAAAAAAAAAGTACCATTTTTCCAATGCAAGAGAATGTGCAAGGGCACATCGGTGTTCACAAACTACCCAGTGAAGAAATGTTTGCTTCAAGCAGGGAAGCAATGAAGATTTCTTTTCTCCAGGTCTTATCCTACAGCAGTTTGAGCAAGACGGCCATGAAAGAGAGAACGCTCCCCACACCGAAATCAAGAACAAGACACCTGAGCTCCAAGTAATATTCTCTGGAGGATGCACCAAATATTGGGAGAACTTGCATGTGTTTATCACACTACAGTTTATAAAAAAGACGTTTCCAAAGAGGCAACGTGGTTTCTGCTGGAAAGTAAAAGGAAGCAGGTGTTCCTGTGCTTCTGTAGGGCAACAGCACGCACCAGCTCACATCAGAACATTCATCCAACTCCCCGTTTCCAACGTGGTCACCCTAACAGAGGCAAAGGCACCTCTGGGTGCTAAGAAACAGGCTCACTGAAATCCACCTGGGAACCAAAATCCCATTCCTCCATCCCTGAGCCAAAGACCTACCCAGAACCTCCTCAGTGCAACTGGATGGACACAAAATCCACTTACCCGCTAAATACAAAACACCGAACATGCGCGTGAAAAACCACTTACTTGTACCATCATCTGGCTCAAAGCTGCCAGTGTTGTTCCACGTGTTGTTGTTGCTATTCCCATAGTTCTCATCCGTGCCGGCCGGCTCGGCATAGTCAGCTGGGTTGAAAGTTCTGCAAGAAATATAAGGATGGAAATTTTTACTCCCTCTCCCTAAGCATTTTAAAAGCAACTGATTTTATTCAGACCATGACACGTCTCAAAAGACAGTTCTCTCAGCAGAGGGATGCTTCAGCTACACCAGCCATTCTAGATTTCAGTTAACATGATACAGTTTTGACTTTCTTAAAAAAAAAAAGGAAAAACTGGAACACAAATGACTGATGCAAAAAAGCACTATTCATGCACAAAGACTTTTATTTTTGCTGTGGTTTGTATCAGCGAAACTTACCCCATGCCTTGGGCAGAAAATCTTCCCCCTCGCCTTCCAGAGCCACCTGTAAAAAATATACACACGGACTGCTGAGCATCTCTCTTGACTCTGCATCACTGGGAAAAGAAACATTTGAACAACATATGGATCTCTGATGCCCAGAATATGAAAGTGGTGAGGATCTTCCAGAGTTGATGGGATTTCCAGCAGTGTCTTTATTATGTATGGGAATGACCTCAGCTGGTTGACAGCACAATTAGCGATGCACGATTCCAGGCTCAGATGAGGTTTCCAGCTGGCACAAACCATAAATATCGGACCCCAGGTTCTGATTTCTGCATCAGGTGACATCAGCAACAATTCCTGAGCAGCACACATTTTGTGGAAAAAAGAATTTCTGCCACTGAGTATTTAAAAAACAGGCCAGGCATTTGCACAGCAATGGTGCTCAGAGACACGCGTGCAAGAACGAGGAGGATCCAGATTCTGTTGCTAACAGGCAATTAAGTCCATCTGCCAAATAGTCACCTTAGGCTTTTTTAACTTCTCACCTCTATACTATAAAGCCCTATTTTTTTTCAACTCCAGGGATGTGATGTAAGAACTAGATACTTTTTCTAGCACGGGGAAGCAACATGTAGGTACTAGGTGTAAGCATAAGAACAAAAAAATCAAGCGCTTATTTTCAATTTGGCAATTCTTCCCATAAAAGGGGCTTTCCAACCTCACAGAGGAGATAGATACGCTGACATAATTCTTCTCTCCCACTCCCTCCGACCTCAAATCCTATGTGTACCTCGGCCTCGGCCACGTCCTCGTCTCCCTCTTTCTGTGCCTCTTCCAGAAGATCCTCCACTCTTACCACCGTCCAGTCCATTCTCCTGGCCCCGAACTGAAAGACAGAACAATGCAAAGACAATTTCAAGATTCATCCTGCTTTAGGGAGGATACCAAGACCAGACCTCAAGCACTGAAGCGTGGTGGCCGTGCAGGAGACCATGCCACCAAACGCTCCCATCATTTCTTTTATAAGTCGATGGTACTGAGGAATCATCTCAGACAAGGGAGCATCAAACAGAGTGCAACACACACAAGGATGGTTTTCCTCAGAGGTGTCTGCCCAAGAAGCTTTACTGACAGCTTTTATGCAGCACAAAATGCCTCCGTGTGCACAGTGAGAGTTACGGGTGTTATTAAAGGGCAGATCCATACACTCTCTTCCACGGCTGGCACCTCGCCCCCGCCTCGGTGGCCCGCCACGTCGTCTGCTGAAATCCCGATCCCTCTCCCGGTTTTCTTTGCTTTCTTCACTGGGTTCTGTCTGTCCACTCTCCTTCTGTCCTGAGACACCCTTCTTCTTCCCGACCATTTCCCAGGAATGCTGAAGGGTTGCAAAAGGCAAAGAAGTTAATCATAGTTTGACCAACGCAATATGCAAATACGCACATATTTAAACATGCTATATAATGAGAATATAACAAAGGTCTCCAGAAAAATTATTTCCAGTCCAATTTGTTTATTTATTTTTAGAAGCGCCTACCAGCCTACGCACAGAACATCCTCTTCCTTCAAGGAAAGCCTTCTTACAGCTGACTGGCATGCAGTTTGAGGTAACAAGAGATGAGTTATTCTGTTTCTGCAAAGATCTAATAAACCTCTTAAATAGAGTGGGCATAATACTTACTCAAGTTTAAAGGGTGGATAAATTTACTATGTTTAGGGGAAAAAAAAAAAAGGTGTCATTTCATATAGGTCAGTGTTTTGGGGAGCTCTCAGAATAACACAGGGAAATGTTCCGATGTACTCCGCAGTCAACGTTTCGGGGTAAGTTGTTCTCTCAGATGCAGAGTGATTTAACAAAACCCCTCCCCTAAATAACAGCTCACAGGGAGAGGAGTATCACAATTTATCCAACAGGCAAGTTCAAGTCATCCCAAGTTCAACTGTAAGTTGTTAAGCACGCCTCCAGCTTACTGCCGTGGGCCCGCATCGGTTTTATTTATGACAGTCTGCAGTGGTTTTGTATTCTTACACTGATGCTGCACACAGTTAGAATAATCAAAAATAGTCACAAGTCATTGACAAACACCTGAAAACAACTGGCAGACAAGTAAACAGCTGGTTTTGGATGGCAACATGCAGGGACAGTGATAAAAAACCCAAGCAGAGGCAACAAACTGCCTTCAAACCCAAGGCTTCTGAAGTCTCTCTCCATAGGTATCTGGCTCAGAAGGAAGTTTTGGAAAAGATTTACTTTGAATACCGTAATTTTAAGCCAAATCTAACTCAATGCTAAGATCACACCAGCTCCTTTACTGTTTGAACTATGGTACATTACGAGTGACTAGCCCAGCAGGTGAGCTGTCTCCATCAGCATGCGAATATCTTAGCAATCAGCAAGTCTGTTTCTTATCACAAAATCCCCTTTACAGGATTGCCGCACAAGCTGAATCCAGGCCAGGAGCAGCTCCAAGACCTTTGACCAATTACAGTGCAGACGCTGCCTGTGCTCAGCGCTGCAGGTACCAGCCCGCAGGCCCCCCATGGCACTGCAGGCTGGAGAAGCGGCAGGCACTGAGGGCTTCGCTCTGCCAACTCCGTTTCTGCCTCTACAGATCCTCCACTGTAGCTGTGCCTTGCCCTGCATCTCGGGGCGTTTCAGCTGCTTGAATAAAGGAGGTACTGCTCCTAATGCGGTTTGCTGCACGCTATTCCGGATGCTATTTTCATGAGCAATGTGTTTATCTAGGAAATGCAATTGCTGTGATAGCAGGAGTTTGTTGTTTAACTAGAAGCCGCTGGTTACAAGGGATGTGGAGGAAAATACAGTCACAGCAGTGCTCTGCCTCAGAAACACACATTCATCTCATCCTCCTTTCTAAAAGGATTTTCCAACATCTATTTTGTTCAGCTGTCAGTGGAAAAGGCTCTCTAAAGGCAAGGAAGAACCCTACGCACGTTGTACTGAACTTGGCCGGTGCCAAAGCTAGCAAAGCACCTGACACTGGGGAGTAGCTCCGTTACACACAATGGTCTGAGCTGTCCAGTTAATCCATCTACTCTCCAGGCTAATAATGAGAAAAAAAAATTAAAAAATGAGCTAACGCATAATATTCTGAAGTGATATTTACAGCCTCAACTCTACAAAGAGTTGAGTCGGCTTCAGCCAAACCAGGGCGATGGGAGGATATGTTTGATCAGCGGCAGTTTGGAAGGGTCTGGTATTTGTAGGCTTTTTACTGGGCTGTAACAGAACTCGTGTCTCTGCTGTCTTTGTCACAAAATGAAGGACATCCCGCCCACCAGGCAGAAGGTTCCTCCTAAGCAAGCACTTGCGTGTTCTCCGAGCTGACTTTGGCTTGCTTGAGACAGGCGCCTTTGCGAGCGACAACAGCCGAGTCTTAACTCCACAGAAAACAAACAGCAAAAAGACCCTCAAAAACGTGGCATGGGCAAAGGCACACAAGACAGTCAGCACATCGCTGAGAAGCAAATGTTTAGGGCCAGAGACACAAAACTGCATTACTCTAGCAGAAAGGAACCACAGCAGACACGTACCTGCCCATTAACACGGGTCACTAGCCTTCACGTGAAAAGTTACTGCACGCTCATGGCAGTGTGAAAGCTTACACAGATGCCCCTGTACCGTTGTCAAAGTGCTTGGATTCAAAAGGAATAGGCAGTAAATGATTTACTGCATTTTCCCCTCTTTTCCTTTGGGCCTGCTGGCCACGCTCGTATTCTGTGCAAGCCTATAGAGAACAGCGCTAAGAAGCCAGGACACAATCACACGTTACGTGCTACTTGTGGAACTAGTCGTTCGTTTTGGTTCTCGTTATCTAGACATTGCTGTATGTCTTGTCTCCAAATATGCAGTTACACTGAACTAGGCCTCACCAGATTTACAGGACCCAATCCTACCGTGTCCGGATTGCCCTCCAGCAGCACGTTGATGGCTCTGTTAACATCTCCGTTGCAGTCATGCAGAGCAATCACACACTCATCCTGGTTCTTGCCTGTGATGTCAATCAGCTGTAAAGAAGACAACGCCACGGTCAGCATGTTCCAAACTAAGGTGGCACCAAAACCTCTATGGATCTCTTAGGAGGCAAGCAAGTTGAATCCCAAACCAGAAATCCTACAAAGAAATGTCAGGGCCTGGGAGTCTCCCCAGCCTCCTCAGCTTCATTCTACCCCCTCAAAAAGAAGTAACCGAGGGGGGGGAATTTGTGAGTTACCCTTGTTTCACCACAACCTCCTTTTCTCAGGGCAACACCGTTACTCTTCTCCCAAGTAACTAGCGACAGGACAAGAGGAAATGGCCTCAAGTTGCACCAAGGGAGGTTTAGAATGAAAATTTAGGAGAAATTGCTTCACTGAAAGAGTGGTCAAGCATTGGAACACGCTGCCCAGAGACGCGGTGGAGTCACCATCCCTGGAGGTGTTCAAAAAACACATAGACGTGGCACTTTGGGACATGGTTTAGTGGGCGCGGTGGTGTTGGGTTGATGGTTGGACTTAATCTTAGAGGTCCTTTCCAGCCTTAACGCTTCTATGATTCCCTGTGTTCTGGGGAACAAGCCAGTCCAAGGAAATTCAGGAAGCAGCTAGTCACGTCCCTCCCCCCTGCCCCCAGAATTCACAGTACTCTCGACATCGATCTTCCCATCAGAGTTCACCCTCACTTTCCACACTCACTTGTTTCACCTTCTCCTCAAAGTCAGCGTCGTTATGGTCCGAAATCATCTGTGCAAGTCGAATCTGTTCCGCAGTGGCCTGAAGATATCAAATGTAGAGAGAGTGCACAGTTAGAGCAGCGCATTTCCTACAAACCTTCCTCAAAAGGCCATTAACTCTTCCCTGAGATCTCTGGAAAGGAATCAATATGATGAAAAGGAGGTGCAAACAAGGGTCAGAAAGAAGAAAGCTTTAGAGAGAAAGACAGACGGAAGAGGAGCGAGCGAGTGGAGCCTGGAAGAAAGGGAAGTACCACTGGATTATCTCGCAGCACCGGGTGGGCGACAATCACCTAACCTATGCCCGTTTTGAGGCAGACCTTACCACCACCAGAACATCAAGACCCACTGCGAGGGGCCTCTCAGCCACCTGCCTTCGTTAAAGTGATCGGGGAACAGTCAGATGGAAGTAAACCCAAATCTCAGCTCCAGCTCCCACTCGGAGACACGGATGCGGAAACCCCACTGTCAGTGGCCGCCCAATTAACCTGGCTCTGCAGGCAGCACCCTGCAGCACGCAGGGCAAGCTCGTTAGGCCAAGCCCAGCCGTTAGCGCTGGGCCAGGCAAGAGTGCCAGGTCTCCACCTCCAAACTAGCTGGTTTCCATGGACGCTGCCCTTACCTGCGGCCGCTGCTTGTGCTGTGTCTGGCTCTGTGTCTGTGTCTGCTCCCAGTTCCCCCGGGCTCGGTTAGTGCCCACCGATGTCATCATTTACAGTATATACAAATAACAGTATTTACAAGGTAGAACTCTGTGGTGGGTCAGGGGAAAAGAGAGAACAGACTGTTAGAAACCGAAAACAAAAGGCAGCACCAAGACTGAATGATCGCGTGGGCAAGGCAGCCAGGAAAGCCGTCGCAGGCTCCCACCCTCCCCGCCGCCTCCCCAAAAGCTGCGGCAGTCCAGCCTGCCATTTCCACGTGCCCCCAAGACAAAAAGGCCACCTGTACTTCTCGAGGTTTCCCCACCACTACCGTGGCAGAGCGCTCCACATGAAACATCACCTGCATCCAGGTGGGAGCAATTGGGACCCAGGAGCAGAAGTACTCGGGGTAAAGGGTTCAACGACTCACTGCTAAAACACAAGTGTGGGAGCAGGCATGGATCTGCCACGACCATAAGAGGCTGTGGTGAACAACTGATGCAAGAAACGCTCAAAAAAGCTCTAAAGAAACTTAACTTCAAGAGCAGAACATCTCAGAGCATCAGACACGTACATCAGCTACTTCCCCTTCTGCTTTCTTGCCTTCAAAACAAGGCAGGGGAAGGAAAAACTTTGCAGTAATAAGTGGTGCTACAGGTTTGTGGGATATTATTTAAGAAAAAAAAAAAAAAATCGCCCCTGTAGAACTGCCCGTTTCTGCTTGCTTCAATTATTCCCCAGAAACGGAAATACTAAGTTTTCTTCTACTGAGTACTCTAGATTAAAAAACTACCAAACCAGTGAACTAGATGTCAACAAGGAATAACAGCCAATAATGTTGTTAGTTAACTTTTTGAGGCAAAAAAATCCAAGTAACAGTTCAGGCCACAGAGCGTCCAAAGCAAGTGGAGTTTTATAACCTGGCTTTAGGGGGAAGAGCCCAACCCAGGTGGCTAGAACGGGACTGGCACGGAGTAGTTTCACCCTGCCTATCACCTCCCAGGCACATCCCGCGGTACTCGGCGGGACTTGCTACTTCCAAGCCCCTGAAATCTCAATAATCGCAAATCTTTTTCAGATTTCGTTAACAAGACTGCAATGCCTTCCTCCAAAGCAGCGGGGTCTGCTCCCGGTGCTGCAGGCAGATGCTTGGGACAGGAGAAGGAGCCACAGAGGGTTAAGAGCAGGGAGGAAACCCGAGCAAGAAAATCCGACCCGCAGGATACGATCTGAAACATTGCTTGCGAACACCAACATGGCAGCACAGAGTGAGATCTGGCATGCGAAGCAGGGAAAGCTCAGGAGCAGCGTTAGCAAACAGCCCTGCAAGAACTGGGGAGTCTCTAGTCAAAGTCTGTGAGCGGAATGCTCGACCAGGCTGAGACCTTTCCCTAAGACACACAGAGACCCTCGTGTCACCTCTGTGCCACGGCTCGACCCATGCGCCACCGCTCCTGCTCCCACCAGCGTCAAGCCTTCGTTCGTAGGCAAATTTTCACATGCAACCGCTCCCGCAGAACCTCAAAAGTTCGCCCTTTGGGGCCATCCATGTCTCACGGCAACTTAAACCCACAGTTCTCCAGCTATACGGTGCCAAGATTTCTTATCAGGATCCAACCCAAGCTACCTGTCCGGTCACCAGGACCCCCAAGGTGCGTGTGACACCGACCAGATTTAAGGAAAAGCACCAAGCCAGGACTTCACCCAAGGCAGAGCAGCCATCCCTCCCACGCTCCACACAGGCTTCTTCGCCACGGTATTTACTTTTGCTCTCCACTGCTACGTCTCTTCCAGTTCTAAGTGTTTCACGCACAAACAAGTTGTCATATTAAACCAATTTGGCAGCAGAACTGCAGGCCCAGAGGGAAGCAATCCTGCGCGTTTGCAGTAACTTAATCTGCAATTTCAATAGGATACAGTTCCAGCAGTCTGCTGCCCCAAACCTTTGTGCAGTGGCTGGGCATTGTTCAACAGCTGCCACGCTCCGCTCTGCCCAGCTGCATTTCTGCCATGATTAAATCCTGATTATTTAAAAAAAAAAAAAAAAAAAAAAGAAAAAAAAAAAAGAAAAACATCTATTATAGAAAGCCAGGCCCTGACTCTGCTGAGACCGTCAGGTAAGCGGGCGTCCCCACGCACTGCATCGAGGGAAGAGGACTCGGCTGCTGCTAATTTATTCCTCAATCGTGTAACTTCAGTACAGCTCACGGGCAATATTTAACTGCAAATCTTGGCTGTCCTGACGCTTGAACTGGCCCCACACAGAGGCAACGATAAATATGAGTTTACTGGTTCAAAGCAGTCTTCATCAAAAGTGTTTTAGTTGTTTTTTTGGTTGTTTTTTTTTTTTTAAAAAAAAGCAAACCCATATATACTCACCAAGAAGGATGTAATAAAAAAAAGGAGACTCTAGCCAAAGCAAATCGTGGCTGATCAACACCAGAGAAACAGCGTTAAACCAGGCCTGCGCTTACGTTTCAACACAACAGGAAAGCGATGCATTTATATGGGATTCAGGGAAAACAAGAAGATTCACAGATACAGGTTACAACATCTTTTCTTCAAAGAAGCTGCAAGTAAACATGACGCGTTTTGCCATTACCCCTTTTCCGACTACACCACTACTCGCCTTCCACATCTAGAGAGGAGAGAGTCTCAGCTACACAAAACGTGAAGTGCGGAGTCTCCAGAAAAAGAGGTGATACGGAAATGTAACAAGCTGTTCATTTTATTAAAAATTTCAGGTAAGTTACAATTTTAGAACAAGGATCTGTCGGTCACATCCGCTATCCCCGGCTGTATCAGACCTGCTGGCTGATGCTGAGCGATTCCCAGCACATCCCAGCCTCAGTTTCCCTTATCTGTTAATACAGAAGATTGGTATTTCCATCCCCCTCTGACAAAGCTTAATTAGCAGGTGCAAAAGGCTCCAAAGGAAAGGACCACAGAGGGCAAAGCACTCAGAAAGATTTTCCTGCAACGTGGGGCAGAAGAAGCACCCAAAGGAGCCCGACACGGGGGTTGGGTTATCAGCGTTACGAGTTTTCCTCCAGGGCAAACCGCTGCAAACCAAGTAACTCCCGTGTCTGCAGAGCATGAGATTTTTTTTT
>VXBL01008918.1:111694-122895 GCA_013400195.1 Aramus guarauna | reverse complement strand
GGTGGGGAGGGAGAAGAGGGGGGAGGGGAAGGCGGGATTTAAAGGGGCCGCGCGCAGTTACCGGAGCCGCCGCCGCTTCCGCGCAGCCAACTTTACCTGGGTCTCACCACACTGACAACTACCAGCGGCGCCCGCCCCCATCACGTGACGAGGGCGCGGGGCGGGGCCAGCCCGGCTTCACCCCACGTGACGCGCGTGGATAGGGGAGGATAGGGGGCGCTCTCCTGGTGGCACACGCGTGTGACGCGTCACGGCGCGCCGCGTCACGTGAGAGCGGCTTCCGTCCCCCTCCCTCCTCGCCTGTCACGTGGCGGGGGTGCGGAGCGGCTTCAGCGGCCGCCATGTTGTGCGGCCCCGGGCCGGGCCGGGGATGGCGGGGGCCGGCAGCAACTGGCTGTCCGGGGTCAACGTGGTGCTGGTGATGGCCTACGGCAGCTTGGTGAGCCGGCCGGCCCGGGGGGACGGGCCTGAGGTGTCCGTGGGGCTGGGGCCTCTGTGGAACCGGGCCCGGAGCGTCCGTGGGGCTCCCGTGGGGCTGGGCCTGGAGCGTCCGTGGGGCCGGGCCCGGGGCACCCGTGGGGCTCCGGTGAGGCCGGTTCTGGGGTGTCTGCGGGGCTCCCGTGGGGCCGGGCCCGGGGTGTCCGTGAGGCCCACACGAAGCCGGGCCTGAGGTGTCCGTAAAGCTGCAGCGAGACGCGTCCCGGGGTGTCCGTGGGGAACCCCCACAGAGCCAGAGTCGGGGCCCCGGAGTGCCCGTGGGGTCCGGGCGTCTGCGGGGCAGGGAGAGGGTGGGGGTAGGAGCCTCTGTGGAGGCCGGGGTGTTTGTGGGGCTGGCCTGCGTGTCCGTGGAGCTCCTGACGGGCTGAACAGAGACCCCTGTGCGTGCCGGGTTTGGGGGGGTCCGTGGGGCCCTGTGGTTGCTCGTCCTGGGGTGCCCACGGGGTTGGGGGAAAAAAGGGGTGTCAGTGGGGCTGGGCCCGGGCTGGCCGTGAGACCCTCAGGCGCCCCTGACCCCCATCCTCACTGCGGGGCTCCAGGTCTTTGTGCTGCTGTTCATCTTCGTGAAACGCCAGATCATGCGCTTCGCCATGAAGTCCCGCCGCGGCCCCCACGTGCCTGTTGGACAACACGCGCCCAAGGTGGGTGTGCGCAGCCTCGTGGCGGGGATGAGCTTTCCCTCCCCTGCGCCTGCGGACGTGTCTGTGCCCGGAGGGGCGGGCTGGGTCCGCTTTGAAGTCGGAAGGTTCCAGGAACTGCCACCTCAGTGTGGTGACGGGCAGCTGGAGAGGGAGCGGGTTTATTTCGGAGGGCCCCCAGGACTTGTTACCATCCCTGGGATCCCACAGACAAAGCGAGCACTCTGTAAACGTTGATTTTTTTGTGGTTTGTTTCCCCCACCCACCCCCCTGACTGTGCAGGATTTAAAGGAAGAAATCGACATTCGACTGTCGAGGGTGCAAGACATCAAGTACGAGCCCCGGCTGTTAGCTGAGGATGACAGCAGGCTTCTGCAGCTGGAGACACAAGGTACCCTCTCTCACTGCACGTCAGTCAGAGGCCACCAGAGACACCATCCAGTGCTTGTCCTGCCGCAGCAGGTCGTTCCCGTGGGGGCCCCATTGCGTCGCTCGCCTCTCTCGTTGGCTGTCCTGTCCTAATGTCACGTTTGGCAAGCCGGCACGAGATGAGATGGTGTCTCTGCGCTCTGCTCCTGTCCACTTTCCCCACCTCCCTCCCGCTGCCGAGTTTGCAGAGCTTTCAGCTTGGATTTTCTCTTTGCCAGGTTGCTATAACTACCTGTACAGGATGAAGGCGCTGGATGCGATCAGAACATCTGGTAAGGGAGCTCAGGGCAAGAGTGAGAGGGGAAAGGGTGAGACCGTGCGTGGGGGAAATCAGGGTGCGTCGCGTCAGCCAGCAGCCTCGTGTAAGGCTTCAGGTCCTCGTTTGGGAACAGCAGTCACTCATCCTACTTAGGGTTGGCGGCTCTGATCACACGTTGGGACCAGTCAACCAACGGAGGCAGCGGATGTGCCTTTATTTTTAAGTTTAATTAGCTGCCAACTTCGACGACATCTCTGGGTGAACGCCCCTGTGCTTCAGCCGCTTGTGTTGTGCCTTTTTATTTTCCAGAAATCCCATTTCACGCAGAGGGCCGGTACCCAAAATCTTTAATAGGGAAGAACTTCTGTGCCTACCTGCTGGAACTGCGGAATTCCAGCGCCTCCTTCAAAGGCATCCGCAAAGCCTTGATCGACACCTTACTGGATGGGTATGAGAGCGCCCGCTACGGCACTGGGGTAAGCGCCGGTGCCACATCGCCTGGCCCCCATCTGACGGCTGGACTGAGGTCACCCTGTAGCCTTAGCTGAGTTTTTCCACGGTCTTTTCTGTTTGCATCCAGGTCTTTGGGAAACCGGAATATCTTAAGTACCAGGATGCTCTGAATGAGCTGGCGAACATGTAAGTGTTACTGCCTGTGTGCGTAGCTGGGGTGTGGTGGTGCTTTGGTGTGAACGGAGATGGGTTTTGGGGCAAAACCCAGCCTCTGCTACGCAAGCTGTTTATACCTGTCCGTCCTTCCACAGTTACTTACTCCTCACAGCCCGTCTGTTAATGTTTTTTTGGGTTTGTGATGTGATTGTAGTCTGTGTTCCTGCCTGTGCTCGCTGCTTTGAGCCCACCTTGTGTGGGCTCCAGGCCTGGTGCCCGCAGAAGCGCCAGCCTCGGTTTTCAAAACCGCAGTGCGCAGCTGTTGTCCAGAGGGTGGATCTGCCTCGCGTCGGACAGACGGACGGGACGGTGGAGCAGCTCCTCTGGGGATGGCGGCAGCTGTGATGGTGCCTCTCCTTCCTCTCCCTGCAGGACCAAGGCCCGGGGAGGCAGCAGCCAGCGGCAGCACCAGTCGGCAGCGAAGGACCTCACTCTCTCCCCCGAAATCTCCAACCCTGCCACTATCCAGGTCACCTACCTGCCTTCTAACCAGAAGAGCAAACGTGCCAAACACTTCCTGGAGCTGAAGAGCTTCAAGGACAACTACAACACGTTGGAGAGCACCCTGTGAGCCGTGCGGGGAGCACCGCTCTGGGGACCTGCCACAAGCAGAGCCCCTTGCTGGGTGCAGCTGGTGTCCTGGGGGTGGGTTTTGGCCGCAGTTCGGCGTGCAGGCAGCGTTGGGAGGAAGCAGCTGCGCTCTCGGGTCTCCCTCTTGCACGACGTTGGAGATCATCGCTCGGCAGAGGCTCCGTTTCAGCTGGTGGAGCTCGGCCCTTGCACAGGAGCCCGTTTCGAAGCAGCGTGCCCGCCTGCTGAGCCCGGAGGGGATCGGCCCACATCACCTCCTCCGTGGTAAGCTTGGGACACGCTTCAGGCTTGAGACTTTGAGTCCGGCAATGTCTTGGAGCCCCGGCCTTGTGAATAAACTGATTAGCTTTAGCTTATTTATAAGTAAGACATCGATCCCAGCCAGTGCTCTCCACCTGTCCTCTTTCCCCGTGACGGCCGGCGGGGACTGATGCGTCTGTCCATCCTGTCTGTCTGAGTCTCGGGCTCTGGAGCCGCTTGTCCGTTCTTTCCAAAGGGTGAATGCTCTTCTTTTCTCTGCGGCACCGTCGCTGCCTGCTGCTCTCAGCCAGGCGTGCCCGGCCTGCCTCTGCGCCTGGGCCGTGCCCAAGGGTGTCCTGGATGGCGTGTAAATAATTTGGTGGCCAGTTCTCAGCCACCGTGGCTGAGGTGCCTCTTTGGGCTGTGGTTTCTACTCTTTATTTTTTCTTTTTTTTTTTTTTTTTTTTTTTTTTCTTTTCCTGCAACTGGGCATTTGGGGACGTCTCAGGCAGACAAATACCAGCTTCAAACATCTTGTCTGTCCTGCCAAGGGGGTGTTTTCTCCTACTCTCACCAGCGCCTCGTGTGCCAGCGGCTGCCGAGCCCTCCGTGGGCGAAAGTTCACGTCCCCAACGTGATGTCTGCGTCCTGCCAGGCCAACGGCAGCGCCCGCTGCTCACCAGTCACCGCAGTGTGTGCCGCGTGGGGTGGGGACCCCTGCCCCTCGCCTGGGCCTCTGCACTCTTTTTATTGCTGTTTAATAAAATGACAGTTACCCCGAGCGCGATGCGTGCTGTTGGCCTCTTGACTGCGGCGAGCCCTTCCCTGCCGGATGCCGCGTCCGTCCCTGTGTTGCTGCCGCGGTAACCGGGAGCGGCTGGCGCGGGAGGGCGGTTGCGGGGTCCCTGCGGCGCTGGATATGGCGGTGGCAAGCAGCCAGACCCCCTCGCTGCGGCAGGAGGAGGTGGGACGGGGCAGGGGGTGGGGAGGTGGCTGTTCTGGGGCTCCTGGCAGCGGCTGGGGACAGTGGGGTGCACCGTCCCGCTCGTGTGGGTTAAACCCCAGACCCCAAAATGTGTCGCTTCGGTTGCAGGTCCCGGTGAAGGGGAACGCCTGCGCAAGGCAGCTGGAGAGGTAGAGCCGGTAAAGGGGAGCCTGGGGGGCTGAGCCCCCTGTGCTGGGGGGCAGCAGGCAAAGGGGAGTCGTGGTGTGGGGCAGGCTGGGAGGGGGGGCAGGTGCTGGCATCCCCTCAGCACCCTGTCCTGCCCACCCGGTGTCCCCACAGCTACGGGCAGGCGGTTGGGGGGCACCGGCAGTGGTGGGAGAGGATCCGGGCCGCGGCCAGCGGGGCACTGCAGCGGAGCATGGAGTCAGAGCTGCGCCTTGCCAGCAAGGAGCAGACGCTGGTGAGGCTGGGCGCGGGGCGAGCACGGCCGGGTGCGCTCGGCTTTGTGCCACCAGGGTTGGGGGTCACCCTTGTCTCACTCCAGTGCTGCATCCTCGGGGAACTGCGTCTCCCAGCGCCAGCAGGTCAGGGGGATGGTGGGGCTCAGCGCCAGATCCTGTGCCTGGCAGGTCCGTCGAGCCGCCTTGCACCAACTCCTCCAGGACGACCACCAGCAGCACCAGCGGGAGCTGCACCAGCTCGGGAAAGCCTTCTACGTGGAGCGGCTGTGAGCGCCTGACCAGACGGGCTCAGCACCGACCTGGCATCACCCAGCGTCCTGGCTGAGAATAAAACACGTTGAGCAAGATGGGGGCTGTGTCTGCTGCGTGCTGGGACGTGGGACAGCCCCGGGAGGGGGTAGGGGGAAGGGGCAACCCAGCACGATCCCCGTGGCTGGGATCCAGCAACGTTGCCTGCAACCCTGCACATTCCGGACCCTGCACGCGTGGTCCCGGCCATGGCCACGCCAGGAGATGGCAGCATGGCCGATGTGCCTCCACCAGCCCTGCGATGCTACGGCAGCTGGGTCCCGCCGTGCCGTGCCGGCGTTGGCCACACGCTCCTGTCCCCCGTGGCACGACGTTCCCGGCTGTGTGGCACAACCCTGCGGCAGTGGGGAGAGGAGTCCGGCCGTGCTGGGTGCGATGCTCCTTGGCCCCCGCTCACCGTCCGGGCACCCCTGAGCCACCGTCTGCTCCTTGACTGGCACGGCCCTGTCCCCCGCCTCTTGTCCCCGCTGCCTGTGCCTGACCTTGGTGTCTCCCAGCCCCAGGGGCCATCAGTGCCTGCCCTGGCTCTGCTTATTGACAGGGCTGGGGGCCGCCGGGCCAGCACCCCCCGTCCACAGCCCTTCATTAGCTCGGCTGTCGGGTTGCATCACATCAGCCGCCGCTGCACACGCACCCCCAGCTCCTGGCACCGTGCTGGCGCCACGTGAGTCCCTGACGTCCCCGTTGCCACCCTTCCCGCGGTGGCCCTGCCACCTCGCTGCCGCCCCTGTGGGGCCAGAGCCCCTGGTCCCCCAGCCCAGGCAGGCAGCGGGGCAGGAGCTGTGCGCCCGTCCCCCCACGGCACTCGGGGCTTTGGCTGCGTCACGTCCTGCCCCATTGGCCCCTCAAAGTTTGGGCCCCCGCAGAGCCCCCAGTGCCATTCCCAAGGTCAGTGCGTCCCACTGCGGTGAAGCAGCAGTGCAGCGTGGGGAGACACGTGCCCGCAGCACCCCCAGAGACCCCGCGTGCCCTCCTGGCTGCACGCTGCCAGCCGGGTCCCAAAGGCCACCCCAGAGCGGGTTGGGGGTCTCGCCTTGGTCACCCAGCTGTGCCCAGCGCGGTGGGACCACATCCACACGAAGGCCTCCTCCAGCCGTCCCCATGGAGGGGTTCCAGCGGCTCCCCCAAAGCGAGGGGGACAGGGACAGAGCCCCCCCGGGGATGGCTGGGGCTCGTCCTTGGGCAGGGTTACACGCAGCCCCTCAGTGGCGCGGAGCCCGCCGGGATGGGCCCGGCTCCCCAGTATCGACGGCCCCACTAATGACGGCGGCGTGTGACTGGGGGCAGGAGCAGGCGGCGCAGGGCCATCGACCTGTATCGACCGGCAGCGCTCAGCGGCAAGGGCACGGGGGTCCGCGGAGGGGGCAGGGGGACGTCGATGGGTGGTAATTAATGGGAACAAGGCCACGTGCGCGGGGCCAGGACGCTTGCTGGCCGCATCCCCCCGCCGGGTGCAGCTGAGCGCGGTTATAAACGGTGGCTGGGCGGCCCCTGAGCCAGACTGCTGAGGAGCCCCCCGAGCCAGCCCAGGTAAGGCAGTGACGGACGTGGGGTCCCCTCAGCCGCGGGTGCGCAGGGATGGGTGGGCAGCGCTGTCTGCCGTGCCGTGCCGTGCCATGACGTAACGAACAGTCCGTGCCATGCCATGGCGTGCCGTGCCATGCCAGGAGACTGTGCCTGCGCTGCCCGGCTCCGGCTTCTTTCCCGCTGCGGGATGCCTCCTGCTCAGGCGCTGCATCCCAGAGCATCCCAATGCCGGTGCAGCCACCCAGGCGAGGCCAGGGTGCCGCCTGCACTGTCCCCTGGGGGGGTGGTCCTGCCCCAAACAGCGGGGAGTTAACCCCCACCACCAGCTCTCGGCTTCTCCTTCTCTCCTTCTCTTGCAGGGAGCTGAGCCCCGCGTCCTATCCACCTCTGCCTGCCCCTGCCTCTGTCTGATATGTTTGATATTAGGTTGTTTTATTGGAAAACCAACTAAATATCAAACATATTCTTACAGTGCCAGGGATGTCCAGCGCCGACCCGTCAAGATACTGCCTGTGCCCTCCCGCAGGCAGGGGGGAACACGGGGGGGTCCCTCTGCGCCCCTTCCCGCAATCCCTGCCCACCCTCTGCAATAAAACCCGTCTGCCCACGCCGTGCGCCTGTCTCCGCGGGGCCGGGGAGAGGGATCTGGGAGCTGCCATCCCTGGAGGCTGGCGGAGGTTTGGGATGGTGGCGGGGTCAGCACTTACCACCTGTCCCCCTGCTCGCGCCGGGGATGATCCCAGGACAAAGGCACGTGGCCCCGTGCCCACCGCTGGCTACGCTGCCCCGGTCCATTTATGGCTCCCAAGGGCACGGGGGTGCAGCGGCCGCTCAGAGCCCTTCGTGGGCACTGGCAGGGTTGGTCTCCGTTTCTTGGGTCCCCGGGTGCTGACCCCCTCAGCCCCCAAAATCTGTCTCCAGATGGGAGCAGTGGGTCTCCCCGCGGGAGATCCCGATCTGGCTTGCGGGGCCAGCGGGACCTTGTGGCCGGTGCGAGGAGGCTGCTAATCCCCTGGCTGCGTAGGAAGTGCCGCCGCTCTCCCTGCTAATTCCTCCCCGCGCCTGGGGAATTTGCTCCTCCAGCTGCTCCTCCAGCATCTTCTGCCTCGCCGCCAAGCACCAACATGGAGTTCTTCTCCAGGTGTTGGGCTCATCTCCCCCCACTGCTCCCCGCTGAGCCAAACAATTCAGGCCGGGGGATGCTGCTAAGCCCCTGCTCTTAAAATAGTGCTGGGTTGAGCTCGTCCTTTTCCACACCGCCCCCGGGGAATGGGTAATGCCAGCCTGGGGGCCACCAAAACATCCTGAGCCCCCAGTGGGGTGCAAACGGGGGGACTTTGTTGCTGGTGATGTGCGGACTCAGCTCAGTGCCTGCCCAGCATGTCCCAAGGGAGTGCCGGGTGGGAGCACGGTGTCCCCGCGACACCGGCCAGGGTGTCCCATTGCACGAGGGGGTGCGCAGCCGGCACAATACGGGACCCCCGCTCACAGACCTGCTGCTGCTTTTTATAACTGCCCCAGCTGTCCTCAGGAGCCCAAATAAGGCTGTGGCCGCCTGGACCCCCCCAGGGCAGACAATGGGTCCCGAGCACAGACTTTTTGGGAAGGTGGGGAGGTGGCTCGGCCCAAGAAAGGCAAAGCCCCCGCACTGGCGGGCAGGGCACAGTTGATAAACCCGAGGGTGGGGTGGTAGGCAGCACTGCCGCCCTGCCTGCCCCTTGCCTGTCCTGCTGCCCGCTGCCCCACCACCGGCACCCGTGTCCCACCGAGGATGGAGGCCATCAAGAAGAAGATGCAGATGCTGAAGCTGGACAAGGAGAACGCCCTGGACCGGGCAGAGCAGGCAGAGGCTGAGCAGAAACAGGCAGAGGAACGGAGCAAGCAGGTAGGGCGGGCGGCCGAAGCCCCCAGCCGGGGATGTTCAGGGGGATGGCTTCCCCCGTGCTGGGCTGCACCGAGCCCGGACTCTGGCAAGGGGGACGAGGGCGTGAGAGCTGCCACTGCCCCCGAGTGCGTTGTGATGTGCTGGGTGATGTTGTGGGGCATCCCGAGGGCTGCCCAGGGCTCGGCCCCTGCCAGCTGGTCTCATGTGGGGCAGGGACGGACACTATGGGGCAGAGCTGGCCCCGGGATGGGGCAGGAGGGACGCCGTGGGGCAGAGCTGAGCCTAGGATGGGGTAGGCAGGGCTCTCCTGCCGCGCAGGGGTCCGGAGGGGCGTTTACCTGCAGTGACAGCCGCTGCCCTTCCAGCTGGAGGATGAGCTCGCTGCCATGCAGAAGAAGCTGAAGGGGACGGAGGATGAGCTGGACAAATACTCCGAGGCCCTGAAAGATGCCCAGGAGAAGCTGGAGCTGGCGGAGAAGAAGGCGGCGGACGTATGTATGGGGTGCAGGGTGGGAGCTGGGTTGGCCACCCTCCCCTTGTTTTCCCTCCTGGTGGGACTGCAGCCCTTCCCTGCAGCCTTGGGGATGAAGGAAGGTCCCTGTCAGGCTTGATGCACTCCTGGCAAAGCCATGGGGGTGTCTGGGAGCAGACCCCAGGAAGGACACGTCCTGGGGGGCCCCCCATGGCCACGGAGGGGATAGAGGGATGCTGGCAGGGGCCAGTCCCAGCTTCTTCCTGGGCAAGGACGTCCCGGGCAGCCCAGAAGCAGGGATGGAGCAGGCCGGGCAGCCAGGCTCCCTGGGGCATGGGGACGGACCCCGAGCTGGGGACAGAGCCCCAGCGGCCGGTGGCAGAGAGCAGCCCCTCCAGCACGGGACATGGGGTCCGCTCGTGTCCCCAGGAAGCTCCGAGTCACGGCCACTCTCCGAGGAGCCGAGCTCCAGAGGAGGAGGGAGCTCTTGTCTCCCCAGGCAGGCGGAGGCCGCGTGGGCAGCGTGACAACTGCACAGCCTGGCTATTGTTGGCCGCCGTTTCCAGGAAAACAATGGCGCGAGCGGTGCAGGGTTTCGCCGGCCGGCCGCTCTCCTGGCCATCACGTGGCGTGGCGTCTGGCCCCGCTCGTCACCCACTGGGACACGGCAGCCAGAGGGGCTGTCACTGTCACCTTGTGCGGCGGCGATGTCTCAGGGGTCGAGCGTCAGGGAGATGCAGACCTTCCCTCCTGGGGGAGCCGGCAGAAAGCCCCCAGCTCCTCTCCCTCAATGGGCCCAGCTCTGATGTCCAGCCCAGAGGCAGCAGCCTTCCCCTCCTGCTACGCTGCTGACGCCGGGCCATGGGGAAGCGCCCCAAGCCCCAGCACGGTGCCTGGGCTGGCTCTCACCGGCACATCCGCGCTCCAAGCTGGGGGCCGGGGTGTAATCGGGACCTCCCAAGCCGTCCCGGAGCCCTGGGTGGTTCGTCAGCCCCACGGCTTCGCTCACGGCTTCCTGCCCTGGCCCCGGCTGAACGCGCTGGCAGTGCCGGCCCTGTGCTGGAGCTCGGCATGTGCCAAACGCGGCGTTGCAGAGCTCTGGGGAGCCCTTTCCCTCCCTTGTCCCCTTCTTCCTTTGCGCTCCACTGGCATTTTCACACTCTCTCCCTGCCATCACGTTGCAGCATTGAGGACCACGTTCCCCCTCGCTTCGCATCTCGTTAATCCCTTTCTGTTCATTTGGAGCTCCCTTTTTTCTGGCTGCCATCCGCCCAGGGTGCCAAACAGGCTCTGTGGCAAGCGAGGGCAGCGACAGGTCTCGGATATGTTTTTATTGAGCTCTCAGGAGGCTCTGTGACCCTCGCAGCACAGAACGCCGCTCTTGGCAGCATTTCCTGCCCTGAGACCGGAGAGTTTTAGCAACAGCTAAAGAGCTATTGCAACGGCAGGTTTTGGCGCGTGGCGGCGGAGCAGGAGCCAGGCAGCAGCGCTCTGCACTGCGGTTCGGCGGTGCCGGTGACTGCCGGAGCCCCGTCCCCAGGGAGGAAGGAGGGGAGCGTGATCTGCCGCAGGGCTGTGGGGTCTCGGGGCTGGCAGAGCCTGGGTGCTCTCCAGGGCTGGAGCGGGTGGGGGGAGGCGGTGTGTGAGCTCAGCCCCCGGGAATGCGACGCTGCGGCCTGGCTGTGCCCGTATAAGGCCCGCAGGGCTGAGGGACGGGGCAGCCCCGGGCAGCCCCAGCCCCACCACGCTCCTGGGGCCGCACAGCACCAGGGACCAGGGACCCCCAGGGGCTGGGAGGCTGCGTGGGGCAGGGTGGGGGCCCTGGGGCAGGACATGGAGGCCCGTGTCAGGCACACTCCCAGGATCGTGTGGGGCAGGGCCCCAGTCCTCAGGCCGCTGTGGGGCTGGCCCTGGTCCCCGTACCGTGTGGGGCAGGTCCCGGTGTACCTGGCCCTGTGTGGCGCAGGTCCCCTGCGTCTCCATGCCCACGCGGGGCAGGCCCTGGTGTCCCCACACCCACGCGGGGCAGGTCCCAGTGTACCCAGGCGCCTGTGGGGTAGATCCTGCTGTCCGCCCACCCGCCTGGGGCAGATCTCGGTGTCCCCAGGCCCCCGTGGAGCAGGTCTCCGTGCTCCCAGGCCCGCGTGGGGCTGGCTCGGGTGCCGCGTGGGGCAGATCCCGGTACCCCCGGCTCCCGCCTGGGCCGTCCCGGCGTCTCCAGGCCCCGCCGCCGCGGAGCCGGGCGGCTGCTCCCCGTCTCCACGGCAACACGGGGCG